>JAWWMK010000032.1:4615004-4627142 GCA_035047105.1 Galeopsomyia nigrocyanea | reverse complement strand
CCCCCCCCCCCCCCCCCCCCCCCCCCCCCCCCCCCCCCCCCCCCCCCCCCCCCCCCCCCCCCCCCCCCCCCCACACGCTCTCGCTTGCTACTCCGTGAGTTTTCGAAGGGGGGCCATACTACGCATAGCCACGTCGTCGTTAAGGGGATGTCACTCACGCGCGCACTGCTCGACGTGTGACGACATGGCGAATGGACTCTCTTCGACGTTGCGTTTCCGACGTTGCAAACGGCCCATCGCCATCTTTGTTTGCTCAGCGGCTTTTCCTGTACCAGAAAGACGGAAAAACGTTTTTCCGTGTATCGTGATGCGCCACTGAGCACGCTTGCTCATTTTTCTCTTTCTTCCTGTGAGCTTTTCTTTTTTTGGGAGAGAGTGAGTTCGTTTTCCGGCTAATTTCGAGCAGATGATTTTTCTTTCTCTTTTTTTTTTTCATGGAAAACTTACGGTTTGTGTTCGTTGAAGATGATCTGATGAGTTGTCAGAAGAATTTATAATTGTAAATCGGAAACTTCTGGAGATGAAAGCAAATTAATTTTTTCAATTTATTAAGAACCCTGATAAATTTCAATTCATTTTTATGCAAAAGTTTCACGTATTTCATCAATAGATGGCCGTTCGAATTCCTCATAAGTTTTTGGTTCATAATATTAATAAAACTAAACACTTATACATTTATTATTATAGAATATTCTGATAATACTCGTACTGAGTAATGTCTGCATTATACCACAATTTCACAACTTAACTACTTGCACAGAATTTAAAAAAATCAACGTAACTGCACCAACCAAAACTAATAATTGAAGAATATTCTGCTAATACTCTTACTGAGTATTAGTAGAATTCCAGGCCAACAGAGAAATTTAATTAAAGAATCGGATAAAAACTCAAGGCAAAGTAATAGAATAATAGAACACGTGCAACTATCACTCCATTGTATTCTTTCAATATTCGTTATTTTTTATTAAGTCACAGAAACAAACCTAACCGAACGAAATAGCATTACGCACCCTCGCGAGAGTTGCACGAAAAAAAAACCGAGAGAAAAAAAAAGAGCAGCAGTATAGCGTCAACGGCGGCGGTGGTGGTGGTGGCGGCGGCCGACAGGGAACACGAAAACGAAGGCACAAAATGATTGCACTTGGCAGGTTATACTGTCAACGCGGCTTTTGTTTATCGCGCGCGAGTGTGAGTGTGTATATGGCTCGTACAGCCCCGAACATTTCGAAGCCGCGAAAATAAAAGCTTTCGTCGTTATTTGCACCTCTCTCTCTCTCTCTCTCCCTCGAGTGCGACAGCGAGCTATGCAACGCGCGGCCGAGAGCTATTATATAAGCGAGCTCGACGGGGCGGCCATTTCAAAAATGAAAAAAGTTGGCTGAGAGCGCTCTCGCTTTTTTTTTTTGCCCGTCGTTGTCGTGACGCCGACACGGCTTTTTAATTAGAGCCGCCAACGTCCGGCACCTGACATCCCGCAGTGCCATCCCCTTCATCAAAGCACCATTCTCATTTTGCCGGCGAGCCAGCGAGCTCACCCGTTCGTTCGTTCCACAGAAAAGAATTGCGACGCTACTGCGTGCAGTGTTTATGTATTATGCTGCGCGATGCTGTATCTCGGGTGCACGATGTGCCTATTAAAACTGTAAATTCGAGCAAGATTTTTTTCGGTGGTTTGTCATTGGATTGCTGAGACATAAAGTTGTCTCTTTTTTGAAAGCATTGTTACTATACAGTCATACAGAACTTGAGTTTCAAGAAGAAATTAAAATTAATTTTCTCGCATTTATCTTACGAACACCCACGTTCCCGTCGAAAATTACGTTGTAACCCGAAGAAAAGTCAGCGAAAAGCATTTCCCAAACGAGCATGAAATCGGTAAATGCTCTCGCTGAAAGGCTTCTCTCTTTTAAAAAATTGCAGCATCTTCCCCGAAACGTCAATATCCCGTAAGGGATAAGCGTATCCTTCGAAGGATTAGGAGTCGAGCGGCAAATGGACTATATACATATCCCTAAATGTTGCACCGGCCAAGTGTTTACGGTAGTGCGGCTGGCTAGTGGACAAGCGACCTTGACTTCCGCGGACAAAGGGCCCACGGTAATAAATCGTGCGTCGCGAAGAAAAGAGAGAAAGATACGCGAGGAGGCCCCCGAGGTCAGATGGTCCCCGCGCGCGCTTTCGGAGGGTTGTGTGTGAGTTAGCTGCGGTTTACGCACTGACACACCCTTCCACCCGCTCCAAGACAATGGCATTTCGTTTTGCCTATTGAGTAGTCGTGCACGGGCATCTCTCTCTCTCTCTCTCTCTCTCTCTCTCTCTCCTCCTTCTCGCTTAGGTGGTCGGGATTATATGCATGCATAATAGCTTGTCCCGTGAGCATGTGACCTTGGATTTTTACACAGAGAAAACCGAGACGAGAATGACTGAGGGATATCCATCAAAAGGACTTCTCTCTGTCTCTCTGTGTGTGACGGTTTGACTGGCATGTGGCAGACATTTCTTTTGTTCGATTGACTTTTCGTGGTGGAATGTGGAGCTAACATTATGTAACGGGTCTGGTTTCACGTGAAAAAAAAATCTGGAATAGGCTTTCCTTGTTTTTGGTTTCGGTTACTGTTCAACATTTTTCTTGATTCTCTAAAAATATCAATTATTTTGATGCATCTACTATGAATCATGCAGTCAAAAAAAAAATGGACTGTCACATACAATCATAAAAATCTGTTTGATAATTGTAAATACAGTCGAATAAACTTAGCTTCAAAAAATACTGCGTTGTATGCGATTAGAAACACAACTTTTCTTTCGCTCCCTTCCTGTAAGATAAAGATCATCGCGTCAATTTTTCTCTGACAAACTCTCTTCGGCAAAACAACACTGCACGCAAGTTTGCTTCACATCTTGTCGATCGGAAACTCTCCCGAAGAAATCATCGAGCGTATGTGTGTATGTGTACACGTGTGCACCCTTCGAGCTTGCGCGCGCGCCATACAGGCAGGATAAAAGCAACGTTCGATATAGGCTCGACGTGGAAAATTATTGGCCGCGATTTATCAACGCTAGCTGCTCTCTCTCTCTCGCTCGGAGAGCGATTTTCTCGAAATTTTCGCGAGATCGAGCGGAAGGTGGGCCCCCCCGTCGATCCGCGACGCGGAAACGAAGGGACATAAATTACGCAGCGGTGGCGTATATAGCTATATATATGTGTATGTATGTATATATGTATGTATGTGTATGTGTATGTGTGTATGTGTACTTTGGTCTTTTTTTTGTACTTCCTCCCAAGCCCTCCTCCACCCCCCGAGTAGCCCAGTATTATTAACGATTTTCAATTTCCAGCGGGTACTACTGGGGTGTACCCTGCGCTCGGCACTAACAAATTATGCAATTAGGCTCGTCTTTCGCCTCATGCTATATGCTGCTGCTTGCTGTTGCTCTTTTTATCTCGCTCTCTCTCTCACTCTCTCTCTCTCACTCTCTCTCCCGCACCCGCACGCTTAACCCTCTCGAAAACCCCGTATCCACATGGCTTTTGCTACACTTTGCGCTCTCACTTTTTTTTGCCGTTCGGTTGTGTGGCAAGACCTTTACTCGCTCGACCATGAGGGGTCACATTTGCAATCGAGTTTTTTTTTTTTTTGCTCGATGGTGATTAGTTTTGGGATTTAAGGGGAAGCAAGAGCGTGCGAAGAGTTAATTGTGTAAGCTTTAATGTTTTTGCAAACGAAAAATTGATAATACGTATATGTATGTTATGTAGCAATGAAAGTAACACTCCTAATTAGAGCTTTCAGAATCTCAAACTTTATTGAATATTCCAGTAGGCATTGCCCTCTATTAATCCTCATATGCCATATTATTGAAACATTCCAAAATGAAGTTTTAATATACGATCATGTCGTCCATTCCACATAAATGCAATGAAAGTACCTTTAATTATTGGTCTCGACAAAAAGAGATAAATGACAAATCGATATTCGACAAAATCAACTCGTGGAACTTCACGTGTATTTTCAAAATCATTAAAATGTATAGTATATATGTACCATCTAGAAACGTCCGCACGTGAACCTTGTTTATACGCGTGCGCTTCGAATGCCTATCATTAGGATCGCATTATTCAAATTTTAACTTTTGCATATTTAATCGATCCCACGTCAAGCATGCGCGCTGCGCAAGATGGGTGTGTATATACATATAAATATATTGTGTTGTATAGCGGGAGAGAGAGAGAGAGATAAAGTATAATAACGCGATTCTTGACAACCTAATGATGATGACCGCCTGCGCGCGCATGTCCGTATACGCGTATATGCGTGCAAGGTATAATATGGATAATGTAAGGAGGTGCCATCTTGTTAGTGCCCGAAATGCTCGAACGAAACAAGCATACAGGTGCACATATATTGTATGTACGAGCCGCGCGGGATAAACGTATAATAATACATCTGGTTTGTCCGTTGGCTGCAGACAATTGATGTACTTATGAGGAGAAGCGAAAATTTTACAGATTTTTTTCATCGACAGTTTACAGTTTATTTTTCAAAAAAAATGTAAGTGCAACGGGGATATATTATTACGAAAGTATTCGTTAAAAAACAAAATCGATTCAATATTTTTAGATAACAATCGCACTTCAACGCATAGTCCAACAACGAAGTGCAAATCGTCACGAACGAAAAAAAAAAGTAGTCAAGCAAAAATAGTTCGTCTATCCAGTGGATTGCGATCGCGCGCGCGGCCAATATCAAAACGCCGAAAGCAATTCAAAGCTCGCAATCTCATCCGCGCCGGTTGAATTCGTCGAGCGGCACGATGGTTATAGTGGTGGTGGCGGTGGCGGCGGCGTGCTCTCAACCCCCGTTGCCACCCGCGCCCGAGCTCGGCTGGGTCGCCATTACTCAAGCATTCACTCGGTAACGCAATCATACGTCACAAAGGCCTTTCATTTGCAAGCGCATTGTGGAAACCCTGGCGATATTAATTGCCGCGGCTCGTTATCCTCTCTCTCTCTCTCTCTCTCTCTCTCTCTCTCTCTCTCTCTCTCTCTCTCTCTCTCTCTCTCTCTCTCTCTCTCTCTTGCCTCGCTTTCACTCCCTCTCTGCCTCTCTCACTCTCTCGTTCGCTGCCCCCTAGAGAATTCTCTTGGCCGTATTACGTATTCCGCGCTGGCATCGGCAGCAGCTTGCGAGCTTTCCTCCGTATACACTCGCACGCGTGCCACTCATACAAAACTTTAACTTTTGTTGTTATGTAAGCCCTGCCAGTCGCAAGCTCTCGTCTTTTCTTTTTTTTTTGTCCTCTAGGGCTTGATGCCTTCGAGGAAAAATGTCACATTTGATGGCTGTAACTCCCCTCTCATTCCCTCGTGATGACGAACTGGGAATTTTAATTCTTTGCGATGAGCAAATCTGCGAGGGGATATTTTCTTTCGGGGGATGAGACGATGTTGTACAGTGAGTGGCTTTTAGATGCTGATGTTTTGATAGCATTATGGAATGAAAAAAATCTTATGAGACCAAGAAACTTGGTTAAATTATTTTAGAATTGCATAAACTTGTAAGAATGATATGGTACTTTTCATATTACGTGATTTTAAATGAATATTGATGAAGAAACCACATTTTTTATGTTCCAATAGAATCAATCGAATTATTTATGTTTAAGAAAATATTTATCAAATAAGGTTCAAAACTCTCTTTCGTGCTCGAAAATAGATCAGTCACCTAGCGTCCAAAGTAATCATCGTATTTTTCCCTGTTAAAAACTGATATTATTTGACAATTTTTTTCCAATAGAGTATTCCAAAATCAACGATCAAAAACAATATCGCTGAAAATGTATGAGCTATGTTACACCGCTAGAAATCTAAATTCAACTCTCCATTCAACGTAAAATCAAAACTTTACGACGACGAAAATGACGCTCATGATCGCAGCCATCAGTCAAACCGCGCTCGAACATACAGTTTCACAGATAATCTACGGCGTCGTGTAAACACAAACGAATCAAATTCGTCATTCAAGCAGCGTGTGTTTGATATCAAAATAAAAAAAAAACAGCTACTCCGCAGCCACACCAAATCATTCCAGATTGTATATGATTAAGCGTATACATCGCATCTCTGCATATACGAAACCGTGAGCATATAGAATTATAAGGAACAAAAAATAAAAAGAATCCGTGGCCCATATGAGAAATGAGGTGCGTTCGACGAAACACACGTCAAGGCCTGTCAGTGTCCGCATATAATGTCTCGGTCTCGGTCTTTCTTCCGAGTCGCGCTGAGAAATGCGCGTTGCGAAGAAAAAGGCGCTCAGCCTTTGAATTGAATGATCCTCGTCAGCTCGTCCGTGGGATTCAAAATGGGCTCCATCAGCGCAAACGGAAAATGGAGGCCGAGAGAGAGAGAAAGAGAGAGAAGCTCAAAGGCAGCTGGGCGTCGTCGTCGTCGTGGCAGCAAAAGGAGGGAGCAAACGAAAAAACCGATCGCCTTGACGTTTGATTGATCGGAAGGGGAGCCACTCGCACACGCTCTAGCTCGCTCTTTTTTCCCTATCTCGGAGAGCCGCGTGCGCGCACCGCCTAGCCGCGCGTTGCACTAAGAACAAAGACATCAAACTGATGGATGCACACAGACGCACATAGTCCCCGTTGTCTTCTTAAGAGCGCTCATCGCCAGACGAAACACTTCTCTTGTTTTTCTAGCTATCTTCTCTTTTCTCTTTCTCTCTCTCTCTCCCTCACACTCCAGCTTTTCCGCGAGCGCACTACCAAAGTGCCGTTTTATCCCTTCGAATGCGAGTATTCGGCAAGTGGCGCCACCCATTCGACTTTTGTATCTTAGCTTCTGTTGTGTTGCATTTTTGACAAAGCAAATCTATTCTGTTCTGAGCTATCGAAAAATCGAGCGACTATTTAGTTGAGTCTTGACGAATGATCTTTAAATACAATGGCACATTTTTGTTGTTTTGATAGATGATTGAGCTTTTATCTGTTACACTATTAAATTTATTATATTTTGGTAGCTGGATCCAATTTTTTATCAGCTCAAACAACAGTTGATTCAAGTAGTAGGATTATGTTTATATTGTTGAAAAATAACATTGATATTATAACTTCTAATTTAGTTTATTAAAATATAAGTCAACAAGTATCCAAATCTTCTATTGAAAAATGTAAAAGCTTTCAAACAAATCTGCTGTCAAACTTCAGTGACGCAAGCACATAACTCACCAGATTAAAAACAAAAAAAGGCAGGTGCGATATGTATAAAATTTTACGTGGATTATCCAGAGAAGTTGACAAATAAATACGAGGCTCACAAAGTTGTTCAAAAAGCGCATCAACAGATAAAAACACAAAAAATACCGTTGCAGGCGCCAATTCGAATGTCTCGTTGTCATCGAAGGTATTCCTCAAAAGCTAAAATCTCAACGCTGTCATTGTTGAATATCAATCTTCGCACAAAAGCATTGTCCAAATTCACGAACATCTATCCATTCAAAAAATAAATTAATGAAGTTGTAAAGCATAAATCAATTCGCTCATCGTCTTCAAATTCCACTCGACTTTTTTTCCCGCGAGATATTTTCCTCATTCTCGAAAAATAAGAAGGCAGCAGGGCCACATAGTAGTACATCAATCGTTGCGGGAGCAAAGCAATCTAATCAGCCTTTAGGTATATAGTATACAAGCAGGCAAGCAAGCAAGGCAAGCATCAATCCATCCAAAGCGACGTGAAGGCGACGATCCGATATCAGGAAGCTCGCATGAATAAATAAATACACGCGAAGTGAGAGAGAGAGAGAGAGAGAGAGAGAAAGAGAGTGAGAGAGAGAGAGAGAGAGTTGGTTGGTGCGGGGCCCGACATATGAGTAATATTGCGGGGCATTCTCCCAACACCCCCGCGGGAGCTGAGCTCGCGCGCTTCGGAGCCAAGCGAGGTGAATGGGATTGGGGCTGGCGTTGCCGAGGGAGGAGCACCGATCCATCAGCGTCCCTCCAACCCTCTCTCTCTCTCTCTCTCTCTCTTCTCCCCCCTCTAACGTCGGCCGCCTTTCCGCCACTCTCATTTTTCTCCAACGTTCCGCGCTCCATCATTCCGCGTCACATCCGCCCTCCCTCTCTCTCTCGCGCGATTTTCTCTCAGGAGAGAACGGCTGCTGATTGCACTTTCCGAATTCATCACGTCCACCGGCGCCAAGCCGAGCAGCACAAGCGCGTAATTATCCCCGCGATGCAAAAGCGCTCCCGAGAGTAACGATTGATCGGATTTCTTCTTCTTCCTTCGAGTTTGATTTTTCCTTGATTGCCTCTACTTCTATCTCTCCTGTTTGTTCGACGATTCATCTGCATAGTTATCACGCACTTCGAGGACCAATTTTTTCTTTTTTTTCTTTTTTTTGGAGGGGTTTCGACTATTTGGAATAACTCGATTGCCCATAGGAAACTTTGTGCGGCGCGCGAGCAAGTAATTGAAATGCTAATTAAAAGCGATATTTCAAAAGTGCGAACCCTTGATTGCAGTGTTAGATAAACTTGCAGCACGCAGATACAAAACTATGCCGATTGGCACTTCCTTTAGGAGCCAGTTTATTTTAATTAAAGCCGGCATACAAGTCTCTACAAATGACATTTAATTTTTATCCACTAAGAAAACGAATAGTCGAAAAATGGAAAGAAAAAAAAATATTATCGATGGCAATCAAGCAGTGAAAACACGCTCATTCCGAAGCTGCGGCTCCGCGCGCGCGTTCGCAAGTTTAATTAGCTCGACATCGGTCTATAACGACGAGGCACTTAAATTAATAAGCGTAGGCATCCGTTGGAAATAACAAACGCCATCTGTCCTGCCTTGGCTTATAGCTACCGACTTGCGCACGCAACTTCGACGAGTTTCTTCAGAAGCCGCGCGCGCGCGCAAGCAAGTTTATTATTCATGACGATATAGTCGATTGGCCCTGTTTCTTCTTTTTTTTTACCTTCGCGCGCCGGCAACTGGATTTCGTTTCTAAAGTTTGATCATTTATGTGGCGCACGAGCGATTAAATGGCCTATAATAGCTTTCGATCGCGCTGCCGTATATACACCAAGAAAAGGCCACCACGCATATATATATATACATAATTATCGAGCCATCATTGAATATTTTATTTTTAAGTTCGCTCGATTTCACTTAATCGGCTTTACTCGCCCATTAACCAAGACATCACGAGCTTCTGTTTTGTCGCTGGAAATGAAAGGAAAAAAAAAATTTTTAATTGACGCGGATTACGGAGAATATTAAAGAAGGTGGAAATTTCGTTCGCTCGAATTATCTGTCATCAAGTATTGATGAGCCGTGACTGAATCATCCTTGTAAACACGGTAAAAATAGTCTTTGAAAAATGCCAACGCAAATTGTCAATCAACGATCGAACAGTAAATTTAATTAAAAAAAAAAAAATTCGCAGTGAAAATATCAGAAGTACCTATATAATAAAATTTTTCACGCGTAAATTAACGATCGTGCAATAACGTGAGGAAGCTCTTTCTCTAAATGATATTTTCACAGCGGCGTGCCTCGTATAAAGATTGTTTCATACAAAAGCTAATCGCCAACGTGTGCAACGCCATACAATCAACGCGCAGTGACTACCAGTTCTTCCAATATTTCAACCGGTGATAATCAGTGTCTAAGACTTGAGGCACATCAAATACATGCGTGTACCTTTCGTTTTCTTCGCGTATACAACGAGTATAACAGAAGCGTACTCGCATGTATATATGTGTGTTTCTTTTGAAAAAGTCCGGCACTCTTGCGCGCGAGACAAAACAGCGCGCATCTTTCTTTCTCGGCTACTTGCGGCCCGGTAATCATCATCAGCGTCATCATCATTATCGCCGCTGCTGCTCATCCTCGAAGAGCGCACACACCTCGCTATTAGCTCCAGCAGCAGCAGCAGCGGTAGCAAGTGCTTCTCATCATGCGCCATTCTTTATATACGCCAAGGAAATGACTGTTGCTGCTGCTTCTGCAGCGACCAACTTACCTCTTCGATTTTCTCTCTTTCTTCTTCTTCTTTTCGCTCGATTGCGCTCGCACTCGCGCGTAGATCGAGATGGCCAATCTCGTTTCTTACGAATTTACAAGTTTTTGCGGCTTCGAGAGTAAGTATTTGCTTGTAAGACGCTGCGCCGATTAAGTATAGCTGAAGATTAGTACGGAACGCAATTTCCTTGGGTATATATATATGTAGATCTCAACGGAATATTTCTTTGCGACATGAAAATTAATTTATTCTACAAATAGAGTTGTGTATTTATAAACCAACAATCTGATTGATCAGTTGAATAAGAAAGTGTAAAGTTTAATATACCGATTCGATGTTCTATAATATCTCGTCTGATGTTAAATATGCGATAACGAATGGGTATTGAAATGGCCTCCTTGTTATTTAAAATGAAGACGTTACGATACACCAACATTTACCCAAAAAACGTTGAAAAACGAGACCAAAAATATAGCCCTCGAAGTGTAAAATTAAATGATTCCTCTACACCTCATCGCCGGTCGATCATCGAATAACAAGGAAGCAATATAATAAAAAAAAAGAGAGAAGACACGTGCGCATTCTGTAGAACGCAAGCTGCCTCGTGCAACTTATATACAAAGGGTCAGAAAGTGTGGTTAGCCAAAATGGCCGGTCGATGGCTGAGTGTATGTGTGAGTGTCGCGTTCGCTCGTCTGTAATCAAATACACATTACCGCTCGCTTTCGAGCCCCTCCTGCAGCAGCAGCAGCAGCGGCAGCATGCGAGACTGTAATTCGAAGGCGTTGCTCGCTTTCTTCGTCCAAAGGCGGCAAAGAACAAGAGGAAGAAGAAGAAGTATAAAAGCCACTTTACGTGCGCACAAATCGCCACGTGTGCGCCGAGCATTGATTGGAATCGGTTGCCGCGCGCCGCGCCACGGGAAATTGCAATCCTCGCGCGCGAGCGAGCGCTTGATAAAGCAATCAGCCGTTGGGCGGATATCGAGGGAAAATATTCACTTGCCGTCGTTCTTTTTAAGAATTATCTACAGATTTTATGATTATAATATGGGGCTGATTTTTTTCTTCTTCATTTTTGGCTTGTTATGGCGACTTTTTAATGTTGGCTGAATATACTTTGACTTGTTCTACTGATTTTGTGAATTTTTTACGTATTAACGAAAAAATTTCGACTTATTGTAACGAAAAAATGTAAGGATGATGCTGTAACTGAAAGTGAATAGTACAAAATATCATTAGTGATTTCTGCATTCTGAATAACTGATATACCGTAGCAATCACTAATTAAAGAGAATTTTAATTTTTCCTGAGCAGCTCGCCATCTGTTATCAGCTAATTTCACTATTTTGATTTATATGTACCTCAGCGTCATTTTTATCTTTCTTTTTTTTTTGATTGTCAATGAAGCCATATACATGAAAAGCCGCAGTAACATGGCGGCCGTCTCACCGATACAAGCACGCGAGAGGAAGGGCGACGCACGCACGCAACGTTGTAATCACGATTCTTGTGCTGCTGCTGCTGCTGCTGCTGTTACTGTTGCTTGCGAAGAGAGGAAAGAAAACAACGTGCAGAGAAAGAGAGATATCGTGTGCGTCGGACAAGAGCCGCAGCCATAAGATAAGCATCGCGTGTAGCCGCGGAAAGTGGCGAGGATCGATGGCTGTGATTCTTATAAGCCGCCGCTGTGTGTTGCTGCGGCTTGGCTCGATGATTTCTTACTCTTGAAAAATGAAGGAAATGAGAGCTAAACTGTGGATTGATTGATAGTAATTGATGAAATTTTGTTTAATATCCTTTGATAAGTACGGCGTAGGCTAGCTATTACACAGTTCATATTCTACTCAAGTGACAACGCACGCATAAAAATTGCAGAATCAAATTGGGTACAGCATGAGTATCAGTCTGAGTCGCAATGATCAAAATTTTGGCTCGAGGTCCTTTTCGACAGCAACTGACATTGCTGCCCTCTCGAGCTTCATCCAACTCAGATTCGACTTTCTATCGTATTATAATGCTATATGGCCAATTCCACAAAAAACTGCCATAACTTCGTTCGGGTTTTGGCAAATTAAAAACTCGGGGGTACGCTCGAAATT
>JAWWMK010000032.1:4599850-4611105 GCA_035047105.1 Galeopsomyia nigrocyanea | reverse complement strand
TAGGCGTTTTACTTGAGCGCCAAATCCTATAGGTTATATGGTTCACGAATTTTTTTCGTGAACTTTCTAACAGGGTACTTGATTCAAGTATACGCCATATTGTAACCGGCATCTTTACAATTTTTTTTATTTAATTCGCATAAAAATCTTTCGTCGGTTCCTTGAGGCTCCGATTCCTGAAATATATATTGATCATTTTGAAATTGATTTAACAGTCGGTAAGGTTAATAATTTATAATATATTACATCTCTTAGTAATGGAAAGAATCTAGTGCCGTGATATACTACTTGAATTTGCTATAAAAAGGTATTTTAGGTCATCTGCATATTTATCAATTTCTGTTTGCAACAAATAGTAACATCCGTCAAGGTGTCTTATATGAGGAAAATTCGCTTGTATTTTGATCTAAAAACATATTTAAAAAATGTTGATTATTTCATGAATAAAATTGTTTTGTAAATATAGAGACTAACTTTTAGATCAATAACTGCTTTATGTGTCAATAGCATTGCATAAATTAACTCTCTTGAGTCATTTATGTTCATTTGTATATAGCGAGCTTCATATTCTAAAGTATCCAATTGCTTATAAAGTTCTATCAATTTATTTCTTAATGAAATGTGCATTGCATCATTCTTGAAGTCATTTTGATTAGTTTCTATTTGCTTGATTGTAATAAAAGAATTAAAAATTATTAAAAACTTATGGAACAAGAAGTTGTGAAAATTGTAAAAAAAACCAACCTGATTTCCTTGTATAGCTATGAATAAACCCAAAAATAAAAATAGTGTTACTGCCATTCTACGAACGAGTTATATTTCGATTCCTTATGCTCGATTTCACACTGCTGGATTCTCAATACTTGCCTGACTTTGCTATTAAAATATGACAATTCAAAGAAGACTCCTTTGTTTTATGATTATATAAGAGGTTCCGTTATCAGCCACCTGGTACTATTCTTCGCCGATGACGTGACGGTGTACGTAATTATTACATAAGTTTAAAAAAATATCTTTTATTACATAATTACATTTTGTATTCTTTAAAAGAATAGTTTACCTGTTAAAGAATAGTTTACCTGTTAAAGTTATAATATCCAGATGCAGGACATTTTATTCAAAGACACGAATACACATTTCCGTTCGAAACTTTGCGCTTTGCAATTGTTTCCGATCAGTATTTTTGCACGAAATGTTCGAACATAAGCTATTTATACCTTAACGTTCTTACTATCAGTTGTTTTTAAATTCCATCCATCACGTATTAGATAACCAAGGTATAGAACTTTGAAAGTCGATATTACTTAATTATTTAATTTAAAAAAAAATGAAGTTTTTCAGAAAGTATTTTTTTTTTTTGCAAATCACAAGTACTTGATACAATAAAATTGTGTTGTATTTGTGAGGAATAAAGTAATCATGCAAAGTTTAATTTTTCAACCAGGTAAAAATATATTTCAATGATTCTACTTTAAAACACATTATAAGGATTTTCTACAACTGTTGTGCAATCAGCTATAAGTTAATAAACTGTTATATTCCTGATACGATCATTTATAAATTTCTTCGAATCAATAGATGTCGCATCATAGCCCTCCACGAAAATATATTTTATAAAAGTTATAAAGCCAATCGTCAAACAAAATAATTATTGGTTTAACAATTTTTTGCATTTCTATATGAGTATTTTATGAATCCATATCGAATTGAACGATACTGCCTACCATAGTAACAGATCCAATAATCCGGTTCTCTCTTTCGCTTCCAACTCGACATCTTCCCTTTTATTTCCATAAAAAGCGTAATTCAAATACTATGTAGCCGATTAATCAGTAGCGTCCCCATCGCTATCTGCAGTCGCGTACACGCTGCTAATGAACCAAAAGTATGCGTGAAAAATCACGATAGTCGGAATATGCTAACTCAAGAAGCAGTAGAAGCAAAAAAAAATAATAAAAAAGAGAGAAGAGAAATCCACGAGGCGGAGCGCGTAATCCAGAACGATCAGGTCTCTTTCTCTCTGGTATAGTCCTAATGAGCCGCCGACCACGTCGGGGCTGTAGCTGATAAACGAGGACGCGAGTATCTATTTCTCGTCGCGCCACGTGAAGCCTTCATCTCCGCCTACGATTCATACGTAGGAATGCAAAATGGCTGCATATATACGTTTCAATTCGGTGGCGCCTCGCGTGGGTCGTCGTCGCGAGGACAATGGCTGCAGCTGTGCAGAAAGTCGCGATTATCATTCTCAGATGCAACGCTGATTTTGATCTGACCGATGGGTTTGCTGATTACACTTGCTTTTTTTTACTATTCGGCTATTTATTTACTTGTTATTCGAAGCAAAAAAAGAGAGAGAGAAAGGTTACGCGTTGGTGTGGCTGTGACGGAGACGAATTGGGATCAGATGCCTGCTTGTGATCTTGACGGGTGGCTATGATTAAAGCTAGCTTTGGCCCCGAAATTGTACTACAGGGAGAAGGCTTTTTTAATAATGTAATTAGCTGCATGCTGGTTCTTTTTTTTTTCCGAGTGGATGAAGGTTGAATGATTTGGAAGAACGAAAGAAGATTATAAATTAGTAGCGATTCATTCTCAAAGTGCACGACGTTCTTCATTCGCCTTAATATCTTTTCAAAGAATTAATTCGTTATTCTCGTGTTTTTGAATTATTTTTTCGAGCTAATTTTTGAATGCTTAGTTATTTTTGATGAAATATGAAAGTGTTATCTCCATAAATTTTATTTTATTCAATAAACGCGAGCTGAGCATCTATATTCGATGCATTTTTATTCAATATACAAATAATCCAAATATTTATTCCAGTATACGAAAATCGCAACATTTCATTATGAAACAAATACAAAAAACGAATTAGTATAAAATTGATAAATTTTTTTATTGAATATTATTAAAGGTAAGCAACCGGAAAGCTATTTTTAAACTGCACGGCATACCGAAAAAAAAACTTGTTATTCAGTCTTAAAAGCAATTTCACGAGTTCCGATCAAGCTTCTCTCTCTCTCTCTCTCTCTCGCTCTACAAATAGACACTTCAAACTGATGAGGCTCGTTTATCGCCATAACGCTTTCAATTTTTCACTCATCCATGATTTCTAAACATCTCTCAATCTCCAGCGGCTCTCTCTCTCTCTTTTCTCGCGTGCTACGGCCCAATATAAACTCATCCACCAAAAATAATACTACATTAACCTGTCGAAAATATAGATTAGCTCTCCATCTCTTTCAAGTCATCAATCGGTTCAAAAACGAAACAAAAGAAAATTATAGAAGAAGAACTCCCAGGGTAGCTGTCAAGCATTTTTTTTCTCTCTTTTGCCAATTCGTAATCTCTCAATTATCCACGCAGTCGTATTTTCAAAATTGAAGAACGTTGTTCTCGGCCTGGTTAAAGATAGAATCGATTCTGTCGTGCAGAATACAGAATCCCAAGGCCGTTCGCAGAGATGTATTAAACGTTGCTGCTGCTACGTCGTCGTCGTCGTCGACGACACGTTAACTTTATAAAGCGAGCGAGCTACCTGGCCGCTCTTTTTCTACGTCCTCGGCGCGTTACGTTATTAATGAGGGTTCGGGAATTATTTGGGAAATGAAAGAACAGGCTGAGAGAAAGAGAGAGAGAGAGGCTTGCCCCATACCGAAATGACAAATGCAAGGAAACAGGGGGGCAATTTGTACGCGCCACTCGCTCTCCTTCTTTTTTTTTTCCTACTATACTCTCCACGCAGTCTCTCTCTTTATCTCCAAGCGCCTCGACTCGTTGCCTATCTATATATACCATGGAGCTTTGCCTTTAATCTATCCGACTTATATATTCGAAAATATATATGTGTGTGTCGTGCGAGAGTCGTTAACGCCGCGCACGCCGATCATTGAGTAATTGGCTTCCCACGCCAGTGCGCTGCCAACGAGGATGCCGCTTACCTTTAATTATGCAAATGTCAATTGCCCGAGTGACCGGTCTAATTGAATTCCGTGTGTGGTCGCTTTAAAAACTTTATGCTAATGGCTGTGTGCATACGTACGTTCCTATAGGCTATTATAAGCTCGCGAGGTTGAAAGTCCAATCAATAATGATTTGCGCGAATGTTGATCTTTTTTTCTTTTTACCGCGGGTTTTTCCCGCCCGTTAATTGAGCGAAGAACTAAGTATTTCGTTAAAGTTGTAATAAGCGAGTACAATAAACTTTTTTGGAAAATTTTTCATTTCTATTTACGATTTGTAAGGAATTAAAAATTATAGAGTCTAATCCCTCACGTCATTACCACTATCTGAACTTGGAATGCGCTACCGAGTTTAAAGTTGCTCTATAATTCTTATATCCCTGCAACAATATTAATAATTACGTAACGCCATTAATATTACGAATATCCGTCATAAATAAAACGGCCATATACAGAAGCTCGCCAATCGTTTGTGCAAATGAGCCTTGGAGCAAATAAAAGGGCGTTAAGCCGCTCGCGAATATATTAATCGGCCAAGAGCTCCTTGCAGAATTCTTTATCACCGCCAATCGAATAAATAACGTATCGCAAAAAATAAAATAAAAGCCAATAGAGAAGACAACGATTAATCTCCATGCAGAATCCTGCGTAAATCGAGCCGCTGCTCTGCTGCGGTTCAATGAAAATTCGCAAAGGTACATAAGAAAGGTATATGTATATATAGTAAAGGAATATCTTGTGGCTTGAATGCGATGCATTCATCAAGCGCCACGGGGCCGCTTGACGTCTCAATCCACGCGCGGTCACCTACGCATTGCTATACGGCGCGCACGACACCTACACACAACTGCCTGCTATATACGTGTAGCCACTAAACGTCTGACATGCCCGTTCTGTCTTTTGTGCGCGCATGTCTTGCGTTTCGTGTCGTATATGCCGTAGTCTCGCAATAACAATGACGCTCGTTTCGTCTGATGAATTGATTTTTAGTTGCGTAAATAAAAAAATGTTGTTACGGCGAGTTTGTTTGCGGTCGCTGGTTCTTTGAAGAGAATGTTGTGTTTCGATTTGGAATTTTATCCGATGAATAAATTTAATTGAATAAATAAATGGACGGAACGTATCTGATTTGCATATAATCTCGAAAGTGAACGGAAACTGAATTATACGAACTCTTGATCGATATAGAAGGCCAAAAGCCGAGCGAGCCGAGCCGAGCGAGCCGAGCCGAGCGAGCGGTCGGCATTAACGAGCACCCACTTCGCACATACGTATCCTAATGAGGAGCTAACGAGACGCCCTCGAGGCAGATAATTATAAATTCGCGATTCGCGATAGCCAAAGAGACAAATAGACCAAGACGTAAGCGAAATAAGAACCAAGGCAAACAGACACACACACACACATATATATATATAACTATATACTCCAAGACATTCGAGGCTCGTGGGTGTTGGACTTTCACTGCAAGTCGATTGGTTAGCGTTTGGCGGTTGGAGCTCCACCCAAAATCCATTAGTGTTGTGCGAACGCGCGCGCCAGAAAAGAAGCATTAATTCGAACAAAAAAAAAAAGAAGTAAAGCAGAGAGATGGAAAGCACCGCCATTTGTACGATCGCATCATCGTCTCGGACGCTTAATTACGTCTCGCGGAGATAAAAATTGCACGTGCCAATCATCGTGGCTTAGATATATAGCTTAGGCTTTTTTTTTCTTCTCGTGTCTACTTGGAGAAATTTCTGGTACAGGTGAGATTCTGAGAAAGCGCTGCTGAGTAGTTTTGCCGGTAGGTTGAAATAATTAAAAGATGCTTTCGCTTGGCTATTAATTTCATCCAAGGGCTAGATTTTTTACGTCGTTTTTTTTAGTTTCTAGGACGTCGATTTCGAATTATATTTACCGTATGTCGCATGTGACTTCGAAAATTCGAGTGTGATTTCTCAGGTGCGCGCGGGCAATTAATAATCTCCGTATAAACAAGTTGTTTGCCTCGCGTCGAAGCGAAAGATGAAAAATCGCTGGTAAGAGAAACGAAGACTTTAAAACGTTATCTTTAAATTTGAAACACAGCCTTGTGACATCTAGAAATAATGAGCTAACGGAATAAAAAAATACCCGAACGCATATATCTCGCAGCCGAAGGTTTATACAACAGCGCGCGATAAAAAGTCCTAACACTCGATCATCGCAAACAGCGTGTAACATCCAAAACTTTCTCTCTTTTATAAAAAAAATAATAACTTGTACATAAAAACATGGAATTGCAATTGTACGATCGATAAATCGTGCTCTCTCATATGGCTGCAGCATGGAAAATTCTAAAATGTAGAATATGTTTCGGTTGCGGGTATGAGAGCTGCGCGGCAATAACTCAAACACACGCTGCACTTTCGCAGCAGCTAATTTCTCGGGGATTCGTCTTACCCGACGCACCACCGTCAGTATAACTATCTGCACATACTATACGAGTTTGCCGAAGTAAGTTTTGGCGCTGCAAGCTTCACCCAAATGCCTTTTGTGCCTGTGCGTGTGTATATATATATATATATATAGTATATATACGAGGTAAATAGGCAAGTTTAGAAAAGCCGTCAAAGTCCGGGACTCCGTGAGCTGATTTATCGGCGATATGTGCGAGGCATCTCGAGAGCGAGAGAGAGAGAGACGCAGGGGGAATCAACTGGCAAGCGAATGAATTTGGATGCGAAATCGGCGGAAGGGACGCGAAAGAGAAACCCAGGAGAGAAGAAGGAGAGCACACTGATAAATACCCCACCATTTCTCTTTGTGCTCCCCGGCGAGCGAGCGCGCACAAACACGGGGCCTCGGCAACGCTGCTGCTACGCCGAGAGCACAGAGCTACCTAAACTACGTTTTCCTCTCTCTCTTCTCTTTTTTTTTTTCTTGCTCAACGTTTCTTCGTCTTTCTCTCTTTCTCTCCCTCTCTCTGCTCGCGGACTTTTCTCTCTTGCTCTCGTTATGGCTTTCTCTCTCTTTTCTTATCCCCCGCGCGCATCTTCTCGCTACATTTGTCCTCGTCTTTGTCGTGGCGCGCAAGCTCCTTTGTGGCTAGTCGCGCTCCGCGCCATTATCACTTATCACGCGGCGATGATTTCGCGGCGGCGGCGGCGGCATGCGCGGAAAAGGGATAACGAGAAGAGAGCAAAGCAGTCGCGGCTAACAGCAGCTTGATTGATCGAGCCCATGGGATATACACATGCTGGCACTTCAAAAGTCTTTTATATATATATATCCCTCCGCAAGCACGTGAGTGACCTTTGTCTTTGAGGGATTATTGTTATCGTTAGATCCTCGTGAGATTTCCAAATAGCTGAGGTAGGATATGTTTTTCTTCCAAAGTTTTACCATTTTCATCTCTTCAAAACTAAAATCTGTTTTTTTTTATTGATTTCAAAACAATTTGATACGTGTGATTTATTTCCTAACTTCAAAATATCGTTCATTCATCATCTTTTTATATTAATATTCATCGAAATTACAAGTTTTTATCGCAATCATATTAATTTTAGCACGTCACGAAATTCAATATCGGTATGCACTGCGGCATACTCTAAATATGTCAAAAAAAGTTTGTATTATCATAAATCAAAATTCAAAATCCGCGTAATTGCTCTCAAAATTTAACTCGACGATATAATTAACCGAAACAAGTGCCTATGTAAACGCCGCGTGTAATACAGTGCTGTCAAGTTAAATAATCATCCTGGCCAGCGTGAAAAACAGCCGCAAGCAGCGGCTTTCGCTACAGGGTAGAACTAATTTCAAAACACTTGTTAGCAGAAGCATTTCCAAAACAAATTCATCTTCGACCAAAACTGTATAGTAGGCGCATACACCTTGCAAACTCGAATTAATCACGGAGAATTTTTCCTCACATATGTATGCATATATACTCGCGCTCGGCCGGGTAATATAAGAGTCCTCCTTTTTCCCTTTACAGTTCGCGCTCGCACGCAGCGCCCATTCATTCTCAGAAAGTCGCAACATTGAATTATAATTGAAAGCTCGCTGTGGTATAAGCGATGTCCTGTGTTTAAAAATAAAACACGCATATAGTGGTGTCTCGGGCAAATCTCGTTTGAAGCACGCACCGCAGTGTTGCAACAACGAGGGCTCGCAAAGTCAAAACAGCGCGAGAGCGGCAAAGTTTTCGGAACACCGAAACAGAAGACTAATAATCTCGTAATAATGTAAGCATAATAAACGAGCAAGCATTAGCGAGCTGCCGGGGTAGCGCGCGACGGCCAGCCCAGCTCATATTTTCGGCGGCGCTGACTTTGACGCTAGCATTACTCCAAAGTGCATTACATATTGCTGTGCAACACCAAAACGTTGCTGCCAGCCACTGGCCCATGCATGTATATCTAGGCTACCACGGGTTTCCCATCTTTCTTGCTGTTGCTGCTGCTGGCTGGCTGTGGTAATTTCGATATGCGCATTGTAAATGTCCAAATTTACATGTGTATACGTGCAGATAAAGAGCTTGTGGCTCTATCAAACTTTATGTGAATTTTCATTTTATGCTGAGCGCAAAAAGATCTGTTTATCAAATTTTTATTTTAGTATTTTTTTAGATGTCAATTTAATCGTTAAATGACAATCTTATTTTACTTTTTTTGCTTGAGCTTGATAATTTTTTGATAAAACATCATTTCTTATATTTTTTCAATCCAGTTAATGCACTTATAAGAGTTATATAGTTATAGAGAAAAAATATTAACAAGTTGGCCAATTATTACACTTGGACCTCTAGAATAACCATTTGGAACTACTTACACCGTTAATATCAAATAAAAAATTTTGATTATATATTATAAGATCAAACCTACCGTGTAATCAATATTTCGATATGTTTATTTATAAGTCAAAAGTATGCAACGTGGTAGTATTTATTTTGTTAACTAATTTTAAACCTTATTTAAATACATTAAACGGATTCGAGTGTATAGTGGAATAAAAATGATCTTTCATTTTGTATTATTTGCCTTTATGACGAAATCTACAAAAAAATGTATTTTTTTGAAGCCCAAATTGGTAAAAAAATGTTTTAACGGTAGAGCTTCCGGAGGTTTTTTCTCTCCTTTTTGAAGGTATATAGTGACGGAAAATGCTCGTAAACATTGGAAAAGTTTACAGGAAACGTTATCGAGATTTTCCCATTATAATCAAATGAGCTTATTTCAGTGAAAATAGGCAAAAAAACGTAATTCGGTTCAAATGCTGATTTCTCGTCTTCTAACACCACTAGAAACATTTTTGACCAGTCAAAATTGTAGCAAAAAAGAAGACCTTCATGTAGAAATTAATTTTCTTTAAAAATAATTATGTAGTAAAAAGTTATCAACAAAATAACAACAAAATTCAATCTGCAGTTCGTTAAAAATATGGAAAAAATTCCGAAAAAAAAGTAGTTCTTAGAGACTTTCCTAATATTCACGAGCATTTTCCGTCACTATTTACCTTCAAAACGAAGAGGAAAAAACTCCGGAAGCTCTAGCGTTAAACAATTTTTTGTCCATTTTAGGCTTCAAAAAATTACTTTTTTTTGTAGATTTCGTCTTATATGTAATACTCCTATGATAATTTTAACTTTTCAGTCACCGTAGATAAATAATAACTTGAATTACGACATTTGTGAAATTGTGACTCAACTTCTATCTTAAAATCATTCACATAAATAAAATTTATGACTATTTATTTATACAATTTCTTTTTTTTTTCAGAATGCGAATGCCGTTGACGCACATAGCAAAGACAAAATCCATCCAATTCTCAAAAAAAAAAATCGATCTGCGAGTGCCAATCTCCAACGGCAATGAAAACTCGAACGCATTCCTGGCGGTTGCCGGGCATATAGTCACACCGGGGGAAACGTGTAATTCAAATGAGTTACGACTGGTATCGCACTCCAGGGAAGTAGGTGCTAAGCGCTCGAATATGCTGATAGTGGCTGAAGCGAGCGCGAGCTACACGCTGCGGCAGCACACGCGCGCGGAAATCGCGCAAAAGGCGTAATAGTCTAGGGGGGGCTCGCGAGAGCAGACACACACACATACATACATACATGCACATAGATATACACCAGGACGATGAGATGGTGATCGCTCGGCGATGAGCTCTGACGCTCGTTGATGGTCCCCGTGCGAGCCGTCGGTGCGCTTATTGCCGATGCTCGTGTAATTTCCAACGTGCCGCAGTAGCATATGTGTAGCGAATACCTTGTCCGCGAATCACACGCGGTTGTGCTTTCACAGCAGCCAGCAGCAGCTCTCTGTCTCTCACTTTTTATGACTTTGATGAGAAGTTTATTCTGCCGCTGGGCTGCTGGGGGTATTACATGGAAATTGCTAATTTTATTGAAATGAAAATGTCGAATGAAAGTGAGTTCGAGTGGACAAATGCTGTTGCGGGTGATATTGAGAAATTTATACCAAACAATATTTAAAGAGTCTTGAAATAAAAACTCTTTCTTTTTTTGTTTAGCCTATTGGAGGATAATTACAGTCAATTCTATCGAAATGAATTCGACTCGAAGAAAGAAGTTTTTTTTATTTCCCCGCGTATACAGTTTCTCGAAGTTGGAAAAACTTTCGTTGATTGCCAAGGTTGTCGGCACAGTTTCTTTCTTGTTCTGCCGGGGCGCTTATAAGCGCCAGTCATTTTTCTCGCGTTTGCGTGTGAAAGTACAAACCGCACGTGGAGGACCTCCGAAAAGCGCGATCGATCAAAAGTCCCGTGTTTTCAAAGTTTCCGCCTTTTGCCAAGATTAACCGACGAGGCGAAATCCTCGTGAAAAGCGCGAAAAGAGCGATTTCTCCAGGTTTTAGGGGTGCCCATAGCTATATGGCTCCCAGGCGCCTCGCTTTTCTAATCGCATCCCATTAAGCCGCCCTTCCACGGCTCTGTCTAGCTAATTGCCTTACCCTAATCTTCTTCCAACTTTCTAGAGCATCAAGAGAAACTGCAATGATGCCTTCTTCTGCCGGTGTGTTTGTTCTTCACTTTTTCCGTCGGCCATTGTTTGACTTTTATTTTCAAAGCTTCAGCTTTTCGTTCGAAACAAGCACAAAACAATTGTGCTTTAGAATTGTGAAACATTGTATAATGTTGTTCATATGCCTAGATGAGTTATATACGTCTTTTATGAAATAAGTTAAATGAAACTTGACACAGGTTTCGAGTAAAAATAAGAACTGGAATGTTGAGAAGATTTTTCTCAGTACATAGTACTGAAAAAACAATCCGCGCGGATTGTTTTTTCAGTGCTAT
>JAWWMK010000032.1:4515760-4591434 GCA_035047105.1 Galeopsomyia nigrocyanea | reverse complement strand
CTTCGATAAAAAAAAATACGCAACACTATCACACGCAGATCAACAATGGAGAGGTTATGTTTATCTAAATCTATTACATGCTGACCATTTTTTCACCATTTTCACCTATATGCTCGCTGCATATGAAACTGGCCAATTTATGGTCGACAAAACTGGCCGAAAGATGGCCAGTTGGCCATTTTTTACGGTGAACTTTCTTACAGGGATAGCGGATGGTTTATAATAAAAAATGATGTGTCTATAGAAACAAATGGTTATGATTGAATGACAGTAATTATTATAGTATCTTAGACAGAATTACTTGAATGATGCATTACTTGAAATCACGCATAATATTATGTGAAGCATAGAGCACGCAATGGAATTAAAAAAATTTCCCGCATTGACAGTCAATAACCGATTGTCACTATCGCGAGTTTCCGGTCGCAAGTTTAATTAAACAACGGGAACCAATGATGAGCGTCATCGTCTCCTACAGATTACATTTTATTTTGCGAAACACGTGATGCATCAATCACTTAAGTTAAAGTATCTAAAAGCATCGCTGTACTGGTAATGAAGCAAACAATGTATATACTGATTGATGCGTTATAATAAATATTATTATTCAACGCGAAACGATGGAATTATCATTGAATGATATTTTATCAATGTGGAGCTACAACCTTACTCCTCTGGCGTAAATTTTTGATACGAAAAGTTCCATTTTTTATTATAATAAAATTTATTAATTTCATACACGACTTCTTTTCTCGCGTGTCTCGATGAGGAATCTTTCGGATTGCCAATCGAGTCAGTTATATTAATCGATCGACGTGTTTAGAGGGAGGCCCAATGTATCATTAGGCGTAGTTATTGCGACGGTTCTGCGTGCAGCGTCTCGCGGAGGCAGGTACAGCAGGCAGCAGCAGACCGCTGCTGCCGCCGCTGCTGCTGCCGTCGAGCGATCCCAACTTCATTCACGTCAGATGTGAGGCGACCGCGTCATTTATCTGCCCGCCTGGCTAACGATGCATTACTGCTGCTGCTGTGTTGAGCCGAGGATGTGCATGCTTTTGCTCGTATCGCTGTTCAATACAGTCATGTACTCGATTCTTGCGCTATTGTCGAATGAGAGATAGAGAGCAAATATAGATGGCATTTTTTCATTGTTGAAATTGACTTACCCAATAACGTGAATAAATTTTAATGATTGAAAAAATGTTACTATTCACTGTTTTTTTTTGTTTTCTTACATGTTGGAATGATTAAATTTAATGTTTGTTTCTATTTTGGGGGAATCCCCGACATATGCCTTTCATTTTAGTGCTGTTATAAATATTATACTCATAAAAATTACTGTTTCAAATAAATTTCAGATTAAAAAATAGGTATTCGGCTCGGTTGAAATACAATTCGAACTGAAATTACCTGATTTACAATTCGTCACGGAACTCTGTTGTCCTCAAAAATTGCCAAATTAATGGTGTTAAAAGTGGCCTTCGTAAAAAAAAAATAGCACGCAAACTCCAGGGTGGTCTAAACTCTACTAAGTCGTCCCTATGCGCGAGCACGCATCACAGAGACGAGGAGTTCTCAGGGTTTCCGGTACACGCGAAACTCTCATTAACTTGCTTACGCATGGCATTTCGGGGCATATACCCTGACAGACGGTTAACCTTCGCTTTTGCATTCTTCAACGTTGCTATATTTGTAAAGGAGTGCACCTTGTACCGAATGTTAAAAAAAAACTTTTTTTCATAGCTCCGTTCTGTTGTTTGTTTTAGGGGAGATACGACTAACGCAGCGTGTCACTAGGGATCCTAAACTCGTATAGCTTTAAAGTACAAAGAGAGAGATGGTATCGAGTAAATGAAATTTTTTTGAAAAACGGGTATTTAATCGCCGACGTTGGTAAATGGTTCGCGAATCCGTTAGTAAATATGAGTTAGATGTTTCATAATATACATTTTGCACAAAAAGAAATGCATATGTCGTCGTCGTTACAATAATTGTTCATTTGAACACTTGAATAATGAACGATGGAATCGTTAGTAAAAAAAAAATAAAATGACCAAACAAAACAAATATTTGCATATCTCTGTTGCAAAGACTCGCCGCAAAAGCATCAATATCATTCCTTTGAAAAGTGCGCGTGTTTGGTGTATCGCCTATCTCAATCTCCTTTCCGTTTTCTCTCGGAACGCACAGCGAGTCCAGCGGTCTCGCATAACTACAGCCCTTCGGGTTCGAACCCTCGCTACTTTTGCCCAGCAGGGGTGGATCGTACGTGGGCAATGCTTAGGCGCCGCTGCCGCTGCCGTCGCCGCCGCCGTCGAGGAAAGAAAGAACCGTACGGCTGTGCTACCATTTATCATAGCTCGCACTGTCAATCTCTCTCTCTCTCTCTCTCTCGCTCTACGTTTGCTCTTTCTTTCTCTCCCAGCATTGATACGACGACGTGCTGCGGTTCACCGACGTACGATCGAACTATACGGGGATTTCTTAGAGCGGCCGACTTTTTTTTCCTGTGTGATTTTCAATTTATCAAATTGCTTTGTGCAGCTCTTGTGAGAGGGTCAGATGGTTTGTTTGCGAATAGTTTGTTTCTGCAAGTAAATTATTCTTAATAATGCAACAACAAAAAATGAATGAGAATAAGTACATTGAAGTGTAAATTAAAAGTTTCCGAGTAATTGCCATTTTACAATGTTAATTTTTTTATAATATAATTTCAAAATGAAATATATGAAAATATGGTTTGAGAGCTGAGAAAAATTCGAGAAATTTCAGATATTTAAAAGTGACGTTTCTCAACCCTTCGGTCTCTCAGGTCAATTAGTATTCCAGCTTCAGTAATGGCTCGACGACGCCTACAAGCTTTCAAGTGGCGTGACAGACCGAAAGGGTTAAATCCCCTGTTGAGATAATCGGCATATTTACAGGTATCGCTTACTAATTCTTGTCAATATTTATCTTTATCCCGTAGTCTCTATTACTTTCTTTTGGCTTCCTCTAGGGAGTCTCGTGATCTGTCTAGGCTTTCACGCTTCAAAACTGCAAGGTGGATAATCACCAAACAGGATAATCCTTCACTTGAGGCTCAAAATACTTTTCAAATCCGCGTTAATGCTATTGTCATACCTGTAGCATAGACAAAAGCTCGATAAATGAAGTGCCAATTCGTAAAATAAGACTTTACAGTAATTAATACAAATTCATTTTTTATAGTAAATGATCGCTGATTTAAAATTGGTTATGATTCTTGGTATCATTATTTTCAATGATTGGATCATTAAATTGTTTAGTTGGCTGCTTACTGATTTTTTCTTAACATAGATTTGAAGCTCTTATTAGCAATCACTTTATTCGTAACCTTACACGAACGGCTAATCAGGCCGTTAAAAGTCGATTCAAAAATAAAAATAAACTTACAAATGAAAGTAGCATCGACCACACAAAAATCATTCAAGAGTCAATATGCCTTGTAAAACCAGTTTTTCGCGAGTCGAGATGCCAGTCAACAGCCATCGCGACAATTAATTAATCGATCACAGAACGACGAGAGTTGGCGATCGACAGACAACAGGAGAATCTTCCTCTCTCTTTCTCTCTTTCTCGCTCATCCCCCTCCCCCCCTTTGAAGCTTTAGCAATGCATATGTGAGAAGTGAGACGATAACTTTCGAAGCGAGCTCGCGAACGTCACGAAGCACAGCGGGTGATCGGGGCAAGAAAACGGATTGACACATGGTCTCTGCGAAACGCGCTGAGGGACTATACACGTAAACATGGTCAACAGCCTTATAACCAGAAGGCACACAAATGTGCTAGCTGGCATTGGAGCCAGGCTATAGTAGCCGATAGGGTAGCTATATGCCAGCTAACTACCCTTCGACAAAACGCACTGCCTCCGAACGATTGCTCAGCAGTTTTTGCGCTCCGCCCGGGAACGCCCGCTTTTGCCATTTATATATATAACGTGTTACTTTTCATACGTTTGACTATTGTAACTGCGGATAATGATGTCAATTTGTCATTGATACTACTTTTTTTCATTTTTATTCGATTAATAAAAACTACAGCAATCTTATATTTTTTATTTGATTTTAATTTTAATAAAACAACGAAAGACCATACTCCGATTATTCAGAGAAACTCCTTTTTTCTTACTTGATTTCATTTTCATAGAAATAAGAAGCTCTATTTACACTTCAAAGGTACAAGTTTCGATGCAACAGAAACCGACTCAATACCAAAATCCATCTAGCTTCAAAATCTTAAAAGCTCTCGCAGTACATACACCAACCCAAAAAATCATGCAGGATCAGTGGAACAACGAGTGTTGCTTAACTCTCAGAATTGAGCGGCAAAACTGACCTTCAAACAGCGACTAATGGATCTAGCGCGCAGTGTTGCACCACAGGCAAAAAGGTATAGGTATATGTATATATACGCGGCAGGCACCGCAAACAAAATATAAATCAATCGAGAAATAATGGTTCTCGCGCGATCGCAGCCGACCGTCTGGCTTTTCTGATTCTCTCTTCAATTTTCCGTCCAATGCTCTATAGCACACTGAACTCGCCCTTTGTCGCCTGCCTCGACTCTCCGCTGCATACTCGCCCTTTCCCTATGTAAGAGTGCCGCATATGTCGCATTTTTGCTCTCTCTCTCTCTCTCTTTCTCTCTCTCTCTCTCGCGCGCGCGACCATATAGCCACTCCTTTTCTTTTGTAAGATTTTTTTTTCCTCGTCAAATCGCAGAATTTGGAGGTGGGGTGTGTGCCTGCGTCTATGCAGGGGGATTGGCTATTGGTAATTTTCCTGTTATTAAATGACAAATAGGTACCGATTTAATAGCTCTACTTTTTCAAAATTCAATCAGTTCGATATTGAGACATCAGATTTAATGTTCAGAGATTATTAAGGATTAGAAGTACATGTACGAACAAATCGAGCCTCTAATAATTTTCAACTGCCGATAATTTCAGTTAATAAAACTCTACTTTAAAATTTAGTAGCTCGCTAGGTATTTTCTGGTAGTGGAAACGGAATTCTCAAAACATCTCCATCTATCTGTCACGCTACTCGCGACAAATCAGCAGCGTCTCTGTCGGTCTGTGTATACCGGAAGGCAGCCCATAGTCCAAACAGTCAACAGCTTCGGAAGAAGCGTCAAGACCGTCACGGCTGAAAATCATGGCATAACGGAGTAGAATCTGTTGTCAAAGTCTCTCTCTCTCTCTCTCTCTCTCTGTCTCTCTTCGCTGACGAGGAGAAAGTTTTACGGCGCATTGTAACTGTCCGAAGAGAGCACGCGCCTTCCGCGAGCATCGGCAGGGCCCACCCAGGTAAAAGGAAAATACGCGTGCAAGCCACGCGTCCTAAAATAGAGTCGTAAAATCGTTCGGCGTTTATGGAGCAAAAAATCGCTCCTTCGAGAGACAAAAACAGAGACAACCTCTCTCTCCCTCTCCTCTCTTTTCTCTCTCTCTCTCTCTCTCTCTCTCTCTCTCTCTCTCTCTCTCTCTCTCTCTCTCTCTCTCTCTCTCTGGTTGTAAATATTGCCAAACAGTTTTCCACGAAAAGAACTTTTGTCGGCAGGTAGGTGAGTTTTCAACGAGACGAATTTCTCGCTAATAAATAATCATCGTTAAACTTAGCGAAAAAAAAAGGAACTACGAATTTATGTAGTTTAACAAATTTATATTGAAAGATAGAAACAAAGAAGAAATGGCATAAAAAGCAGTTCCAGGTCGCGAACAAAAGTGCGTATACGTCAGAAGAAATAGTCTTGTCGTTGACGTCTCTCTCGCTCTCTTTTTCCTTGCGCGTGTGTATGTACCGATGACGATTAATCAAGTCTGCGAACCTCCTCTCTCTCTCTCTCTCTCTCTCTCTCTCTCTCTCTCTCTCTCTCTCTCTCTTTCTCTGTCTCTCTTTCGGGTCGTTCATACGCGAGAGCGCACGTTTGATGCGACTGTCGCTTTCTTATATGCTCATCTGGCTCTTTACTTTCTCTGAATTGACTTTCTTTCTTTAAAATCTGTTAATTTATATCTTTTAATACATCTGACTTTACAATGATTATAAAATTATACATTACAATGAAATCAAATTAAATCATTTAACATTTGTTTCACAAAAAATGTGCAAAAGACAGCAAAAATTAAACAGAAAATTCAAGTTATTACAAAAAATGAAAAATGAATGTGGAAAAAACATTCCATTTAATACTAATGAGAAATACACTCACTGGACAGTCTATATACAGCAATAGTCACCAAAATCTATGCGCGCAAGAAAACCATCATCAGCCACGTAGCGGACAACGTGTAAATAGCAGCAGGCTGCGACTTCGAAAGAAAAAAACACTGTGATTGATGGTCGATAGTCGTTGTGTTCGAACGAACACCGAAATAATTAATAATAATCGCGCGTGCAAGAGCGAGAGAGAGAGAACGAAATACGAGGGGTGCGCACGTGCGTATACAAGCGAGTGTAAGTACTGTACTCCCGCAAAATTCGACTTCATTTGGACGGTTAGATAATCATTGGGATATGCGCATTTATAGCGCATCGGGTGCAACCTATTTTTTTTTTATTTATTGCCTTTGTTCAACCTGATTGAGTCGCTCGCTTTTAATGCGGACGATACTTTGCAGCACAAAAAGAGATTAAGAGCTGGTGCTACTGTGGGCTATAAAATGTATAATGCGAGCGTTCTGTGTGTCTTAATTTGGCGTGGAGAATGATGTAGGGCGATGTTTTGTCAATATTGAAATGAGAAGTCAAGTGCACTCTTTTAAATATAGAGATGGTCGATGACGTTTAATTATATTTACGAGGGTGCCAACTTTAAGAAAAATACTTGGAATTATATACTCGTAGATTATTTTACATTTATTTTAATCTCTGTTCAAGCATTACATGTATAATAAAAAAAAATAATTCTCAAAATTATTAATGAATCTAAGAAGTAAAAAGTAATTTATCAGAATATAATTTATTACAAACAATTTACACTCAACTTTAAGATCTATTTACTGCAACTCGATCTCACAGTGAATTAGTGCATTAGTATATACCAGCATCATAGCATAAACCATCCCCCAAACAACCTAATCGTATTCAATTCACAATTTACTACCCACACCGGGCGATCCCAATGTAACCATTATGAGCAGTCTATGATTCCCAATAATTAGGGTTCAATCGAAATGGAAAAGAAAAGAGAAAAAAAAAGTAGATATCTCGGGCACAAAGCTAGAAAGGAGAGAAAAAAAAAGTGCGCAAAAACTGTATAAATATATCTAAGCCCGCCCACACGGGAATCACATGCTATATCTAATAGGAAAAATCTGGCTGTATATATGCACACATACACACGCAATGAACACATGGTCTTGCCCCCGTAGTTGCGTGCATCCATTGTTCGCATCACATATATAGGTGGTGCGAATTCAATATGGGTAGCTCTCTGTCAATAGCATTAATAGTGGGAGGGGGGTACATGCTGCACATATATACATCGGGGGTGGTGGTGGTGGTGCTGCTGATCCCGACAGCTGATACTGTACTTCTCTCTCTCTCTCTCTCTCTCTTTTCGTTTGTCGCACAGTATAGTTGGCGTTTGCGTTGCTTTCCCCCCCCCTCCCCTATCTCTACGCCTACTATATACGGTGCAATAAACCCGTCGGTGAAAGTTTGGAAGCGAGGGCCCATTGGCACGCGCGCGCGCACGCTTACCCCTCGGTTGGACCCAGGGGCTCGAAACATCGTCACGGGGACACAAATCATTTCGGCTTCATTGTGCGTTCGGAGAGTGGTGTGCGCGCGCTCTCTTGCTCTCTCACTTTGGCGTCTGCCGCTACTTTCTTTCCTGCCAGCCTCAGAAGCGAGTCGCCGGTCAACCTGGTCATCACGCTGCGCGAATATTGAGTTGTCGAGTTGCTGCTGCTGTTACTTTTTCACAGACAGTTCGCTTTGCTGAGAACCATGCTGGCTTTCTTTTTGCGTCCGAGTGAGAAAAAAAACAACGAGTGACATTGTGACAATTAGTGCCAGTTTATCGTGTGTGTCTGTGTGTTTGTGTGCAAAGATGACGAGCTCGGCTTATTATCCAAACTCGGAGATTGGCTACTGGCCGTACCAAGCCAACTACTCTTACGCAGCGAACGCGTCGTATCAGCCGCCACGTTATCCCACGCAGTTGTGCTCCGAAATCCATTCGACACCGACGGTCATACCCCAGGTAATGCCACATCAATCTACAACGCCACCCTACACTACCGCGAAGTCGTCGTGCAGCCAACAAGATCAACCGAGTCCACCCTCTTCCGGTGGTAGTTCGCTTTTGGAAACTCTTCTCCGACACGGCAAAGACGCGGTTGTGGAAAATTACAACAGCAACTCAACGACTTCCGTCAAATCACCCGAAGCCTATTCGCAATGTCAAACTCCACCTTATACACCGTCCTCGGCAAGTACGTCCGATCGCGCATCACCGCTGACGAGTATCATCGACGAGGTTGCCACGGCACATTCGAATTACCCGCAAAGTTACGCCGCCGGAGGTTACTCTGCGCAGACGCAGCAGAGTGCTGCTGCCGGCTATGCGCCTACCTCTCCCCTCAGCGCTGCTACTCCGTACGAAGCTATAGCTGCTGCCGCTGGTTATTATGGAGGCGTGTACGGCAATAATAACAGCGCTAAGAGTGACTCGCAGAATGGCAGTGAGTACGAGGATGATCAGAAGACTACGGATTACGCTTGGATGAAGGCTAATGGCATTAGTGGTATGTATTGTAGTGTAGATTGGAGATTATGAGGATTATACGTTCCAAGTCGGTGTTATTGTTGACCTTTTAGTTCGATATAGTTGATTTTATATTTGAATTTATTTTTAGTCTTCTATTTATTGTTATATATAAACATAACCTTTTTTATTTTTAATTATTTGTTGAAAACTTTGAATACACGTAATGAAAAATACTTTTACATTAATTTTTCAGTGTAGTTTAACATATATATATCAATAAATAACGAATTTTCATAAAATATTTAAATAGCATTCTAATATTAATTATTCCTTTTGTCTCGATTTCAACAGGCAAAGACGGCTCGGCCGGTGGACAAAAGCGCACGCGGCAAACGTACACGCGCCAGCAGACGCTCGAGCTGGAGAAGGAGTTTTGCTTTCATCGCTACCTGACGCGCAAACGACGCGTGGAGATCGCACAGATGCTGAGCCTGTCGGAACGTCAGGTAAAAATTTGGTTTCAAAATCGGCGCATGAAAGCCAAAAAAGACGGCAAACTGGTCTACCCGGAGAACCCAACAGCGACCATACCGACCGAGTCGACGGGGGTTACGCAGCAGCAGCCAACGACCGAAGTTACACCGCCAATGATGCTCCCGCAGAGCAGTCCCGAACCGACGACGACGATGCAACCGGCTAGCATTGCCGATCAGTATCAAAACTCCATGTATGCGGATTACGCGAATTATTATCAGTCTAACGCGCCATCAACTTCGACGATGGTTCATCATCACAATCATCATAGGCAAAGACATCATCCCTACTATCATCAACCCCATCATCATCATCATCATCAGCAACAGCAGCAGTATCCATCGCCATATGGCTACACGAATTCGGGCATCGACTACCACCAACGAAACTACTCGCATCACCATCATCAGGCAGACTCCAAGCTAGAGTTGCACGGTGTTTCGTGAAAACACGGAGAATTCCGAGGGCTGCAGCTGACCCTCGCGCGCGCGCTTCATGATTTATAACACGCTAGGTTTTGGATAGTAAAAGTCCTCATGCCAGGTATATTACCTTTGCTGCTCGCGCGCGCGCTCACAACGGGCTTTTCATCTTTTCCTTCTTTTTTTTGTCTCCCTCTCGCATTTTTATGAGCTTCTAAGTAGAGATTTTGTTGGGCGCCGATGCGATTTTTGGGTACGTCACTTTGAGGAGAAAATATTTTGACGTGACTTGCTAATGATATTTATTGGCTTGTTGAGGGTGGAGCGTGACCTTTTTTTTTTTGAGAAACTTCGTGAAGTGGGACGTTGAAGGGTTGATGACTTTGAGAAAATTTTTAATTATTTTTTTTTCTTCAAATTACCGTTTCACGGATACTTTTTAAATTTTTAATTGGCTTGAATTCAGTGTAAAAGTTTATACGATGATGTTGTAATTTAGTTCACTTTTTATAATGATCATTTTATTTTCATGTAAAAATTAGTGATTTTCAGCGTTGTTGCGTTGTTTACTTTACATAAATAATAAAACAATTGAAGCATTTTTTTAAAATTTGTTTTTAAGAAACAGCTCAATATTTCAATTTCAAAAAAATGAAATTTTCATTATCAAAGTAAATTATTTTAAAATTATTATTTTATAACATTCAAACTAAATATCACAAACGCAGCCTCTCTCACAACGGGCATCTCTCGTAAAAGTCAGCTCTAGTTCCCGAAGAAAGGAAAAGAGAAGCGTACAGCGTAGGGCGGTTAAGTTAAAAGTTACATGGGGTTGCGAAGGGATACACGCAGGCACAAAGTGGGGGTCAAGCGCGCGGCTGGCGTGCAGCTGCTTGCTTTCTAACGTCGAAAAGAAGATGGCCGTGTGCAGCGAGCACGCGTCGTTTGCTGTTCCTGCTATTTAAAAAAAATATTTTTTCCTACACTGTACAGTATATTTGTGTTATAATTTATTGTTTGCAATTTACGTTCCTAATCGCTGTAAACCTCAGTCACGGTAAAAGTGCAAAGTATCAAATGTTCTATAATTTAATTTAATCGACGACGAATAAAACTCGAATGGCGAGTGATTTTTTTTTCCTCGAATCAGTGTGAATCTTTAGTTTGGTTATAAGATATATCGACATTGTAAGTAGTCCACGGGACAGCGAGATTGTACAGTTGTGACGCGTGTCGTAACGGTTTATTTTTGATAGAAAATTATTTCAATAACAAAGTGTGTGCTACAGCAGCGACGGCTCGACCGATTGAAAAACGTTCTGGCAATTAACAATTTTTTTTCTCCACTTCAAAGCATCCACGGAGAGAGAGACTCTCGCACGATTATTAATGTCAGCGCGCGAAGCTCGAGGTGATTTAAGCGGCGAAGGAAATCATTCGTTAGATGATTTAAGAGGCTTTGCCATGAAAGGGCAAGGAAGTGAAAGTTCGCCTGCAGAACTCTGCGCACACAGGTATCCCCCCCGCTTACGTACTCACCGGTATCTTTGATGCTTCGCCGATGCCGCGAAACTTTACACTAGTATTCTTCAATACTGCTGTTGCGCACGCAAGATTGTGTTGAAAAATAAAACCTATTGTATTTTTCTATTTTTTGGAGATATGCCTTTTTTTATTGTTGATGAAAAAATGGTGTTATTTCTAATGACCATGGGTGAGATATTTTCTATAAAAATGATTGTAAATAGTTCAAATTGTAGTAGAGTAGTAACAGATTAATTTTTTATAAAACATCAAAGAATCATCTTTGAAATCGACTTATTTTATTCATTGAAATGATGAACAAAGAAATATCGATAATATTGACTATGCTGTCAGTTGTACAGTTGCACAGGCATTAAATATGTATAGTTATTTTATAATTCTACTTGTAATGAAAAATCGTCCACTATTTAATAATAAAAAATTCTTGAAATTATTTTTATAACATTCCTTGAGAATAACTAGTCTTTTATATGTGTAAATCTTTCTAAAATATTGTATAAAAAATGAAATATTATGCTTATATAATAAATAACTACTTATATATTATCATGATTTATTTATCTGCCATTTCCGATTTTTTTTAATATCTTTTTTTAGACTCATACTTATAATAAGGGAATGATATTTATCACGTACCGTAAGCCCCTTCTATTTTTTCAAACGCGAATATAATAAAATTTAATCATTTGAAATTGTTATTTACAATTGATACATGAATTTTTTTGTAAATATTATAAATTTAAAAAATTCATTGAAAAAAATGGACAAACGTAAATTGTAAGATATTCAATATATGAACGTTTATTAATTTAATTTAATTTAATTTATATTCTCCAATGATTAGTTGTTATTCTTAGTCAATAATAATTAAAATCAGTCCATAATATATGAAGTTGTAAAGAATGAAGAAATAATTGAAAAACTACGATGACATACACAATAGTTTCAATATATTGAAGTATATAATATTGCATATTAATTTTTAACGTAAAATATATATGTCAACTTTAAAACTGGGTATATGTAAATTAATTATTAAGTTTTTGTATATTAACAAGTATCTGCTTAAACAACAATTACAAAAAATGGAAAAAATATCAAAAATTCATTTAAAAAAAATTCGTCAAATGAAGTTACAGTTCAATATAATCAACTCCGCATAAAATCAATAAAATTACTACAGCAAAAAAAAATGCAGGTAGGTATAAGGATAGCAGCAAAAATTCCAAGCGAACTGTCCCGAGCAGTAAACTCGAAAAACTATCGCACAAAGATGCAGAGGAAACGAGGTGTGTGTGTGTGTGTGTGACGACTTTCGTGTGGAGGGGAATCCCCCGCGGCGTGCACGCAAGGACGGGCGATCGAGGAGGAGGCGATGGTGGAGGGGTTTACTACTACATCTGACTGGATACGTATGGAGTGGGGATAACGTTTTCGAAGCGGTGGGGCTGCCAGGAGGCGGACGCGAGTTTCAATTCCGTAGAGAACTGCCACACTCGCCACATCTGGCGGCCGATTCCTGCACTACTACCCAGTTCTGTCGAGAGATTTTCGGGGGATTAGCATTTAGGCGCTTCTGTTATTTGATTATGCAAAATCCGAATTTCGGAGAATTGACTTCCATATTAATTATGGGAACGTGCAAACCAAATGCCTTCAGCCTGAAGAAAAATACTTCGATAAATTCGCTTTTTTTTTTTCATTTTTTTTTTCAAGCGTGTAAATTATATATTATTTTGAAGAAATATTTTAAAAATAAATTTTTTCAGCGGTACGTACTTAAATTACAAAGATCTCTTCAGATTCAAAACAAAACTTAATTATAAAAAATATCTCAGTAATTTAAATTATAGCATTAAGAATTGAACTTCTACAAAAATGCGTTCATGTAATTTATTATGTAATCATGTCTGACGAAAATATGTTTATACTACTTAATTTTTTTTTTAATTCGCATTATAAATAAATCCGTAGATTTATAGTGAGCCAGCGAAGTAGCACTGACTAGCAAGTTACTGACTACAAAATTACTTCAACCGTGATTCCACGACGATAAATCAATAGAATGCAAACGAAATGTATAACGAAAAATGAAGTAAAAATAAAATGGCTATAAAAAAATCAGCAAAAGCTGGTAATGGACGAGATCTCGGCCGAGATGATAGACTTGAGTATTTTATTTTTTACATTTTGTCGTTCTATCAGAGCGACTTCGCGAAGTTCAAAGGATTACAGCCTGTGAGAAAGAACACAGAGAAGAGAAAAAGAGTGTGAGAGAAAGAGAGCGAATAAGAGCTCCGCCTCCAACGGCTAACCTCCTCCTGCCCCCTCCGCTCTTTTCTCACTCCTCTCTCTCTTTCTCTCCCCCTTTGCACTTCACTCTACGATAGCCTCAAGCAAGCTGTACTCTACTCTACATTCCACACAAACACACAACACGAAAAGAAGTCGAAAAAGCTCTCGCTCTACACTTCAACACGCGGCAACGCAGAAAAGATATCAAACGCAACAGCAGCCTTTTTCCATGTTATTTTTTTTTTCGCGCTCCTGGGCAACAGGTTTGAATTTATGGGCCGATACACACAAAGAGAGTGCAAGTATAAGCAAAAGCCCTCTGCAACCTGCTCGCAATAGCTATAGTAGAAGAGAGGAGGAGCGCGCGCGCACGCAGGCTGTTTAGGGCGAGCAAAAGAAAAGGAGAACACAGAGCAGAGAGAGAGAGAGCGGCTATCAAACTCTCATAAAACTGTCAGCCAGGAGAGCTCCAGCTTGACTTATGCGCTTTTGGGCCCCTCTCTCTTTTCTCGCTCGCATATATACGGCAATGTGTACATATACACACGCGCGCAACCTACACATTGTAACAAACACACGTAAAGAGCTTCTCTGACACATAGCTCGCGCGAAATCACGACGAGCCGCCGCCGCGTAGGTGGGCCCCTACTGCAAACTCGATAATCGCCGTCCTAATGTCCTGCGGCTTCCGACGGTGATTATTGCAGCCGCTTGCTCGCGCCTTTGCAAAAGCGAAATTGTGCAAGTGCCGAGGAGATTGTGTAATCGAGGACGGGACGACGAGCTCGCGACGATTAGGCTCGCGCGAGCTTCTCGGTAGCTTGACATGTAACGATGAAAAATTGCAAGTGTTGTTTTTTTTCTTTCTTACGGTTTGATAATTTTTGGAAGTGCTTCTTAGAAATTTTTTTTTTTAAATTGATTTAACTATTAAAGAGAAAGAAAAGCTTGACAAAATACTTTTAAAAAAATCATTAAAAAACCAATGTATCCAAGCAATCTGAAAAAAATAGTAAATTTTTATTTTTTGACGATCCTGAAAATAAATAAAAGCTCGCAACCATAGCACATCGTGTATAGAAGTATATGCATGTGGTTTGACGGACAGTAGGCTGTCGAATGACGTCTCGGCGGATGCATCGTCGATGGTCTCACCCTCTCTCGACACATACATACATACCCCCACTCCACAAAACACACACACACACATAAGTCTGGAAAAGTCTTGAGAGTGGCAGTGTGCTTCCCGAATATCTCTCCATTAGCCCCCCTGACGATAGTCTCTCCCTCTCTCTCTCACTATGGTTCTGCGGGCGTATAAAGTATAAGAACGGGGTTGAAGAATCCTCGTGAGCGAGAAAGAGAGAGAGGCCAATCAAGGTTTGACGAACGACGGGGATTGGCCGAGCGAGAGCGTTCGGCTGACACGCCAGCCGGCGGCACGTGACAGCTACCGAGCGCCAGAGAGCGCGCTTACGTCGCCGCTGCCGCTGCTGCTGCCTTGCTCTGCTGCTCGCTTGCTCGCTCGCTCGCTCGAGCCGCCCGATCCGCGAGCAGCCGAGCTCTCTGCTCTCTCTCGCTCAGTACGATACCACCGCCTTCCGCGCACGCATCGACAGCACAGACGACCGTCGACGAGCCATCACCGTACACACACATAAAAAAATAAAAGCTCACACGTCTATTATCTTGGCTATAGTAATTCGATTTTTTTGTGCACCTGTGTCGACTCTCGCATTATTTCTTTGCGGTGATTCATTGATCGATTAAAAAAAAATTTCGTGGATGAATTGAAAAAAAGCATCGATGAATATTTTCTTTCATTTTCGATAAAGACAGTTTGTTGTTTGTGCAATTTTGAAAATCGCGTGTGAAGAAGAAGAGGAAGAAGAAGGGTTGCGTTCGCCAAAAAAGAAGGAGGAGGATAGTTCACCGACTGGTAGCGTGGATGGGGAGAGAGAAAGAGTGGGCCGTGAGTTTTGCTCTCCCTCTCTCTCTCTTATAAAGGTCTATAATTGCGAGAGCTGTTATAGGCCCGCTGCGTGAAAGAGCATCGTAAAGAAGAAGAAGAAGAAGAAGAAGAGACGGAAGACAGTTTTATAGCCCCACGTGGTGGTTTTCTCGTTCCTCGCATTATCATCGTCAGCACACACTTGACACTTGTTTTGCTCTCTCTCTCTCTCTCTCTCTCTTACCAGTGAATGCGCGACTTTATCCGCGTGTGAACAACATCTTGTGCGTGTGAATTATGCCGATCTCGCGGTGGTCGGCCGAGGACACTGCGTCACGATGACGCGCCTCCTCCGCATTGCCACGTGAAACGCAAAGAAACAAGAATAACTACGCAACTGTCGGGCGCGCAAAATTCACGACGATTGAATTTTGTAAGTTATTTTTTCCGTTGCAAACTGTGACATAAAGCCGTCAAAGTGTCGTTCCCAACGAATCCCCATCACCAACGCAACGAGTGCAGCATGAGTTCCTATCAATTCGTCAACTCGCTTGCCTCGTGTTACGCGAGTGCCCAGGCCCAGCAACAACAGGGTCCTCGGGGCACTGCAAATTCACCCAGTGAACCACTACAAGCGGCTTCACCAGCTGGCACGGATTACTACAATCCGAACGCCACGAGCACGGGTTACCCGACACCATGTTACTCGCCTCAGCAGCACTATCCTCAACATCCTTACGCCGCTCCGGCGGCATCGGGTATGCAGCACTCCGCGCCAGCGGGTATGATCGACTACACGCAACTCCAGCCACAGCCGAGATCTCAGCCACAGCACGGTCTTCATCAGCCGAGCCAACATCATCATCTTCAACAGCAGCAGCAGCAGTTGCACGCGGATCCGACGAGTCCGTTGCTTCAGGCTGCCGCTGCGGTGGCCGCGGCGGCGGCGGCAGCCTCGGGACCGTCCACCTCCAGTTGCAAGTACGCGGACTCGACGAGCTCGTCGACGAACGTGTCGTCGCCTCAAGACTTGACCACCTCGACTAACGCGAGGAACAGTCCTGCGCCTGGTTTGGCCGCGCCTGGAACCAGCAAAGCTGGTGTCAGTGGACAAATGAACTCCACGCCTGGTGGATCGTCCAGGTCGTCCGTTGCTGCTTCGGCCTCATCGCCGCCAAGTGGAAGTGGACGACAAGCCGAGGGTAACTCCACGCTGACGACGGCTTCGTCGGCTTCTTCACCTGCGTCGTCCACTAGTAGCACGAGTAGTACCGGCAATAATTCGTCGAACAAGGGCAACAATTCTGGAGTTAACCCACCGCAGATCTTCCCTTGGATGAAGAGGGTTCATATTGGTCAAAGTGAGTACGAAATTTGTAATATTTTTCTTGAATTTTGGGTAATTCAGGAAAGCATTTAGTTGTTGACTTATTCACGTTTGGAACTGAAAGATAAATTGTTGATGCCCAATTTACTGGTATGAATTTGTAGAAAACATTGTTTTAAAAAGTAGCTTTAAAATACACTACAAATAAAATAATATTTCTTTTGTATTTCTATTATTATTGATGGTAATAATATTCAAAATCGATAGGATAATTGCGCAAAACACTTTTTGAAATCCACTGTACAAATATGTCTAATTTCTTTGCTATTTAAAAATATAACTTAGCGTTAAAGTGAATGTTCAAGTTCTCAATGTATACCGATAACAAACTCAAGGCACTCTATTCATTACAAAATTTACAGTAATTAGAAACTCCTTTCATTTTTTTTCACAAAGTATTTAAACTTGTTAAACTCTTTCTCGGTAATACATCATCATCGCAAGTGAAAAATACATAACGAAAAATAAGCGCGTATAAGATAAAGTAGAAGAATAGATTGAAACATGCTTTCATTATTCACTATTATTTGTAAGGTGATTTTTACTTATAAAAATAATAATATTAAAAATATTTGTTTCTGTCTTCAATCGCAAAAGATGAAAAACGAATCTGGATCTTATCAAAAAAATATTACAGAAACCAAAGCTATAATTGTTTACTCGTTGAATTGAGAAAGTGGGCCTCGAAGATAAAAGGCTAATTTAGCTAAAAGAAACCCCACCCAATCGGTTAAAGATCCCACAAATCAAACTCTTCTGCATGCGATACGCCATAGCACGCAGTGAAAAAAAAACGAACAAGCCGCGCTCAGAAAGAAAGCAAACGCAATGAGCGGCCCATTAGCCGATCCCCCAATAGAACATCCCACCAGCAGTCATCGTCGTCGTCATCCTCCTCCCAAGGGTCGAAGGCTAGAGAGAGAGAGAGAAAGATGCAAAAGAGAGAAGAAAAAAAAACGAAATAACAGCCCAAGCTAAGTTTCTCGTTGGGTCCATGTGTGGTCGAGAAACGCAGGGGCATGGGCACAAAGAAAAGGAAGTAGTAGTGCGGCATGATGCACATGTTCTCTCGAAGAGCGTCGGCTCTCTCTCTCGCAGATATTTTTTTCCGCGCTCTGTCTCTCTCTCTCTCTCTCTCTCTCTCTCTCTCTCGCTCTCTCTCTCTCGAGATAAAGTCCGTTTCATCTGCCGGCGTTCGCCACACGTCGTTGCCCGTTATTTATACAAAGCGCCGCTCTTTCTCGCAAAGTCGTTTATATGTAGGCTAAAAAGTGCGGATTACAACATTTTTTTAAATTTTATTTTTCGGAAACCAACGCGAGAATTAGCATACGCGAGTCTCTAAACTCTTTTTCCTCGGATAAATCACCAAAGTAACCGACGTCATTAATTTTTTTCCCGACTATAAATATCACTGATAAATGGCTGTTTTCGAATATCAACGGTGAGCCTTCGATGCGTCGGACCTACAGTACGATCGTCCGCCGACGCGCGCGCGATCGGATGGTAGCGACGATGTTACGTATGCGTGTGTAAGTTTATAAATTTCTTTTCTTTCCCATTTGGTATGTATGTGTGTGAAAAATATGAACTGCGAGATGACTGATTGGTGTTTTGAGATGTCTCAGGAGTGGTCGCTGTGTTGTTTCAATGTTCTTTACGCGAGTTCTCTCATTAGAAATATCTATCTCGTATAAGCTCGACTCACAGAAGAAAAATCTGCGCATTTCAAGCTCTTGTTTCATAACAAATCATAAAAGTTGATTTAAAACACACTTAGAACGAAACTAAACACGCTTATATCTTTTTTTTTCTGATCTCGGGATAGATGTTACCTCGCTTAGACAATTTACATTGCCGAGATAAACTCGCGCAATATCGCGAAACGTTTGAAAAAAAAATTATTTCATTCCTTGCATTCACAATCGCTTTTCAATAAAAAAAGAAGAGAAAGAAAAAAAATTTACATGACAATTGCGACAGCGATAAGGCTACACTTACACACACGCAGTCAATTCGCTCAAACGGTAAATTGTAGTATTTACGATTATTCGTGCAAGCGCTCGCGCGTTTAACAAATGGATCGCACGGGTATAGGTGTCGAAGCGCGAGCAATGCGGCATAGATCATCGATATAGTAAATTATATAGACGAATTTATTTTACGAGCGATCAATTCTCGCGGGCGCGCGCGCGCCGGCCGCGTCACATTACGATTCAAAGTCAATCGTTCAAACGCTCATTAGATGCCCCGCGCAACCAAAGAACGAGTATTTGAGAGAGAAAAAAAAGTGAAGCAAACGTCATAAATCACTTTTTCGAACTGATCCATCAGTCACACACATACACACAGCAAAAATTCTTCGATTCGCGATGATCTGCACCTGCCTTGTTGATAAGCTTCGCGTATTAGTGATTTACCGTGAGCGTGAGCGAGTATACTATGTATATGCGGCCAGCATGATTCAGTCAGCGGGGAATTTGACGAAGAATTAATGGTATTATGATATTGTCTGTGTGTGTAAGTGTGTGTATGTGTGTGTGCTTGGGCTATAAATCAGACTGTGTGCATTGTCAAGCTACGGGGGCCTGAACTGCTTCAAACATATTCTCTTCTTCTTCTTCCTTCTTATAGTTGCTGCGGGTTCGCTGCTTCTGATTTTCTATAAAAGGGGCCCACTCTTCGCGCAATTTTACACTTGGAGCAAGCATTCGCTCGAGATGCCGCACGACTGATCGCTTCGGAGCGAAAAATTTTTTGACTCGGGGGATATACAAAGTGCGCGCGAGAGGAGTGAGATGTGCTAACTATATTATACGTGAAAATTTACGACGCCGAGTGAGAGATCTTAATTCAATCTGAATTTTCTCGGAGATACGATTTCGTGCGAGGTATATTAATCTTTCGATGTACTGGCGACACTAAAATTCTTATGTTCTTTGGTTTACTAAACATCGTTCAATGTTTGTTCGATGGAATTTACATTCTTTTTTTATTTGAAAGTATAAGTTTTGAAATCTCCAAGTCAGTGATGTGAATTATAGTGTTTTTTCAAGAAAAAAAATGTATGTAAAGAAAGTGGAGGACATTTCTTACATTTAGTAAGTTAAACATAATTTTAGAAATGTCGGATCAAAAAAAAAATCTTGCCCTTAATATTTAAAAATCTCAATAGCATAAGATATCAATAAGGGCTTTTACTTGTTGGCTTTTCATTTTTAAACGCGAAAATCGCACGAAAGAGAGCTTGCCACGCAAGTCTAATCTATTCAGCAGTTCGTTAGACTGCTCCCGACTGCACATTCCACTTCACCCATGTTCGCGCAGAGTATACAGATAAGAATAATAAAAAAAATGTCATAATTTTCAGAGCGCAGCCGAGCGTATAAAGTCATTATATTCATAATTTTCTAGCGCAAAAAAAAAATGCGAAAAGGACGGAAAAAAGGTGCACAATTAACTATGGCCGCACGGTCACAGAATAGAGAGAGAGAGTTGAGCTCAACAGCTCAATTATATCGGCCATTATACGTGTAATCACGCAATTACGCACATAATCACGGCAACACACGCTTGCGCCCCGATAAAACAAAACTCGCGCACACGAAGCACGAGGAAAAAAAAACACATACGTAGCGAGCGAGAAAATAGAGCCTCTCTCTCGTGCGAACGATATAGAAGTTAAAAGAAAAAAATGGCGATCAGAATTGTGAAAGCTTCTGTGTATGTGTGCTCGCAGACCTCGATGAATGATTTATCGACTTTTCCGGTGCAGCTGATATGATAACACAGCCTTTCTTTTCTTCTTATTAATTATGCTGTCTCTTTCGTAACGAAAGAGAGAGAAAAAAAAAAGATGATGATGTGTATTTACGAATCTCAAGTCAACGTCCGCGACTCTCGATAAGACAAAAACTGCTCGCGGAGCAAATCGTTATGAAATTTCATAGCTCGTCGAGCCGAGCAAGCGAGATTATAGAACAAATAAATCGAAAAGCGCACGCACGCGACCGATCTCTATAGATACCGAGCGAATGCTTTACGAGAATAGTTTCGTTTGAGAATATCGAGGAATTTTTTTTCTTCTTCTTCTCGCTCATCTCGGCCAACGAAGTATCTATTTATAGGGGGAGAAGAGCAAAACCAACGAGAACCGCCGAGTGTGTGTATGTATAAATCAGTATCGTCCGTTGTTATGGCAATCGCAGCCAAGAGGAAAAGGGTTCAGAGGCCAGCTTGTGCGAAAGATTGAGACGCATACGAGAGAATTTCTGAAGCAAAAAAAAATGATACGCTAATTTTTCGTTTGTTTATAACCGAATGGATTTCGCGCGCTTTTGTACCGTTTATTGATTCGTTTCGCAAGATTGTTATCGAATCGCGTTGATATCGTTCTTTTATGATGATTCGTGTGTTTATGATGAGCTGTCGGATTATTGTTTGGAGAATCGCCTTTGCAAATTTATTAGTCTTACGATTTTTTCGGAGTATCATCGAAGCATGAATCACTCGTATAAAATTCGAACGGAATGAAAAATTTATAAACATGATAATTTTATCAATTTTCATTTTCAATACGGGCAAATTTTATACGAATTACGACTCGCATATTATCGCGTACTTTCGCTTAACGATCGAATTTTAAGTATAAGCTACAATTTTTCAACCTGTGTATACGAGCATTTTTCGGAAATGATTGAAAATTAAATTTCATTGCGATCGCCATTAAAATGAATATCTGAAAAAAATCCACTGCCCAAATACTTATAATGGTGCACTCGTGCGCACACATATCAATCAGCCGAATAAATATTCTCAACCGCAGATCTGGTTGCCGTAAATTAATATTTATTTAAAGTACGCGAGCATGATTACCCCCGGTGCTTATAATATGAAGAAAAAAAAAACCGCAACCGCAAGAGGCGAAAACCCTGTGCTTTAAATATAATTTTCGAGAGAGAGAGTCAGAGAAGTACACATCCCGTTGGTTGCCTTGCGAGTCGCTCACGCACACAAGATAATTCCGCCTCGAAAAGGCGAACTTGGCGTAGCGATATAATTGCGTAATTACTGCGGAGAGAGAGAAAGAGAGAACGGCCAAATAAATAGGGAGGAGGTCGATTTTCGAGGGCCGCCTTACGAAGTGTATATACGAAGAGGGGGGGCCGCATCTCACGGAAGGTGGAAGGCATAATTACAGACCGATCGTTTCGCCATAAATAAAAGCCAGGGAGAGAGAGAGAGAGAGCATAGTCACGAAAAAGGGAGCCCACAGACGCATATTCCCAAGACGCAAGGTCGACCAAGAGAGAGCGAGAGAGAGGAAAATCGTGCCATGTGACACGACTATATGAGCGCACACATGTGCAATTTTTCGAAAGGCAAAACTTGGGCTGTACTAATGGAGCGTGAAAAGTGTCGCGCGAGTATAGGGCTTATATATATATTTCTTAGGAGAGACTTCCTGCGGCGAGAACGAGATTTTTATACGAGCGGAGAAATAGAGAGGGGAGAATTGTTTCTTTGTTATCGGCAAATTGGGGCATTTGCCCGAGCGACGTGTATATTATCTTAAACTATTGTCGTGTTGTGCGCGGCACAACGTAATTCATATTATATACACTAGAAAAGGGGGGATAGGGTTTAAATTGAGTTATGGGAAAAATTGTTGCCGATTTTATGATGTCGTTGGCAACGATTTTACACGTAATAACTTAATAAAAGAGACGCCTTTGAAAATTGCGGGTTATTGACGGAGAATACAATAGAATCGTATATATAAAAATTTTTTTTATTACAGTTGAGTGCGCGTGTGTGTGTGTGTAGGTTGCCATAAAGGAAAAACGTATCGATTTATCTTTGCGATCGCGTTACCTTGATACGAACACAGCGAGAACAGTTAATGCATCAAGCGAACTATTTCGCAATGAAAATTAGTCTCGTATTGGATTTTTTTTTATCGCGCTAAAGTGTACGTGTTTTCTAGCGCAATCTTTTATAGCAGTCCTCGAGAAAATTTTTTTTTTCTCTTTTCAACTTACCGGGTGTTTAAGAAAAATTGCTACGTAAAGTCCCGGTGGTCTCGATATCCATTGCAAAATGAACGACCGCGACTCTACTATAACTGCGAAAATGCGTTTCCAACATAGAAGTTGAAAGAATGTTGAAAGTTTAAAAACGCAATTGAAAAGAAAAAAAAGACAAACTGCGGCACGCGCGATAGAGAGGCTTACATAAAATATCCTTAGCATTCGAGTTGATCAATCGTTTATCAGGCGTCTGCATAATTCAATCTGTCCGAAGAGATAAAATATTGTAAAATCCAATAGAAAAACAACGTAACAAAAAATGAATAATAAGCGTATAATATTTTCTTGGAAAAAATATAAATGCAATTCTCAAACGCGGCGGCGGTGGCGCGTCACTTTCATACATGCACATAACGATTCTTGCAATATTCCACTTGAGAGAAAATTTTTCAAACAATGACAAATATACCTCACCCACTTTTCATTTCTCGCATTGTTTTGTTACAAATATATAATCCGCTGCTCGAGCACGAGCCAAAGAGTTACGATGCTTATGGGAACTGGTTTCCCTCGGATGCTTATCTTTTATACTCGTTCGCTAATTGTTGCGCTGCCGCGCTTTTTTTTCTCGCTCTCTCTTGAAAAATTTATAAGAATTTTAAAGTGGCGGCAGATTCTTTTTTTTTCTTTCAAATGTACTTCAGTGTGGCGCCGCGCGTCCGCGAAGATTTATGTGCGCGGCTCGTTGACTTTATGGTTCTTCGGGGATTTTATGGCGTGTAAATGTGTGTCGGAAGGATATCCCAGCCGAAGCACTGTGTAAATAAACGATGCTTTATTGATTCGCTCACACGTGTTTTGCCTAGTGATTATTTCGCTGCAGAGAAAAGTCTATTTGTCGTATTTAGAGTGAAAATATAACTCAATTTATTTTATTTTTTAATCTTTGGCAAGTTATTTTCATTTTTCTCGCAAACGTCTCTCCAACTTCCATCGAACAATTTAGAAAGCAAAGCAAAATAAATCATCCAGAAAGTGTGTGCATATATGTGTACGCGAGAGCAGAACGAAATAAGTGAAATCGCTTGAAAATACTTACAAAATTTCAACACTAATAAATATTGCTCGATTTCACAAGCGAATGATGAATACGTTACTTAATTCAAATTATCCTCGTAGACCAGATTTATTTCGAAGATCCGATCGAAAAATTCTAAATTTTTCACGTATAACATATACGAGCACATGGAATAAATCATTTCCACTTTAGCTCGCGTGCGATAATATATTCACCTCGTAAACCACCAGGTAAAACACCTCGAATTCGTTAGAAGCTACAGTTTTTTTTTCTTTCCATGGAAGGTTATTTACGAGCTCGAATTTCACTGCTTCATCACGACACACTCACACACACACATATACACAGAATTAAAATCCCATCTCAAATCATAAGCATTTTCTCTGACTCCATAAATCAGCCAACACTGTGGCGTCGTCGTTGAAACCTGTTTGATGATATTTTCCCCGCTTCATTGACGCAATTACGCAATTAAAACAAAAAAAGAAGAAGAAAACCCACAAAAATGAAAACAGAACAAACCACCGATGATCGCGGACAACCATAAATCCTGATTGCGAGGAAAAGCGCATCGCGTCGGGAGAGAGAGAAGCCTGTTGCTGCTGCTGCAACGCTATGAAGCTTCTCTCCACGTGAGCCGCCCCCTTCGACGGTGGTGGTGGAAATTTACGAGCGTCGTGCGAAACAATGATCCTCATTGCCGGATGCTGCTGTGGGGTTAACCTTCGCACGCGAGAGGAGAGAGAGAGAGAGAGAGAGAGAGAGAGAGAGAGAGAGAGAGAAAGATGCCAACCAGATAGAATTGGACTATACGAGTGAGAGACCTTTTGCTCTGCTTTACTTTTAGCTAAGCCTTTGAGGGCAACAGAACTGCGGGATTCACATTGACTTTTCGAGGCGAAAGTATTGTTGCGCCAGAGAGTGACATTTTGCCAGCGGAAAGATAAATCAAATTTTCAGGGAGGAAGGGGGGACTGGCTTTTGAACTGTAAAAGGAATGTTTTTGCTTTGTTGGTTTTTGAACGTTTAGGTTTAAGATTCAACCGCCATGCCCAAGGTTTCGCAAGAGAATAGCAAGATTAATTGCTCTCTTTCTTTTTTCAAAATTATCCATTATTTTTATGATGATAATGCAAGCTTGTTATTTTTTTTTAGTTTCGTAATTTTACTGTCGTCGCATTGATGGAAAAATTCAATTTTATACTTATTACATCGACGAACACGGCAATTTGCATTAAAGATTTATATCGCAATTTCAAATCATAATGGATGGATAAAATTAACTGGAAGAGAATTCCCGTAATTATGTGAAATCGTGTTACGTTGTGTTTGCATTTATAAGTGCATATATATTACAAATTGCAAGGAAAAATTCTGAGGCCGTGTCGTCTGCTAAAGAACCCGTTGAAAAGATAAGAAAATGACGGATAATAAGTCATCGAAAACATTTTTTAAATAAATCCGTAAAATTACATACAATCAAGTTTTTGTAAATTGATACGGTACTCCTCGAAAAAAAAAAATATATCCAAAATATTTTATACGCAACCCCGCTAAAATTAAAATTCAATTCTTACATTTTCCACCGAAGCGGATTTAAATTCACTGCAAGAGAATAATACATCAAACGCCGGCACGGCACCACAGTCAAATGATGACATCGCTCGAATAAATTTCTCAGTCGAGCGCAACCACCGAGAAAGCCATGAAAATTCGATTAGCTCCACGACGAGTGCTAATTTTACCCTCTCTCTCTCTTGCAGCGAATAAAGCTTTCGCATCATGGGCTATACGATGCAGCATCTTGCGTGTCAGCAGCAGGAAAAATCGCTCTTAATCCCCCAAGAGAGAGAGAGAGAGAGAGAGAGAGAGAGAGAGAGAGAGAGAGAGAGAGAGAGAACTGCACAGCCTACGTTCGTATATATAATCTTGCACGTGCGAGTGAGCCAACATCGCTTGATGCTTTTGCGATTAAATCGGGAAGTCTTCGAGTGCGTGTCTGTGTGTGTGTACGTGTGACGTAAGTTCGCGTTGATCCCACGTGATTTATATACTTTGTCGGTGGCGCGAAGAAGACGCCGCGCCGCATCGAAGAGGTGAGCAGAAGAAAAGTAGTAACAATCGCCGGATGCGCAAGAGCAAACAATCGTGTGGTGGCTCATCTTTTTTTTTATTATTTTTTTTTTACTTCGGTCGCGTCTCTCTCTCGCTCGTTTGTTGCTTTTTATTTATATACGCCGCGCGCGCACGGCGACGGAGCTGTCTTCGGTTCATTTCTTGTCATCTCGCTGAGCGGCGATATTTCATGTACGCGTCATCCCGCGTCGCGCGGCATTTCTGCGCGCAGCTTCTTCTTTTTATTTTTTTCTTTTCCTTCACAGAGTGCCGCTTGCGTGGACGCAGGCCGTTTTGTAAAAAGGATTCAATGAGTTGCCTGTTGTTGGGAAAGGAAGAGAGAGAGAATTTTTTTAGTGCGTGTGGTTTATGTTTTATTGACAGACTTTTGCCCTGAGTAAGATGTTTCTTGGTAAAATTTAAAAATTCCTGCAACATTATTTGTCAGTTCTAAAAAAAAAATTCATCTTTTATGGATCAACGAGTTAATTTAATTTTGGAAAATTGAGAAACGATTCCGAAATGGACCATAAAAAATTAAAAACTTAATTTACCAATACTCCGGCCTCACCCAACAAACCATAAGAAAAAAGGTTTCACACTGCACCACGCACTCATCTCAAACTCTCCACCAGTAAGCAAGCAAGCAAAAAAAAAACAGAAGGGCGCATTACGATAAGTGTGCCATAAATTTAATCGTCCCATACTCCATCATTTACATTAGAATCGTGCCACAAGTATATAGGTACACACGAAAATCAAGGACACACACACATACAGAGATACTAAGCGAAATCGCGGTCGACTTTGGATTCTCCGCGAACTATAAGGTGGCGCAACATAGATCACAGCACGCGCGCGCGAGTATACATACACACAGGGGCGGAGAATCGTTCGGCTCGCGCGACCTCGAGAGCCATAAATAAACGTTCGCGTTCTCTCGCGAGCGAGCGAGAAGCCTATACATGTTTTAAGTATATACCACAGCAGCAGCAGCAGCAGCAGTGAGCTTCTAGTAGAGGGCTTTTCCCTCGCTGCGCGAAACGTTTTCTTAACCAGGAAGAACGGCAGCGGACGATCGACAACGACACACTGCAGGGCTGACCGACCACACGCTATGCCTTTTCACTTTTCCTTTCCTTCTTATATATGTATTTTTCGAACGGAATGGGAGCATATACGCGTTTGTTTGCAAACAATGGTGGAGTTCTTCTTCGTTTTTGAGTTATGCTAATTAAAGGGCGGGATTCGAGAATATTCACCCACCCAGTGACAGTTTGAAAGCGCGTAAGGGTGGCTATGTTGCTTCTGCTGCTTTGGTTATATGCGCGCACCGGTTGGTCTTCTGCGGTGAAAGTTTTGGCTTTGGGATATAATGAAAAATTTTGGTGCGGAAAAATTTCTATTGTTCGTGTGGCCACGGAATGTTAAAAGGAAAAGGTGCAGCTTCGGGGAAGATTTGAATAATTGCGGTCAGCAGGAAATTGTCGAACTCCTCCTAGATTCGAAAGTGACCTCTGACTGACAAATGCTTCTTTTTCTTTTTTGAATGGTTGCTTGGAAGATTTTGTTATGTAATCGTCAATGAAATAAATTTTTTTGTACAAATAAAATTCATTAGTTTATTATAAAATTACGTTCTAATAAAATAAAAGTAAACGTTAAAGCTCGCTCGCAACTTGAATTTTATCAACACGAAACAATCAGCCACGAAACTCCTTGAAACTCGCACACCCTGAGCAGCAATAGGCAGTATAAAAAAAAAAGAAAGAAGAAGAGCGAGGAAGCAAAGCCCAATAAAACTTCATCAGAGTTCTAAAGCTAAACTTTGTTTCTCTCCTCCGAGGCCATATAGTAGTCGGCGAATCAATTTTTTTTCCGGCGATATAGGCGTGCCCGCAAAGAGAGAATATCTCACGTTTAGCCTACATAACATCGCGGATTTGCCTACAACCATCGCGTGCATATGCACTTCACACCGGCAAGCTTTTATACATGTATATATAGAGCAAAAATCGATCGACTGGTGGTGTAGCTCGATAATTTGAGAGAGTATACTCACCAAGGCTCCTTGACTTTGCATTTAAGATTCTGCAAAATTATACCGGAGCTTTATATATATATGTTATCACCCGGCGTGTCCCTGATAGGCCAAATTGATGCGGACGTATATGCAGTTTCATCTTAATGTATGGTGATACGTATCTTCCGGGACTTTCGTCTTTAATTATTTCTAGAGTCGATTACACTTAAAATGCCATTCCTTCGCGAACTTCTTATACTCTATTTTACAAACTGTACATCCAGTGTGCAATCTTCTTTTATTGTTGCCTGCATGCAATTAGTTTTATTTGAATATACATGCAACATAAATGATTCATAAGCGTTGGTAATTAATACTTTGATAAGCAACAACTTCAACTTCAATTGTCGGAGATATTTTGAAAGTAAAATAAATATGTAATTACTACGAAAAAGGAAACTTCTTCTTCGAGCAGTTATAAATAATTCGCGAACAATGTATTCATATATAACTACGGCTAATTGAAGCACACGTAAGTCTCTTTCAAACAACAAAACACCCTCACGAATCCTCGCGACTCAACAATAGCGAACACGAAGAAAGTAGTCCCTTTTACGTTATATACACACGCAAACATCCCGCGATCACATAAACGTAAAGAGAAAAGAGAGAATATCGCGCGCTCGCGGGCCATGGCTATTGTTCCGTGAGTCATTAATATCCTCTCGCTCGCGCATTTGAAGGCACGCCGAGGCGATTGATAGCTCTCTTGGCTTTCTTATCGAAGAGCTTATCGGAGCAACAGCTGCGTGGACGCGACCTCCAACACACATACACGTACGTTGACCGTTATCCCTTTTTGCTGCTTCACTAATGCAACGGACAGAGCGAGCGAGCGAGAGCTGCCTTTGCGCGCTCGAATTGCGCTGATTTATTTCGAGCGAATACAATCGCGACGGGCCTCGCTCATTTTCTTCGGTCGGCGAACTTGTAGTGCGCTCGCGAGCGCGCGCTTGATTGAAGAATGAGCGAGTTTAGTTATGCTAATTCACCTGGACTTTATGTATTCGGGTCGTTCAACTACTTGCGCATTTGTATCATGTTGATGGGAAAAATATAAATATATTACTCGCGTAAGTGCAGGTTTGGGATAATTAATTATTATATCGATAGCGAACGAAATGTTTCGTATACGAATGATTTTCAAAAGCGTTTAAATCGCTCGACGATAAACTCGCGAAATGTTATAGAAACTGGGACAAACCGATGTGCTTCTTTGTAATCGCTGTATGAAAACAATTAATTATTCGTAGATTTATTTATATGCAAAGTCGTCATACGCGCTTGTATGTGTATTATTGTTGTGCAGGCGCAGTCGTGGTATAATGCATTCTAAAGATTGTTGGTGGTGAGCGAGAGAGCGAGCGCGAGAGAGAAAGAGAGAGATCGGACCAAGCTGCCGTCAAGTGATGGATGGAGACATGGAACATCTATCCCCATTCTCTCTCTTTCTTTCTCTTATACTCGATACGTGTACGCGCGTACATAGCGACTCATTCCATTGTTGTCCTTTCTTCGGGCTTTTGCTCTTTCGCGTAGGAAACAAAAAAAAATTTTTTTTTCTATTTGCTAACGCAAATGATGAAAATATTCATTGTTACGTGAAAATTTATTTTATTTTATTGACAAAAAAATAAATTGAAAATTCGGATAAAATGAAGCTCGAGAAAGATTTAGACAAGCAACAGATATACATTCGGTGCGTCGATTTAATTTATGAATGTCGTACCAGTCTGACAACACGCACACATACAAAGACCACATTTAAAAAAAAAATCTCACCCCTACAAAGTATATAGCTTACACTCTGATACACCCCGCACGCGAAAAAGAGAAAGAGAGAGAGAGAAAAAAATCCATTAAAGTATCATCGCACGTGCATCGTCTTTTGTGATGGCTCTCAGCACCCTCAGCTCGGACAGTTATAAATAGATTCAAAAATTATAGCTTTTCAATTTGAATGCCACTCGCGGTATATCGCACAATCGGAGAGAGGAGAATGAGAGGGAGGATACCTCTTAGTCGAGAGCTTTTATACTCCAAGAGAGAGTTTGCGTGAACTCGCGCATCATTTGTTATCTCTCTCTCTCTCTCTCTCTCTCTCTCTCTCTCTCTCTCTCGCGGTAGAGAGAAAGATGCCTATCCGTTTTTCCAACCCTCATCGCCAGCGCGATGTAGGCTTGTTTCGGGACAATTTAAACGGCTTCTATATATATATACAATGATCCTGTCTCTCGTGTAACAGAATTCAATTAACGTTGTGTCCAAGAGTGCACGTGTCTTTCTCGGGATACATCCTCTTTTTTTCTTCTTTGGACTGCTGAAGTGTGAAAAAGGAATTGTATTTTAAGTGATGACACTTTCTCTCAGTCTCGCTATATTCTTCTGCTTACTTTGTACGCCGCGCAACGATTTTCCATTGAGAAATGTTTACATGGTGATTGATGATCATTAGTCTTCGATATTTCGCTTTTGTATACAATTTCCGCTGAATTATTACCCAACAATAAGTAATCAAGTGCCGCCGGCGCGCGACCGAGCGTCCGAGCATGTAAATTGTGTCTGTCTGTCTGTTTACATAATATATATATTATAAGAAACCAAAAATACATTATACATCAATTCTAAAAATAATAATGGCATATATGCGTGTTTACTTGCTCCAAATCATAATCAGTTTCGGATCGGCAAACTCTTCCTAAAAGTAGCGCGATCCATGGTTTCGTAACAGGTGCGCGAGAGTGTAAAATCCACGGCGGCGTTCGCGGAATGTCGACAGGTCGTTGATATTATAACGCGGCAGAGAGAGAAAGAGAGAAAGAGAGAGAGAGAGGGACAGAGAGATTCTGTTGGATCTTTGGCCCGCATCGGAAACAGCTGCGCTCGCGGAGAATGATCACAAATCAGAGCGCGCAAAGCTGAATGACGCAAAACACGCCTAGGTAAATTTAAATTGCCCGTGCCGCGTGTCTACCGTGCGCTAAGCCATCGTCTCTCTCTCTCTCTCTCTCTCTCTCTCTCTCTCTCTCTCTCTCTCTTTCCTCGAGGCTTTTGTTTTCTATATGCATTTGCTTTTATCTTTTTGCTTTTTATGGACTGCCCTCGGGGCTAAAGAGGTGTAGCTTCTGGGAATATGAGTAATTAGAGCTTTGCTTTTGATTGCTGTCATAAAGTGTATTAATTCTGAAAAAGAAATGTTAATTTGATGATGTTATTTTCATCTAAGATATTTTTAATACTCTTCAAAAATATTCATGTAAAAAATAGGGTTGATATTTAATTGAAATTGATACAAGCTAAACATGAGTCTTTAATAAAATGAGGAATATTTTTATGAAAGTACAGTTGAATCTTATATTGATTGGTATAAAAATAAAATAATTCTATAATAATATAATCAGATATTTTTTATAATATTTTAATCCAGATTCTACGAAACAGCTTCTCAATTCAGCTTCTCAACTGACCCGTTTTATACTTACACGCAACACACCCCTTCGATTAATCCATCGATCTTTCATTTCAAATAACTACATCCTTTGTCTCACACGTCTCTCGCGGAGTACACATATCTTGTAGTTTTCCTGGCCTCGATCCAGAAGCTCACGTTAGCAGCAGCTAAGCGCATTATCGCGACGTTCGAGGAGAATTTCACAAATCCCCGTTGTACGAGCGTAAATTTTGTTAGCTTTTGCTTTTCGTTTCTCAACGCGCTTGTAGTGTCTGGCGGTCGCGAGAGGTTGACGAGTCGGACCGCCGGCTACCGCGAAAATTCCACGGATGACGACGACTTTGGCGTTTCATTCGTTCTATACTGCTGCAAAGGAGCGATGAAAGCGAATTCCACGGGCACTGAAACAGCAGCCAGCCAGCCAGCGGCTCATACTCAGCGCGCGAGTCATTTATCAAGACTTGTGAAATTCAAAAATTGATTCGATGATACATTTGTTACCTATAGAAAAATGTTAAAAATATCCATCAAAACTGATCACGACTCAGCTTACGATCACGACGATATAGTTCACTCACGATCTAGTTCGAAAAGAGAAAAAAAAACGATAACTATCGAGGAGAAAATGTTGATCATTTCACCTGTAATCCGCCGGTAAAATGGAAAGCCAAGTCTGAGGCTTTATTACAACAATAGAGAAATAATTGCTCGCGATCAATTGAAAATAACTCACGAACAACGCATATAGCCTTGTTTTTTTTTTCTTATCCAAAGTATTACTTGGTTTATCGCTCATCAAGACTCTATCAAACTTCAAATCAAATTAACTCCGCGCGGCGGCCAATCAGTTCGAGCAGGTAGTTGAAAATTGCAATTTACCGCCTTGCCATGTGGAACTTAACTGATCGTCTTGATAAAATCCTTTTGCAAAATTGTTACTTATACTTATTATACGTATATCATTGTTAACTTTCTTCTACGGCAATTTAAAATCATTCAGCCTCTTACGAATAACCAATGATAAATACGTACGTATTATATTTCAAATTGAATTTATATAAAACAAAAATCATCTCAGGGGCAGCCCGCCTTATAATTTCACACAACACCGCGTGCGCGCGTGTAACAACAACAAAAAAGCAGCGATTCAATTATAAGAAGCATTAATCGTTCAATTAAAAAAAAAGTGCCAGTACACAGTATCGCGGAGAGGTATAGTATAACAGAAAATAAAAAAAAAAGTTAAGCGGAAATAAATTAAAGAAAGTAATAAATATGTATCTGCAAGAAGAAGAGGAGAGAGGAAAAGGCGACGTTATATAAATGTGCAGTGTATGGGTATATATACGTGTGCGGCCTCTCTCCCGCGCGGAATGACCCGATTGGTTGGGCGGTCGCGCGGCGCAGATGGAGAGAGGAAGATAACCGGCAACTCCGGCTTGCGCGTATCAGATAACTCGCTTTGCACGTGCATCATATAAGTGCTGTACAGTGCACACCCATGCGCGGGAGTAGTATGCGCGGCTATATACGTTTGGAAATTCTGGAGCGTGAGACGGTCATCTTCGACGTTTAATCAATTGTCATTGCAATCGAACGCGCCGGATGGATTTCGATTTTTTTTTTTAAACAATTAATTACGAAAACACATTGTTTCAAAGCGAGAGAGTTTGAGAGTGAGAGAGAGAGATGTATGATGAATTTTCGAAGTCGCGCGCCGCGTATATGTCGATTGATCATCTTATACCGTTATTGAATCTTCAAAGGAGAACTTTTCAGACTGTGATTGATTGTTTTTTAATGTATAAGAAACTCTTTCCAATCGACTGCGCTTTGGATAACTTTTATTTTTTTTTGTTACGATTGATTTTTTTTTTCTTCTTCTGTCGATGCACACTTATACCCATCAATATTGATCAAAACATATCAAGTGTTTCATTACCGAGTTTTCTTTTGTAGAAAAACAAGAATCGATTCTAATTCAATATATAGTTGATGGAAAAAGCATTCTTCATCATCTCCAAGAGCTGATAATAATTTTCTGATTCGAAAAAAATCTCTCTCTATACCAGACTAAAAAAGATATTGGAAGTTCACACTTGAAGGAGAAAAATTGATAGCAATTTATCATCGAGAGAGCAGAAACAAGCCGCTACACTATACTATTGCAGCAACAATTATATAGCCAAGCCTCCAGCTGACAATATCGCGCGCGAGATGACAAACTTTTTCGTAATCGTTTTAAATATAGAGAAAGCTTCCCGCGTGCGCACGCGCACCACATAGATCTACAGCACGGATAAGAAGATTCCCTGGTGCTCTGGCATGTCGCAACGTCGGGAGAAACGAAAGACAGAGGAGAAGAAAAAAAAATCGACAGAGACAACGTTATCGCGTGCTAGACAACAACTCGCTTATAAATAGAAGAGCATAATTTTTTTTTCGACACTGTTTGACGATGAATAATGGCGTTGTAATGAGCATAATAAAATCCGCCAAGAGACTTTTACTTCGCTCGCTGTGTAAGAGGAGAAACATCGCGCGCAGGTGTAAGAGCGATTGCATGGTAATTTTATGGCGCGGTGATTATGTCCATGCAAATTAACTGCTTCGATGCTTGAATTATACACCATATCTTGCAAAGTTTTCACTTGGATAATTTCAATTTTTTTCAAAAGACATTTTCATCTTTCTAACGATCTAAGGATAAGCGGAATCGCTAAATTGCGGAAAGATCGGTAATCAAAATTCTTGAAATATAATTATCGAAATTAAATCTCGCGAATCATCGTTAATTTTCCTTCAATATTCCCAGAATTGAAAAAGCCGCAGCGAGCAAAAACGTATACAAACGAGCAAGAATGTAAAAGCTCGAAGCGGCTTGCTTGCAGGTAGATATATATAGAGTTTACAAGCTGAGCTGCTCCGCGTATCTGTCGACGAATCTTTCTCTCTCTCGAATCTCCATAGTCTTTAAGCGCAGGCCCGTGTCGTCGTGTCAAAGTCGTGCTCTCGTCAGTGCTTGCTTCTGCTGCTGCTGCTGGCCCCCTTTAAACTCTTAATAGAAACGAAGCTTGTATTTCGCGTTCGCGTCCCTGGTACCAAACTTGTCACTGCCGCAATTTGACTGACATTTTAGCTCTCTCTGACCGGGATATAATATGTCCGATATCGATTCCTTTCTTTTTATTTTTTTTTCTGCGCTTATTTTTACAACGCCTCTATATTTTTTCGGGGAAATCGAGATTGTTTTTCTTCTCGTCAACGTTGTTTTCATTGAAAACTATAATTATCAACTCCGCGCACACAAGTAGCTGATTCCAGATTTCGTTACAACGTTTATATCTGTTTGGATTTGAAAAGAAATCTTTGTTCGTCGCATTAAACGCGCGCAATTAGCACGCGTCATTAATCATCGTGAAAGCCGCCTTAACAGAAGCTCTCTCGCGATGAAAAATTACGATGTATCTAAAATCATCATTTGCCAAAAAAAAAAAAAAAAAGAAGTAATGAACGGATGCGCGGCAGAAATGAGAACGCCGCGATATATCATCTTATATAGAAAGGCTCCACTTGTGTAACTGTGATATCCAATAATCGCGATTCCCGGTACATACGATATCCACTTATATCGCGGCCGGCTTGTAATGAAAAGTTTTACACAAGTGGCTATATGCCCGGCTGTGTGTGTGTATATATTTAAGTGGATGCTCGCGCGCAAAGTGCCGGACGCGCGAGTATTATAAGCGACGACGTCGCGTTCATTTATCATCGGCGCGCGGTGTTGGTATAGAAAATTTCAACGCCGAAAATTCTATCGCTTGTATATTTCGTGTATTAAAACAATGAAGTGTGCTGCGAGTACCGAGCTTTTTAGCACGGAATGTTCTTTTTTCTTCTTCTCTTCGCTGGCGGAATGTGCCAAGTACACGCGTTGTGTGTGCGAGATATGCCAAGTGGAGTGTTTTCTATAATAGCCCAACTACGTCTTTTGTTGTTTGGTCGTCGCTCGCGCGGCGGTGCTAAGTAGTTTTGATTGTACGACGACACGTGTCGGATGTTGATTAATAAAACGAGTCGACGCTTGCGAAAGATCGAGATTTCTTCTTCTTCTTCTTCTTCGTTTATTTTTGGGCTACCACTCTAAGAAAGTTTTGTCGCGGAGTTAGTCACCATTCTAACACACAGTGGCTCGGACGTATGATGGATTACGAATAGTTTGTATAACGAAAAAACAAAATAGATTTACGAAACGCTACGCGCGAAAATTAATAATAACACCTATTATGTTTTGCCTTATGTTTCTTGATTATCTCGGATTAGAGGCTTTTGATATATGGTCGCCCGCGCGGGAGTTTTTAAAAATAACACACATCTTTTTTTTTCCTTTTATTCCCGACAAGCCAACACGCATCTTGAATTTGCGATACGAAATACATTTATCATTCGACTTGGATGTGTGTTTGTAGAAAAATGCGAAATATGTCGCGTGCGCGCGCGTCAAGAGGTCAATAACTCCAAAATTTTGTATATATACATTCTATATGAAAGATACACGTTGAAAACTAAACTTCATTTATTTTCTTATCTGTCTGAACGAATACTATTAAATACATAGCGAAAGAAAGATAATAAAAAAAGAAGAAAAGAAAAGAGATACGAAACTAATCGATGTAGCCAAAGAGAAGAGGATCCCCGTTAGGTTTGGGTCATTGTGGTGTATCGTAGGTGCAGCCAGCGATCACACACAAGCAAACGCAGAACAATTAATCACCCGGTCGGAATAGTGAATCGTCCGAGAGAGAGAGAGAGAGAGAGCTAACTGCAAGGGAGGGGAGGTTTTACCCGCACGAATACTGCCCGCCGAAAAAGCCATCGGCTTCCGATATAGTTTGATGGATAATCGCGTGTTGTAATTCGCTTACTTTATTTTCTTTTTTGTCTCTCGTGTGTACAACATTGAGTGACTGTCAATCAATCCTTCACGCTAATTTATTTTTAAACGTTATACGAAAAAAAAATCGTATATTCTAATTAGCACAAAGCGAAAAACGAAAAGCCCATAGCTGAATCAACAGAAAAGTCCAGTAGCCCCGAAAGAGAGAGAGAGAGAGAGAGAGAGAGAGAGAGAGAGAAAAGAAGATTTTCGCGTATTCGGCAAATCGTCGAGGAGAGAGCGAGGGGTCCAGACAGGCGAGAACTATTTATTAAAAAGTCGGCCGCGGTAGTCGACGTGCTACATCGGGAGGAAAGCGATAACGCCATCACACACTCGTATATATATACGTACGCTCGGCAGTCATTAAGCCACCAACACACAGATCTCTCGCACCCTACTTTTACGTCTCTGACTATATGTGTATAACATATATTCGTCTTTTCTCTCTCTTTCTCTCTGTTTGTGACGGGAGTTAGTTATCTGTCTGTCTGTAGCAGTTCGTCTCTCTCTCTGTCTCTTCTATTTTTCATCTTCAAACTGGACTCTTCCTTTCTCTCAGAATTTAATTTCTTTCCGAATCGTCGATCACTCGAAATATAAAAAAAGAAAACTATCAACTCGATAAACAAATTTAACTTTAACCCACCACCTTTTTATTTTCATTTTAATATTTAAACTCCTCCCTTATTGCACCTCCTCCTTTATTATTATTACTTTTTTCTTCATAAAAGCTCTCCACCTCTCGCGCGGCGAAGTTGAATCTCTCATTCGTGCATCTCTCTCTGACTCGCGAGCGCGCTGCTCGCGCGCCGACTATTAATAGTGCATTCATTATTGCTGTAAATGAGCCGCCTCTTTAATATCCTCGCACCCACACGCCGCGAAAGAGAGAGAGAGAGAGAGAGAGAGAGAGAGAGAGATGTGTGTGAACACCAACCTCGGCCAATTCGCATTCGCCATCTTTTTTTATGTATGCCAACCTCTCTCTCTCTTGAGCACGCGAGTGTACTGCAGCGCACGTTCGCAACGATTTGCCCTTTGTATAATTTATAAGGCTCGCGGGGCCTCTTCGGCCGATTGTTTCGCGCCCGAACACTCGATAAGCCGCTTTTATTTATCGCGTTTATATGCGCTTTGAAGGCGTATTAAGCAGTTCCGTTACGTTTTCTTGCGAGTTTTTTTTTTCTAAGTCTTATATATAGAGAGAATTGTTCAGCGGTATATAAGGTGTATAGGCAAGGGAAATGAAGAGATAGTGAAGGTTGATTGTGCTTTTGATTAAGTTTCTGCCAGATAGCGAATCGTTCAATAAAAAAAAATTTTCCATCAAATCATTCAAATTTTTTTTAGCTTCAGGCAAAACTCATCAATTTATGCATATTAAAAATTACACAATTTTAATAAGTCAATTTACCCCACAGCTTCTTATCTTCAAAAATTATGAAATCGACGTTTTGTTTGTTTAAAATCTAAAATAATTCTGATTAATTACGTGTGAGATATCATCCGACTGCTCTCCACAATGCAAAAACTTGTCACTTATGAAACATTCATGAAATATCAAGTTTGCCCTGCAGCAAATATTCCGGAATTAATTAAAAGTGTTTTTCCTTTCGCGAGCTGCACACACACAAGCGAGTTATGGAAGCATCGCGCGCAAAATATATAACACCTAACAGCAACAGCACACCTCACATAGAAACGCTATATAAGTGCGAGCGAACGAGGTTAAACCGGCAATTTGCTCGGTTGCGAATTGAGATGCGCATAATAAACGCGAAACAGTGCGTATCCAAAAGTCTCCCTCGCGTACACATATATACAGACAGACACAAGCATATAGCACCTTGGCAAATAAAATCCATTTTACCGATAGCACAGTGTAGCCAATGTAAACCTCGATAAATCGGCAGGGCAACGACGCGGATCGTTGGTTCGTTCGCAAAAATCAAAATCGCCACTCCTCCAGATTTATCGTTCGCGATCGCGCGCTCTATACTCGCGTCCAAATTAATTAGGATCGCGTCTCTCTCTCTCTCTCTCTCTCTCTCTCTCGTCGACGGTCACGCGTCGGTTAACGTCGGCTCTCGACGAATCGGCGGTGGCGGCAGCGGGCGGCGGTGGTGGCGACGATGATAATAATAGCACCTTGAAAATTATTTACGGCATGTGTGCACTGCAACTTGCAAGCGCGTTATATGTATATATAATATGTATATATTCCCTCGCAGGAGCGCCAGATTTTATAAAGCCGCGCGAATATCTTCCCGCATTAAGCACGACTCGTTGAAATAATTAACGAGCTCGTCACGCGGCTTCTCGATATATCCCACGCGCCCGCAAAAGCTTTTATGACCATATAACAGTGCGTCTTTTGATATTTATCGCCGGTTAGCTCGTCTACACCTGTCACTCGCGACTTCTAATACGATCTTATATTCTATAAATACGAGTGTTTATAAATGACGCGGTGGATCGATTTTTTTTATATGGAAATCAGAGGGTGAGTAAATCGGTGCCTGGTACCTTGGATATAGAGCGAGGGATGGAATTTATTTTTCGTCACTTTCAGTGTTTTCTATACGATGCGTTTTGATTTATTAAACGACTCGCTTCCTCGAGAGAGATAACATCATCCGATTTAGTTTAGCACACGGCAATTGCTGTTTGGAATTTCATCAATCTTTCGCAGCCTGGAAAATTAGCGAAGCTAGGACTGGTTTCTCTCTCTATCTATCTCTCTCGAGGAGTTACATACACGAAGCTGGCGATGTTGTACGTGCGATTAAAATGAATGGCACGATATTGAATGCTCGGTGATTAATGGGCCGCAATTTATTTAATTGCAATGCTATTGCTCGCGTTTGTGTTCTTTTGAAAGTGAAAAAAAAAACGGTAATATACTCGCGCTCGGTGCGAAATCAAATTAACGTGTGATAATGGCTTTTTATTAGCATTGGATTAACCATTATTGACAGGTCATAAATAAGAAACGTCTCTGAAGTATTTCAATGACGCTATACGAAATAGGTGTAGACTCTTGTGTATAATCGAAGGACAATAGAATAAATCATTGCAAAACATTGTTATTCAAATTCGATTCGTAATATGATTAATTTCGTGTGTGTGTGTGTGTGTGTGTGTGTGTGTGTGTGTGTGTGTGTGTGAATAAGCTCTAACGAACACTTTGTTTTTCTCATTACAGGCACAGTAAACGCGAACGGCGAAACGAAACGCCAGAGGACTTCGTACACGAGGTACCAGACGCTGGAATTGGAGAAGGAATTCCATTTCAATCGTTACCTGACGCGACGACGACGCATAGAGATAGCCCACGCGTTATGCCTGACAGAGCGTCAAATCAAGATTTGGTTCCAGAATCGCCGAATGAAATGGAAGAAGGAGCATAAAATGGCGAGCATGAACATCGTGCCGTATCACATGTCGCCGTACGGTCATCCTTACCAATTTGCCCCGCACCCGAGCCAATTCGCGCATTTGGCTACATAGGACGAGTTCTCGCCCGCCGAGCTCGGAGCTCACGCTGCTGCTGTCCGGTTTCCCGGCATGTACGGCGAGCAGAACTACTAAAGAAACAACAAAACATCGACGAACAACCGTACCGTATTGGTTTTCTTCCTCTTTCGATTCTTCGATCTATGTGTGTGTGTGTATGAGAGCGCTTTATAGGAGGGTTTGGATTTTATCATTGAAACCTCGGACTCCCATCGTATCCGCCTCCTTCTTGCCGCCTTCGTTGCTCTGTGTGTATTTGTGCGCGAGCGCGCCTTTCGCTCTCTATGTATATCGTAACTTTTATTTATTTGCTTCTTTTTTTTCACGTTCAATGCCGCGCGATCGAGGATTAGATTTCTCTGTACGATCTTTGATTTGTTTGAAGCTTTGTTAATTATTATGAGTTTAAAAATTATTATTTTGCACTGTTTAAATTTTTGCACAATCAGATATATCATAATGTTGAAATAATTACTGAAATTTATCGTTTGTTAACTGCGCATATCCTGATTTGTTACGTGATACTTAAATTACAATTTTGAAGTGAAAAAGAAATCCGATTTTTTTCGAAGAGTCGAAGTTCTCCATGATCGAGAAGATCGCGCGTACCGCCCATCGGCAAAAAATGAAAAAAAAAGCAAACGAAATCATCGCGCACACAGCATGCCATACGGAGAGCGTTGCGGAATGTAAATTCTTTTTTTTTCATTTCCAAAAGCCAATCGCGTGCGCCGCTCACATATACGAAGTCGAAGAGAGAGAAACCAAAAAAAGTTTCTGCCTGCCGTGCCTCGCCGTTAACGTGTGGAGGATGAATAATCTCGAAGAATTAAAAAAAAAAGAACACGAAGATGAAACACGAAATCTCACGATAGACTGGACGCGCTCCGAGAGATTCTCTTTCTCGCACAAACCCGCCGTAAATTATACATGCGCGAACGAAAAACGCATGCGGAGAAAGAGAATCCGCCTCAGCGGGCGAGGATCACCGAAACTCTAGTGATTAAGCGTATTAGCCAAGTTTTAACAAAAATAAAAAAAAATGGGGGGGGGGAGAAGGGGGGAGAGAAAACGTTGTTGCGTTGCAGCTAATTTAAGCCACACGTTTTTACGTATATACGATCGGTTCTCTTCTAGGAGAACGGAGCAAAATGTGTGATAAACGGAAACACGACTGTGTGCGTGTGGGACTTTTTGAATCAATTAGAAATAAAAATAAAAAAAGTCCCGGTCTCATGTATACGATGTTATAGTGAACAATTGTAGCGAAGAAAAAAAAACGAATTTTCTTTTTTGTCCGTTCGCCAATCGTTTTCCGAGCTCGAAATATATTTATTATTAAATTATTGACTGTAGCAATATTGCGATTTGTGTTGGTTTGTTCACTGAGGATATATATATCGAGAGAACTCGGAAAAAAGTCGTCGAACAGATTGCGAATTTCTGCAACTTCTTATCGTTATCTCTCTTTTTTTTTGTATAATGTATTATTTTATTCGTTCGAGTACTTACGTGTCTTTCATTATCCCTCGCTCTCTATCATCTATAAATATATTTCCAATTCATTTCTTTTCTTTATCTCTCTCTCTCTCTCTCTCTCTCTCTCTCTCTCATAAATGCCACCACCCTCTCGTGATACGCATTATACTTTTCTCATACGTATATATATATAGACGGCTGTACCTCCGCTCATCTATATACATTTCTCCCCCGAAGTCTGATAATCGAGAGCCGATATAGATGTTATCGCGATATAGATAAATAATGAAGAGGAAATTTATAAATATTATATTATTATGTATAGAAAGAGTGTGAACACAGAAAAAAAACCCTAAAAGAAGACAAAAAAAAGTTGAAGAAACCCGACGATAACGAAAATAATGCAATATCTCGATTTATGTATGTATAAATAGGGAAACGTAGTTTCCACCTTGCACGATATTATTCTTTAATCTTTGCGTATATCGATTCGTTTCTTTTTTTTAATAGGACGTAAGGTGCCTGCTAATGCTCAAAGTATTCTTGGCAAATTCGATATTTTTGCGCAATCGAAAGAGAAAAAAAAAATGTGTTAACTAAGCGCGCCGATTTTTTTTTTCTTCTTTCTTTATCGATTATCACATTCATATTCTCTATCTCTTCTTTCGAGGCAAGATTGAAATTGTACTGTTTTTGAATGTTACTTAAAATTAGAGTATTTATATTATCACTTTGTCGTCGTTTCGGAAAAAATAAAAATACATTGGTGTACATGTACAAAGGATTGAAAAAAAAAACGTATGATCTACTTAAATAAAATCTGTTTGTTTGCGTTGGCGTTTTCGTTCTGCACTCGAGAGAAATATTGATTATATTAGTGACGAGTGGAAGTTGTATCATATTGTGTAACGAAAAGCAAAACGGAAAAGAATCTTCGAAAAGCCACGTGCATCTTTCTCTCGTTCTCAACGTATAATACTCGCGAGTATAACCGCCAATTTCCGTGCTAATGACTTTTAGGGCAGCTGAGAGTCGAGACAACACGCACGCAAAGTATATTCAGCCTTTTAATCGTTTATAACTCACCGCGATCCAGTTCCATCATATATATACATGCACGATTCGTTCTCCCCCTCCCTCTCATTCGCGTGTGCTACTGCTTTTTTTCCTATATCTTTTTCTCATCTTTCTTGAGCTCGAGCCATGCGCTCTTTGTTACATCACGGTGTGTTGTGCATCTGTTTCTCACTAGGTAAACAGTTGGCCCCAGTACCTACATATATACATTGCCCGAAAACGCGTTTTCACTTTCTAGAACAGTTAGGACAAGGTCGTTGCATTGTTGTATACAGATGTTGTGCAGATGAACGCGTACATACTTGAAATATTCGGAAATAGAAAAACTACACTCATAAAACTCCATATTCGGTTTGCTTGCGTTAAATTTATTAATTTGTATAAGCTCACGAGCAAAAAAAAATCGTCTTGGTCAGCGAGCAAAAGAATATATAACGACAAACAGGTGTGCGTGTTTTCTCTGCCTCGTCTGTGACGCGTAAAAATGAATGAAACACATGCGCGCGCGAGCTCCGAAGTAAATTATATTGTATACGAATGCGCTTGTATATTTATAAAACGCATATTGTGATACGCTCCGTACGCGCGCGGGAGATTACGAGGAGAACGAGAGAAAGTATAAAAAACGTAGGTATTATCGTTTAGTAATAAATAATGCGAGAGCCGTGTGAGAGAAGGAAGCGAGTAGGTCATGCGAGATATAAGCAAATTCGGAAGAATACAGGGATCTCTTTTAATCTTCTTGTAACAAAAAAAAAAACGGTTAATTAAACGTGGCATGTGCGTGGTACGTGTGATTTAGCGAGATCGTATTATATTTCTCAATGGAAAAATAAAAAGTGCAGGGGAGAGACGCGATACAACGACGATGAAGCGGAGAGAAAATGCTGATTTGTACATAATTATGAAATATATGCGATATTCGATGATGTTATTATATGATTATAATTGTGAGGAGCGTCGGAGGAACTTTATTATTATTAGCTCGTAAGACAAACACGATTGCATATTGCGTCGACAAATGTATACGAATAGACAGCCTTCTCGAAACATTTTTTTTCTTCGTGTATCCATATACGAGATCGAGAGGACTTATATTATAATATATATATAAAAAAAAGATAAAATACTTCCTCCAACGCTTGACTTCACCGGTAGGTTGTATTTAAAACGGAGGACGACGATATAATTATTATACGCATCGACTTTGAGAAGTAAAAAAAAAATATCATTATTCTTGATTAGATGGGGAAAGTGAGAGCCTGTTATTATGCTATATGAATGACTTGGTCCAGTGTTAATATTGTATTTTGTTTGTTTCGTTATGATTATTTTTCTTTGTTGTTTCACGTCGTGTGTCATAAACACGTATCTGTTCGTACCTAACCAAACGCAAATTTGCGAATAAAATAAAAAAAAACAAACTAAAATCGAAAAAAAAGAAGAAAATGACGATGACGATGACGAAGAGGAAAAGCAGCGCTATCTTGTATAACGATTCGACTCGCAGCGAATTTTGATTGTGTACACAAGCTTTGAATCTCTGGGTTTTTGATCGTTTCTATGCGTTTCATATAGTTGTGTTATATACTTTTACTTTTTGATCGTTGAAGTCGTGCGAGTGCACGCATTGTAATGGGAAAGAGTAAAAAAAAACAGAAATAATGTGTATACGTTCATCCTAAACGCACTTGATTTTTTTGGCAGGTAAAAAAAACGCCGCCCACACACGATACATATATAGATTGAAACTCAAGAGTATTACGTTCGCGCGCGCGTACGTTGCGTTTTCTTTTTTTCGATCGAGATGTTATTTCATTCCATGTAATATACGTAATAGTCTAAATCTAAAAAAAAATACCTACATTACTACATCTACGTAACTTAGAGCACCGTACGTGTAAGACATATAATTATATAAATATGAATATATATATAAATATATATAATTTAAATTGTAATTATTAAATGGTATGACGTAAAAAAAATGATAAATCTGAGATTATTGTTTGTTTTTTCCCTAGTCTAAATATATAAGTTATTGTCAATGAAATTTTGAGTGTATATCTTTTAATTTTTTTGTTGGCAATTTTCCATGTAATCTGACCGTAGTAATTCAATTAAAATTCTTTCCGCAACGAAATATTCAGCAAAGATTGTCTATCCGGGTACTTGATATGCCAGAAATGCAGTACGTTTACTATGTATTTCCTTACTTGAATTATGGTCGAGATAAGCCTATTGCTATTTCCAGCAAGATTATTCTATTCTTCGTCTTATCTATTTCGCAGGATTTTTAAAACTAGGCTACACGGCTTTGTTAAAGAGAAATTATCTTCACTTTACAGACGTTTTCGCCGAAACGTCAGCGCACGTTTGAGGAACTTAATTGAATGATTAATGACCTATATTACGAAATTGATCTAAGCGTTCGAACGAGGTTATCTTCTGCAAGAGGCTATGCTAACAAAAAAAAAATTTTTTTTCTTCGAATGTACTGCACATTTTTGAAGAGATTCATTTCAATGATTTTCTTATTTTTTTATCAATATTTATACTTATATTGAGTCGAATGAAATATAGTATAGTGATACTGGATTGTATTTGAAAAAATGTATATAGTTAAGACTTCGTCCTTGCATGAATTGAAATAAATTCGGGTGACAATCATGGTCCAATTCACCAAGATCCGTTACAAAGTGATTGTATAAGAAGTGCAATAGAGACAAAGAAAAGTCGTGAAAGCATACTGATAAGCTTAAGAAAGGAGGAGAAGGGAAAGGTAGGCCAACAATTGGAAGCAGTTCGTAATCAAGAAGACAGGAGTCAAGAGGCAAGTCATGGCTACTCGGTCATATTCAAGCTACCGACCATGACGCTGCAATCGAGCAGTGATTGCTTGACTTTCAATCATTCATTTCAACCCTTTTTGCACTTTGCGTATTTTTTCCTTTTTTTTTATCATCACTAAAAATATATTTTTTTTTCACAAAAATCCCTAAAGAATTATTGAACTACTGCCATAGAGATTCTCTTCCTGCTCTGCAGAGTTGAAAAAACCAGATCAAGTAGAACGCGTTCTCGTAGGCGTAAAGAGGCGCCTTGTCGCGCCGCGAAACCGCTCCATTCTACTGTCCATCCATGACCAGACGACCGACTTGCTGCTGCGCGCGGCTTCTCTTATAGCTGTTTGCCGGCGCGTGTGACTTCTTCCGTCTATCGATAGAAGCGAATGATTGCGTGGCGCGCCTTTGTTCTTGATCTGATTCTTTAACTTTATCTTCGATCGATATGCTCGATGATTAGATCGTGACACGAGTTTATAAAGTCATGGTGGCCTAATAATATGCTCAACGATGCTCAGTGTCTGTATTATTCTCTCTGTAAAGTTCGTGACCCGCGAGTCTATCAATATTTTTATATGAGGCTTTCTTTCAAGGATTTGATTTTCTTTTGAAAAAATTTCTCGTTATTGCAGAGTATATCATAATTTTTTTTTTCATAAATACGATCATGGATATGTAATTAATGACCAATTAATCTTTTGATAACGTGTAATCTATTTTTTTTTTGCACGAATACGTAACCGATACTGACACTATCAGTAATGAAAGAATTAAATTATCCTCATTTTTCATTATTTATAAATATCTGTTTTCCATTTCGCATCATATCGACACTATAGCAATCCTTCAAAAATTCAATGCTAAGCGATGTAGCTTCTCGAAGTCGTTAGTTGATTCAACAATGCGCTTCAAAAAAAGAGAGGAGTTGAAAAGCGCGAGAAAAGAAGCGAACGAGCGAACGGTCGGGATGGGGAAACATTGAAAGTGAGCTTCGAAGCAGCAGCAGCAGCGGCGGGAAATATCAGAGCAGTTCTCGCGTATAGCCTAAGGCATAATACCTCTCGCCAGCCGTCAGTCATTCAGTCAGTCATTGATACCACTGGGTGATTAATGAAGAGTCAAGGTTCGGCGGCGGGACTTGCTCTCTCGTTCTCTCGTTCTCTCGCTGTAAAGGTTCACGAAGAATGTCGATACCAGTGTACGACGACGACGACGACGTCGACGGCGACGATGAAACAACGTCCCTCGCTCTCTCTCTCTCTCTCTCTCTCTCTCTCTCGTTCGCGACTGAGCGAACATCAATTACCGCCACCCTCTTTTGCCTGCTAAAAAATTGTCACGCTTTAGCGGGAAATTAGGGGATTGCTTGTCGTTGATTTTTTTCTTATTAATTGATCGTTGTTTGCCCGCGTGCGCTCTTGAGAAATAGATTTTTTTTTTCGTTGGATGGTTTCTGAGGCTTCGACGAGAAGGCGTATAAAAGCGTTAAGTAGTCGGATTTTTTTCAACTTTGAAAAATCGCTGAAAAATATTTCCTGGATGATATTTAAAATATACTATTCGGTATTTTAGATATAAGAAAACAGACGAAATTTATAATACACAAAATTTTCCCACAGAATCGAGAAACTATACACACAGTCAAACCATTCGCGTGGAAGTTTTAGCACAGAAGTCCTTTGCCGAACACGAAAAGAGAGAGAGAGAAAGAGAGACAGACACGGCGTCTGTAAGAAAGACTCTGCAAGAACGACAGATAAAAGAAGGAAATACAAAAAAAAAAGAGAACGACGAGAGAAAGAGAGGCAGAAGCGAGCGCGCCGTTCCTCTTTGGTCTGTCGAACGTGATGTCCGTCAATCTTGGCGCGCGAGCAAGACTTCAGCGTACGCGCGCGCGCAGTTTTATGTACGAAAGAAGAGCGAGAGAGAGAGAGAGAGAGAGAGAGAGAGAGAGAGAGAGAGAGAGAGAGCAAGAGGGAGCTTGAATAACAAATCTGTCCAATTCACATGTCGACATCAAAGAAGATAATATAAACACTACATCGATACATCGTCTACAAAACCCCGTCGATGTTTTATTAATGCGGCCTCCATTCCATCGACGACGACGGCGACGACGACAACGATACGAAGGGCGACCGTGATCTTGAGAGAACGCGATTCGCCGTATAATATATCCGCCACCAAATAAGTTGTAATTTCAAAGTTCTTACAACCATATGTATACTCGGCACGTGATGTAACGCTCGAATACAACATAATGTTTCTATATTTGGCTGCGTATCGAAAATCGATCGGTTGGTTAAGCGATTCGGCAGCGCGCGTGCGATCGGCCAAAGAATGCAACGTTCATAAATAATTTTAAATGTCGCTTTTAAGTTTAATTCATGCTAATGCGAATTCAGCGTTTTCAGTAACAAAAAAAAAAGCTTCCTCCCGTCGAAAGATCGATAATGCATTTGTGCAAATGAAGATGTTACAAGGCTGTAAATAAATTGAATTTAAATTAACTGCACACACATATAACAGATATAAGTTTGGGCACGCACGATCTGTTGTCCCTTTTTCGACTTTCTCCAAATTGAATAAGCTATAGAGGGAAAATAAGAATTAATCTTGCGATGCCGTCGGTGTCTTCAGTATTATATATCAAAGCGTAAAAAAAATCACGTAAACATTTTTATGTCTTTCGTAAGACGTTCTTTCTCGCTCTCTCTCTCCTCTGGTAAAAAATGAAATACACGAGGTGACATCCTATTTCGGAATGACAAATTTCACGCCATATTTCTCCTTTCAAATACATAATTTATTCGTGCAAAAAAGAAAAAAAAGCTTAAAACATATCAATTATTTATGGAAAAAATATAACCATCTAACCATCATTATACGAGGAAATAGTATAAGTGCACACAAGTACTCTTCATCGCTGTCTTCAACTCTAACCCAGTTTCGCAAGATCGCATTCCCGCGCAATGAATAATAAGAGTCGAGAGAGAGAGAGAGTAAGCCGCATCACGGCAAAAGTGACGTAGATACGACGAAGAAAAGCAGACGCGCTGCTGATGCAGCTGACAAAAAAACAAGGGCCAACGCGCGCGATGCTCGCTGCGCTGACTTAATCGTATGCAGGAATGCTCGGGTGATGTGTATATGCGTAGCGCCAGAAGCAGGGAGGTTTCTAGAGATCGGCTGCAAGCAGCGGCGATGCGCATAATGGACAGAGAGAAGACGCCGATGACGAACGCAACAAGAAGAGACTATACAACGACTTTTGCAAAGAGAAGCTGCTGCTGACTGACAGACCAGGCTCTCTCTCTCTCTCTCTCTCTCATGTGGGAGGCACTGTACAACAGAAGAGGGGAATACTTTGTGCGCCACTGTTTCGCTATGCAAATATGCCTGTTTGCCCCCATAACGCGAGCAATGCGTATGCAACCATTGCTCGTTTTACGTTTCGTTTGGTGTAATGCTTATATCTTGAAAGTACACGTATTTAAAAATAGAAATGTTTCATTTGAAAAAAAATTTTTTTTTCAATATAGAAAGTTTCTTAATGCATCTTTGAAATATTAATTGCGCTGTCATCTGTATGGAAAAACAAGCGATGAAAAAATTTTCAGATATTCAAGAGCTCAACACTCGTTCAAGTGGCCGATAGCACTCGACTGCTTTCGACCAAAAATTAATCACACGCTATATACTAGGCAGCTTATTCAATGTCACGCGATCCAACAAGTTCTTATACAACGAAATTTCATCGCATCTGATATCTTTTGGCTTGAGAATTCTCGCTTCATATTCATGCCGAATTTCCATAGTGTCCGAACTGCGCGCAGTCCGAAATTAAATCAAAATTACAAAATGACCCACAAGACAAAAAAGTAAAAAAAATAGTCTTCCTCCTCCCAGCGCGACAGCAGTAGCATTGAAAAGTGCATTTTTCTAAAAATAAGTCCTCGGCACGACGCAAGCAGAAGTTTGAAAAGACGACGACGTCACGCCGATGCAAAAGGAGAGCGCGCAAGCAAGCAAGCAAAGCCTTTTGAAAAGGAAAGACTGCCCCCGTAGGAATTTCGTGCGAAGTGATTTACAAGCGAAACCCGTTTGCACGAAATTTGCGCGACCTTCGCAAGCGCGCGCAAATCTAAAAGCGCCATTTGCATAGGTCGACCCTTTCCTCCAATAACTTTTCCGCCGCAAACTGTGTAGCCACCACGCCACACCTCAAGGTCTCTCTCACGCTGAAAAGGGGTTTCTTCAGAATTCTGACTTTTACCGTTCGTAATTTACGGTAAAACTCGAGCGACCTGCCGCTCCACGACGTCGTGCAATGTCTACGCAAAACTGTATCTCGCCGTTTCCGTAAAGGTATTACGACTTTTCGGACGATGGCAGAGTCGTAAATCTCAAGACAATCGGAGTACTGGCAGTTTTTGAAAGCGATATCTTGACTCCATATCGATAAGGATTCATAAATATGCATAGAGTTCAATAGGTGCCCTTTAAAATGCAACGGAATTTTTCTAAAAATTACGACTCGCGTATATCTCTTGCGAATCTTTTGAAGCTAAAACTGTTGAAATAGTCATTATAGCGATAAGCAGAAATCAATTAAAATATAAATTACAATACAGCAAGTTTCGAGAGTAAAACGACCACCTGTTGAGGGAGAGAGAGAGAGAAGAGCGGAAGGGATAAAGGGTGAAGTGGGGTTGCTATCTCGTAAATTCCGTTCACCGGCGCTGCTGCTGCTGCTGCTGGCGGCGCGTTCATGTGTGCCGCCGTCGTCGTCTCTTCCTCGCGCGCGCCGAGCGGCAACCGGTCTACTTTCAGCGTAATTCTTTCAGGGCGACATTTATTTCTTTTATACCGCACCACTTGGTTTTACTACCTCGACCACTGCATTTTATGGGGAATCTGTTGATTCGCACTCTATTTTGCTCGTTCGCCTGCTGACTCAATTATCATTTTCTTCGAGTTTTTGCTTGCGTGGTTGTTGGTGAATTAATGGCAATTGCATGGACACAAAAAAATTTGTGGATATAGTTTCGGTTTTTCGATAACTTAAACGTAATTTAAAATTAATATTTTTTTTTATAGCTTATTTACTGATATTGGGTTGTATTATCTTTACTAAAAAAATATTATTGTGCTGTAGATTCCTCAGGTGAAATATAATAGTCACAGATATTATAAATAGACCGACATACTGTATAGATCACTCATAAGTGAAGCATAGTAATTTTCCAAATTCAGATTGAACCCTGCCATCTGCGGAATTAATATACGAACTATACTCTCGTGTACCCATAGTTTTGAATTTCGTTGCTAATCAATTTATTAAATTGTCCAAAAAATTCTGTTTTTAAATACCATTTTGATGTCTGACATCTTGAAAATTATTTGAAATTTATTTTATTGTAGATATTTAGTAGTAACATTGTTAAGAATTTTGATGAATTCAAAATTTGCACAAACGAATCTATCACGTAATTAAAACATTCATTTAAATTATATTTGCAGATATTGAAGGTATGATCGACTTATAAGCTAAACATATCGAATTTTCATAGCAATACTATGCCATCTGCGACATACCCGTGAACTTCTTACTTATGTTCAGACAATAAACCACAACGCTAAATGTAGACTCAACTATCATTCTTTAAAGTTCCTAATTCGATTTCTGATAAATAAACGGCTTGAAACTACTGAAAGAAATTGACGAAAAAATTAAAAACACTTATTTAACGTATCTTTCATATGACCTGCAATACACCTCGCCATGCATGTATATCTATCATATATGAAAAGAGTAACTGAGACAAATTATTGGTTAATTTATAAAAATTTATAAAAACGAGAAATTTTTTCCAGAAAATAAATCGTATATTTTTTTTGACAATTAAAAGGGTGATGTTCTCTTAATTGAACTGAAAATTAACTTTATATGCTAAGCAGAAAGAAAAAAGACAATCAGCTCATGAATAATTGATATGTCGTTTTTTTTTTTGACATTCGACAAACAGACAACTGAAAGAGAATCGTCCTACCGCACACGAAAAGAGTTTTTCGCAACATTGTTTCGCATCGTCTATTTTGTCTGCTTGCGCGCGCGCGTCGTTTACTTCTCTTTTTTTCGCCTTTCTCAAGTGATGTGACGAGTGACTCGGAGGCACGTCGACGCCGCGAGCCTGTCAGCGGTTCGGGCGTATAATAAGGTGGCGAAGTCACTCGTTCTCGACGTCGACGTCTGCCAGTGGAACGCGACGAGCGGAAGAGAACAGACAGTCGTCACTGCCTGGCGCTAACAGTGAAAACTTTTTTCCCTTTATTCCACATCGAAACACAGGTTGTTGTAATTCTTCGGCTATCCAATTCTTGAAATAATTAACTTGTTGAAAAACAGCCTTTATAAATAATCACAATTTTTCAGCATTTTTAGAAAACGAAACTGTTTTTTCAAACGTCAGTTCAAAACCTACTTTGTATAAAATGAATAATCTAACAACTTCATTCATAATTTGTACGAATCAATTTGATACTTAGGTCCTATCATCATTGCATAAAAAAAATAATTTATGAAACATGAAGCTATCGTAGAGCATATTGACATCGAGCCTTCTCGCCAAAACAGCACCGACCATTTCACTCTCACGCATTAGCCAGTTTCCAGTAGGATATATACAGCGAGAGCGCGAGGCCGCGTCTACTCGTTTCGTTCGACGTGCAGCCCCGACTAGCAGTCGAGGAATTCGAGTTGCTATAAATCTCCCTTGACGGGCGCGATGCCGGGGGTGGTGGTGGTGGTGCTGGTGGTGCTGGAGGTGGTGGCTAAGTCCTATAGCTTCCTCGCCACGCCGCGAGCTCTCGAGGAATTGTAATAGTTTCGCGCCTGGTGAGGTTAACGCTCATGCTGCCAGCCTGCCTCCTCTTCCTCCTCCTCCTCCTCCCACCTTCCTTTTCTCTATGCCACGACGTACACACGCAGCCGTGAAGAGGGCAAACGCATGGAAACGAGAATAAATTGAAAGAATGAAAGTAACATTCGAGTTTTCGCCAGATAGTGTTTCGAGGGCGGTTGAGCTTTTTTTTATGGGGAAATCGTAATTAGGAGAATTATTTATCTGTGATATAAAATAATTTAATCGACTTATTCATGATATTATTTACGAGACAAAAATTTTATCATTTAAATTGTATATTTTTAGTGCGTATATAAATCAATAGAGGGATCTTATCAAACTGTACTTAAGGTAGCTATTACAAACTTTTTTTATTGTAAATATATGAGCAATTAAAGCATCAGAATTTATTATGTAATTTTTTTCAAGATATCATCTTTTGAATCACTATTCGGTTTTGAACTATATCAAATTTCAGTAACTTACATTATTTTATTTATTCAATATAACCATCTATGAAGAAAAAGAAATAAAAGCGCAAATGATAAAAAAGGACAAGCATATAAACTATCTTAACACTCTGTCACCAAAATGAATTCGTCCAAAAGACGTACAATCATCAAAACCAAAATAAATGATTTTTAAATTGAATGAGAGAATCGATTTACACCATCCGAGTCCCTCCCGTATATACCATTTCGCCCGCCAACACAGACGATGATTCAATTGTCCCTTCGAAGCAAAAGGAAAAAAAAACTACAACAAGCAGTGAGGCAGCAAGCTCTCTTCTGGTCTCTTTCTCTCTCTCTCCCGTCCTCTTTCTCTTTTTCTTCCGTCCGAGACAGAAATCGTGCGAATGAAGAAAAGAGTGCGGTTTATCAATCACACGCGGTGCACGTTTAGTGACAGGCCGAGATTCGGCAGCAATCGCAAGCAATGGGGTTCGCTGCTCAAAGTGTACTTTTATACGACACTTGAGCTGGAAATTGTACGATTCAACTTTTGTTTTTCGAGACACACTCTTGCCTTGAATATTATTTATCGATGCACATGATGTTTTTGTTAAGCCAAATCCATTGTATCATCGATAAACCTCTTATCGGCGCTGTGATCTAAACCTAAACGGTCTTTGATTTAATATCGCGTGCTATATATAGCCGCTATAGCGTTCGGTTATCTTTTATGCATGAAGCTTTACTTTCGTGCAATGGATTTATTATGCAAAACAATACCTGTTACGTATAAATTATTAAATAAAAAATTGTATACCTTAACTATCAATCTTTACGGTTTTTTTTTCTCTCCATCGAACAATCGTAACGTATATATTTCTAAAAACTAATAGAAATAAAAGCGTGTTCACTTTAAAAACCAAAATAACGTTGTAAGCCCCCCGAGTGTATATTCATTTTTAGTTCAGCCGTTTCCAAGAATGCCCGTATCTCATCTTCGCGGGTTTTTCAGGTCAGCTATAGCCAACTCGCGAGCGCGCATCTTTCTCTCGGTCCGGGGGAAAATCGTGTTGAATAAGCCATAAACATGACGTACACCCGCGTTTTGCGCGCCGAGACGAGGAAGAGGCAGAAGATTCGAATAGACAGCGTACCTCGACGTCATCTTCAATGAAACGATATAGAACTGTTTCTTCTCTCGCACCGCGCGATCCTGGAAATGCTCATCCCAGGGGATATATACGTGTGCGCCAAGCCTAAAGCTCACGCGATCTGACGTATACTTCTTGTTTTCTTGATGCCTCTTTCTCTCTCTCTCTCTCTCTCTCTCTCTTTACTTTCGCTTTGTACACTTTGCGCCTTTTTCCAGGCCAGAGAGAGAGAAAACCATTATGGTCGCGGGGAAGGGGATACATCGTTCGAGCGTTAATATATACGCCGCATCAAATGTCGCTTTTGCGCGAAATACGTTTTTGGGACTTTTTTTCAACTTGGTGGAAATGATGGATAACCACTTTTTTTTAATTATTGGCAGTATCTGATGTGAACATTTATTTTTATAAATCGTAATTATTGTTGGATGAATAATTATATGAAATATCGAATTATATATGCGAAAAATGTTTTAATGCATTTCTTCATTATACCTATATAATTCTTTTGAAACATTGATAGTATCAGTTCAAATATCTTTCTCTGAACAGTTTCCGTATAACAATAATTTTGAAGTGATTACACAATATATGTACCCAAAGATGTACCATTTCTTTTATTTCGCTGAGACATTGTACTTAGACGAACTGTACTTTCTGACTAATAAGCTAAACTTATTAGATTTTCAAAACAAGATTTCACTCTGCCATCTGCGGCATTATTCCGAACTTTGTTCTCATGCTCAGACAACAAGCCACGTATTTCAAACATCGCTACCATTTTATTATCGACAGAAGAAACTTGTTCGGAGAACTTAGCCGTTAACTTACCAGATGGCGCAACGTATACCAGGCGGCCATCATGGATCAAATTACCGTCGAAGCGGGAGAGAAGAGAAGGGGAAGATTGCTAGTTTCGAGTCGAGCGCGCCATGCCAATGAGGGAGGGACTCTCTACAGATATATACTTCGGTGAATTGGAGGTGGAGCCCATGCCGGTTTACCTTTCAACGATACTCGCACCATCTGTGAATTGACTTTGCCGATCGACTTTGTCGTCGATCTTACGCGCTCGGTTTATCGACTAGCAGTAAGATTACCTTGTGTTGTTAATTAATATTAGTTTTTTCGTAAGTTTAATTAGCTACGTTAATTTTTTTAGGAAATTTTTAGTTGCATATTCATTTTACATTTGATTAATGGTGAACAATATGATAGTGCATTTATGTTTTAAACATTTCTAGTTGTCTTATTTGTTGATGGTAGAAGATTTAAGAAAATAAATGGTAAATTATCTTGGTGAAGTAAAATACAATCGACTGTGAGTAAAGAAAATTGAATCTTGCCAACAATGTTGTTTAAATAAATAGCATCAAAAGGAGATTGACAATTAGTATAAATGTTTTCAAGCGATAATAATATCGGCTATCGTTTTTATCTTCAAAGAATCTTTAATGTAACACGTTACGGTGCAGAAAGTTTGTATTTTATAATTATATGTTTTAACAAACTCCTAATAAACACTAAACTAAATCCAAGTTTTCAAAGCTTACAACCCCCTCAAACCAAAAATTGCACCCTCAAAATAATATCCGAACTCATACGTGAACCATCCTCCAAATTATCATTCACAAACTTAGAAACACTTCCATATCACCAACAAACGCTCCAAAATTACGTCTCGCTCGCTACCCAATCGACCATCGGAAATAGTTATGCCTCTACCACCCCTCGTTACAGCCGTTACACACGAAATACAGTTTGCCCCTGGAGTTTAGTGCTAGTCGGCAGTGTGGCGCGGCAGGCAAAGGCGGATCATCAGTTGACTTTGAACGGCGCTTTGTTGCGCTAGTGCCTCCTGTGTGTATATGTGTGTGGGAGTGAATTTTGCGCGCGTGTTACACATCTCTGCAGTCTCCCTCCTCGAGACTATTAGCAAATATATAGTGGTGATCGCAAGTACAACAACGCTGACTCGAATGTTTGACGATGACGTGGCAAACACTGACCATATATTACAGTGTCTCACCACACTGCTCGTTGGACTTTCTTTGATCTTGCTGTAAGACAGACACTGTCGCTTTCAAGTTCAAGGTTACGTCGCTGGAAAAATTGAGAGAGAGAGTTACGTTACGTTACAAGAGGTACCTTACGTCATTTTATACTTCTATTACATGGCTCGTCTTCATTCATGATTTCAAACGGTGAATTTTGAATGACTGGCGGAAGGCAAAAAAAAAATCCACGTAGTTTTTTTTCAACTATTTATCGTCCTACTTGTTTTATACTTTCTTTCCGCAATAGAATTTAAAATGTAAAGCTTGATAAACACGCGCCGAGCGATAAAAGAACTTCAACTAAAAAGAACGGCGATCCTTTAACAACAACAAAAGTTATCTTTATGCTCAAAAATAAAAAAAAAACGAACTTTGGAGAGATATAAAGTTTTCATCAAAGTTTGTTTTTTCTCTAGCGTGCGAACTTCCTTCTCACACTCGCTCGTTCGCTCTCGCCCGCGCCCACATAAAAACGCAAAGTAGCGTATACTCGCACATTAATTCGCGTGTATATACTAAATATAATCAGCGCTTGGTGCGCGACGTAAAATGCAAACTAATAAAATTGCAAATTTTTTTTTCTCTCCGTAGGTATAATAACCTTAGCACATTTCAATTAAGGCAAACTGGGCTTAGAATGGCTTTCACTACGCGAGAGAGAGAGAGAGAGAGAGAGAGAGAGAGAGCAAAATCGAGACAGAGAGCAAGTATATATAATACACAGAGAACGAGGGAGAGAGACAGAGCAAGAGAGAGAGAATGGTCCTTCCCGTTTCGGGCTTGGCATGGCCTGGGTATAGCAGCAGCAGTAGTAGTAGTGGTGGTGGTGGTGGTAACTGTCACCGATGATAATTTATGTTAATGGCAGTTTACACCGGTGCGCGCACAGCCAGCTAGCTATTGCTCGGGGCTCTCCTCGCTGCTGGTATACGCAGAGCAAGCGAGCAAAGAGAGCTCTGCCGAGGCAGCAGCCAAACAGACCAGCCAGTCTGCAGGTCGTCGCGACGCCGAGCGCATCGTCGCTCTCTCTCTCTCTCTCTCACTCTCAACGAACAGCGAAAGAGAAAAAAAACGCGAGAGAGAGAGAAAAAAAAACACACAGCTCGTGAGAGGAGAGAGAGAGAGAGAGAGAGAGAGAGAGAGAGAGAGATCCCCGGCGGCGACGCCCAACCCAGCGCAGACGCACCACTGCACCTGTATTCACACACCAGTAATGCGTGGCCCGGATTTTCGGGATCCGACACCGTACAGTCGCCGACACCCGTTGAATGTCGCGCGCGCCGCCACCGACACCGAACATCATCATCTCGCGCTCCTCGCGCTCTTACGCTACTCCGACGTTGATACAACCAACGAAAGTGTAAGTATTGATCTTTTATACTATGTGTTTCTGTATGCATATATCGAGGGGGGGGCTGTTTACGAGTGTCGATGAATGCGTGAATGGAATATCTTTTTTACGAGGTTTGCAGCACTCCGCGCTAAAAGCTTACAATGAAAGTGAAATTCACGGCTCTCTCTCTCTCGCACTCGCACTCGGCGCAAACTGACACATGTTGGATGTATACGATGTATGTGTGTGTGTGTGTGTGTGTGTGTGTGTGTGTGTGTGTGTGTGTGTGTGTGTATGTATACTATACGTACGTGCGTATGCGTTTTGCCTGCGAGACAACCGTCTGCCCTCTGCAAGATTATCAAACTTGATATAAAGATGGCGCGACTGATGGCCTGTCAAAATTTTATGTTCTTAATGTTCATTGAGTTTATGGGTGCGTTGAATGAAGTGCCGGTTTATTGCGCGAATTGAGAGTAGATGGCATTATACAATTTTTTTTATACGCTATACGAATGTTTGACAATTATAGATTAATAATCTTGGTCTATAATTTTCAGTTGCTTAATCAATGGGTTTATTAGTTTATCAATGATATTGGTGAAAAAAATGTATTGTATTCAACAAACATCCACTTAAACTTATTCAATGCATTTCAAAAATATAACGAAGTTAATTTAATCTCTGCCAGTATCAAAACCATAAATTTCAACGTGCGGAAAGTACACAAAAAAAACGCGATACAATCGTGTACAGCATTAGCCGCACGTAAAATTCTAAATAAGAAGAAGAAAAAAAGTGATTTTAAATAGAAATTCCATGTCGAGATAGCACGTAATAGATAGTGTATATGTATATATATATATATACATGTACGAATTCGTAATGGCTGCGAGATTCAAGCTAGCAAGCGCGAGATGAAATTCAGGGGTGGCTCCAATATATACACGCTCTCTCTCTCTGTCTCGCTATATACCTAACGCGCGGCGGCGGCCCCCCTCGAGGGTCACGAATATCTGGGGCGTTTATGAGCATGCGCAATACTAACTATCCGGCGCTCCCATGATCTTTCTCTCTCTCTCTCTCTCTCTACTACTAATACTACTAATACTACTACTACTACTAATACTATACTAGTCTGTTGTCGTCGCGGGCTGTATCACGTCTGCTGTAATTAAAAAATTCCATGCTCGGTTTAACTTTGCAACACGTACAAGCTCTCTTGCAATGTATATATATGTATTATAAGGTCGCGTAGTCGTCTAGGAATTTTCATTTGCAGCTCGAGTTGACTTTTGCGAAACTATCATGCGGGAATATCGTAAAATAGATAAAAGGATAATTACTAATTGTTGGACGTTTACAAGAATAACAAATGCGGGGTTGAAAATTCCATTTAATAACCGAACGCGACAAGCTAAATTTCTATTAAATGCTTTCCAATTTAAGCCCGACGGCACGAGAGAGAAGACGATTATAAACGGTCGTCGGCATGCTTTCGATTATGTGTCTTCGCGTAGATTTAGGAGACTACTACAGTCCGAAAACCGGCCAAGCAGTATAGTCGAGAGAGAGAGAGAGAGAGAGAGAGAGAGAGAGAGAGTGAGAGAGAGAGCCCCCAATCAAGGCCTTGCTCTCCGCCCGCATTCCCGAGTCCGATCCCCCTTAAACCTGCCGCCGCCACCGACCGACCGACTCCTAGTCTCCTCTCTGCGAGCAAGCAGAAAAAAAGTCAATTTTTTTTTCTTCTTCTGTTCGCTTGTGGCGCTTGATCTATGGCTCGCGCGGACTTTACCTTTGATTCTTCGGTTAGATAGTCGCTGATCTTTAGTTTTTAGAACGAAAATACCGTGGATTTGATTTGAAATTAGTTTCTTGTGTAGGGTTTAGATTTTAATGAGATAGAACAATGAGAAGGTGAATATTTGAAAATAATTATTTTTAATTATCAAAGCGATAAATATTATTGAATGAACAAGAATATAATTCAAATTTAAACATAAAAAACTAGTCGGATTAAAACGTTAGTCAATTTCAATACAGTGGGATTAATTCTATTACTATCTCTTGCAGAACATTTCTCAAAGTAAATTGGAGCAATGCACACACGGGATCCGAGGATCGGAGTAACATAAATCGTCACCTAAAAATGGAATAAAGTGCCAATATCGTTAGCACGAACATGTACGAAAAAAAAACTCATCCATCAAAAACCAAATTTCTTCGCGACAATATCCATCAACGGGTATTACAACTCAATATCATGACAATCCTCGCACAATCGCATTGACACACACTTGATGAAAAAGGCATTTAGTAGATAATAGTTTCGCGTTGTTGAGGTAGGTCGGTCGGTGGTTAATCGATGACAGTGATGAAGTTTCGAGAGGGCAGACTGCAATGATCGATGCGCGTGCTTCCTCGCCGTTAAACATACAACGGGCAACGTTTTGCGCATACAGACACAAGACTAGACGGAAATTGAATTCTAATTTATCGCTCGACGACGACGACGACGACGACGAGGAAGAGGCAAAACCCATTTTGCCTTGTACACATCTGAATCGATCTTTTACTCTGCGCCGACGCAAAATTGACATAATATTTCCAAAAAACCACTGACTACTGTTTCTCTCTTTTTTTTTGGTCGATAGGCAACAAGTGACGTCAGAGTGAGAGAAAACAAAAATTGTGCATACAATGCTATAGTGTTTTAGGGCGCGGGCTTGTATATGTGTGTCAAACGGTTCATATTCATGCTTCGCTTGCCATCACCGCGAGTGAACGAGCGCAATTGCGCTGTCGCTGCAAGAATTACACTGCTGCTGCTGCGTTTGCTTGTCTATTTGCTTGGCTGCATGTTTACGAGCGTCGTTACGCTGTGCGTTCATTCGCAAAAAGTTACTTAGTCGGCTTGTTTTTTTTTATGTACTTTCGTCGGCGCGCATTATTGTCATTGTTAGCGCGAGAGTGATTATTTTTTTTACTTTGTAGTAAACGAGTTTTCTTTGTGAAACAGTGAATGAAAAATACTTAGAGCGCTTTAAATAGCTAGCAATCTTGTCGACAGATAACGATACAAAGTACTAAGTAGAAAAAAAAAACTCGAGATTAACTAAATTTACGCGCGTTATCGCGAAAAAAAAATGAGGCAAATATTAGGCTCGAAATGAATATCAAGTACATATATACCACACGAGCGCGCGGAAGTGCTTTGAAAGCATGCGACTCAAATTGAAATCGCAAGAGATGCATGGCCGAGCGTTAAGATAAGAGCCAGCCATTTGGGCGGGGAAGGGACAGTGAAATCGATTTGCTTTTTTTCCTCTCTCTCTTTTTGCGGGTCCATAAAGGAAAACTGAGCGAGTGAAATCGCATAATCGCGCGCCGCGCTTTTCAATGGTTTGGCAAAAGATTTTTCGAAGTGCTAGGAGGGGGGTATAGGCTCTTCATTGTATTACATCCGAGTGAGAGAGAAAACGAGCCGGGAGGATAGCCGAGTTGGCGTCGAGCCAGGTAACCGACCCTGTCGTTAAAAGCCTCGCCGCCGCCGCCGCCGCGAGTTCGTGCACTCTCACACACAGCGTGTCTGACCTTGAAGCCCATCCCAAATTTTCTCTATTCGGTCGCGTCTTCTCTCTTCTTCCTTTTCTTTCTTTCTCTATTTCAGAATTTACTATACTTGGAAATTGGTCAGTTCTCGGTTGTAAAAGTTACACGGTATATAAAATAGAGTTTTTTTTTTTAAATTGTTGTACTTCCTCATGAAAATAAGTAGATTAAAACGCAAAAAAAGGCTGCTGCGGCAAAGAGAATAGAATACAATTCAGCATAATCGTGGAGAGAGCTTTGATAAAGTAAGAGTTCGTTGCGCGAGCGAGAAAAGAAGAGAAAAAAGAGAAAAGAGATACGAAATAGAGACGCTACTGACTGTTTCACTCTCTTCGTGTGGCTTTCATTTCAGAGTCACATAAAACGGCGGCAGCGCGGAGAGAGACGGCAACGACGACGACGAGGGGCGCCACAGGGATAGAAGAGGACGTTGAACATAGGGAGCTGCTTCTGCTGCTGCAAGCGAGAGAGACAGAGAGAAAAGATATGCCGGCTGGCGAGCAGATGGTTGCCCCGTTTATTGGTTTATTCGCTGGCGGCGGCTCGGCCCACGAGCTCTTTCTCCCCTTTTGTGCTGTTGCTGTTGAACGGGAGTGCCACCGTCGTCGTCCGGCACCTTTTTTTTTTTAATGCCGAGAGAGAGGCCCCCAGGCTAAGGTACGTACAGAGCAAGCCAATAAAATGTTAAGTTCCGGGGGGACAATATCCACTGCTGTTGTACTTGGATACTATTCCTATCTTTTTTCCTTCGAGTGTCTCTCTGTGTCGTGCGCGCGAATTGTGTAGTTAACGCGATACCTGCAAACACTCGTCGACGATGTTGTAAATGTTGATTGCTTAGCTTGTATACAGCAACTGCTGTTGTAAAGGTTCTACTACTCTTTTTTTTTTGCCTTTTTAGGAGGATACTGTCGTGTTTTATTTTCCTTTTTTTTTCTCAGTTGTGCAAATTGTATGTCTGAGGGCTTTCTATATACTTTGAGTTCGAGCGGCAAATAGTCTGCTTGTTTACGTGCTAATTTATAATGGAAAGCTATCAATTTTTTAAAGTATACTTTAGAAAGCTTTTTGCTAGAAAAGCACATCAATATAATTCATCGTTTCCATTATATACTTCCTTAATATTCTCACATTTTCGGCACTTCAATGTAATTTTATATACATATTACAAAAGTTTTAATGACTAAACTTGTAGTTTGAAATTTAATAATGACGAAAGTTAATTAGAAATACGTTCTCTTCCGAATTCTAAGTGAAAGTAGTTTACTCCGATCTCAAATAGTTTTCAAACATTCGCGAGAACCGTTTGATAATTCAATTACGCAAATATCCCGAAGTAAATTTACAAAATTCTAAACTATATCGGGGATCTAAATGACGGAATATAAATCTACACTATTTATAACTATTGATAATTGCACTGTGACTTACATCCAACATATATTTATCCAAATTGTCCTTTGATATCTATCTTAACTACTGGAGTACTTTTAAATTGGCGGAATAATTTATTTCCTAGTCTTGAACATGCAATTTCGGAATTTATTAGCCATTGAATATTTTATGTGAACGGTAGTATGTAAATCTCGCGAAAGAAAGAAAAAATACGATCGATAATTACATTGGAAAAGAAGCATTATTCATTCAGTATACCCCGCGCTGATAAAATTGATCAAATACCCGAAAAATGCAAATTTCATTATAAAGCACAAAATGTATATTCATGATTCCGCGTGTTTTACAACGCTTTAAAATATTAGTACGAGTCGTAATACTAAAAAGCTCCGGAAACATCTCGTTTAAATAAGTTATATCCCCATCATTATCGTCGTCATCATCATCATCATCATCATTTCCGAATAAAGCGAAGGCAGATATTTCATAACTCGCGTGATAAGCTGTGTAGTAAAAAAGAAAAAAAAAATGAAAAAAAAATCGAGCGAAGAAAAATAACTCGCGGATGGTATGTCAAGCAATATAACTGATGGAACTTTGATTTTCAGGGGCAGACGAGTGAACGACGTCGTGTCGTGCACGAGGAAAATGCACACAGACAGAGAGTGAGAGAGCGAGACCGAAGAGAGCAATGTCTGGGGCGCTCTATATACGCGACGAGAGAGTGAGAGAGGAGAGGAGATATTTGTCGAGGGCGCGATGAAAGCTGGTGGATGAGATGGCATACATCGACGCGCGCACAGGTACGCTGGCGGCTGCACGATGGCGTCGTGGGCGTTATACGTCGGCGGCGGTGGTGGCGACGGGTCGATATAGAGAAAGTTGCCCCTCCCCGCAGAGTTGGAAACCCCTTTTACAACCCTTCGCTCTATACATACAAAGCTCTATCTCGCACACGGATATATGTATATACAAAAACCCGTTGCTGCGTGTATCGTAGATTCGGAAGATTATCCCTTCGGGAGGGTCCTATACAGATTTAAAAGCCATCCGAGAAAGTCAAGGGTGTAGCGGCTAATTTGTCGACTTGGGCGTTCAGGCAAGGGATGATCCTTGCCGAAATGAGAGGATAATCTCTTCTTCTCTTGCTACCGCCTCGACTAGACGGGGACGCATGCTCAGTTGGTAAAGTCAATATTTGGCGTATACGAGTCAGCCGAGGATTAAGATGCTCCGATGAAAGGAATGTCGGTAGGTAAGCGACCTGTAAGCTCACGGATAATCGCTTGACTTTTTGACGCTAAGCTCCTTGGGGCAGGGTTTTTTTTCCTCTTCCTGTCTAGACAATGGATAGTTATCAGATTAGAATGCTAATGATCTGTCAGCACAGCGTGATTTGGGGAAATTAGAAAATTGGGATATAGCTTTGAAGAAGGCGCTCTGTAAATTTTGGAAGATAGCTTTGAAAGAGAACAGATACTTTTTTGTTTATGTTTTGAAAACGGAAAAAATTGTTTTTCAAGCATCAGATTAATAATATACTGTGATTCATTATTGGAACATTTCTAATGTCACGATTTTGTAATCTAAGGCACAACACAATAAGACCTTATATTGGTATTGCGATTTAAAAATGTGATTAATTAGCATGATTAATGCAAAACTTTGTACTATTTATTGTGATCAAGAGAAGCTTCATTCGCGTATCCAAACAACAGTATTCCGCCTAACGGTAAACTGATCAAATGTAAAAGTTATACCAATTAAGATATTAAATTGTAACGTACCTTAACAATGCTAAAATTTTATGATAAAAAATAAATGTGCATACAGCTGGCTAATATTAAATATGTTTATAGGGTGGATATTTGAATAAATTCGAAAATTGTTTGTTTACGTTCCCGTTCAATCGATATTACATGCTTTCTCTAGCGGTGCTTAGACAGAGCAAAACTTATTTGTAATTGTTCACAATTTTTTTTTTGTAATTTATACAACCAGTTAGCATACATAAGTTGAACAAACAAGAAGTGAAAACGAATGGTATGAATAAGTAACGTGATAGAGCTGTACAAATATGTTTTTTTTTTCACAATTCAAGCTTATTAAAAGCTTTATTAAAAAACAAACTACCATTAGATTTAAGCATTTTTCTGTTGTTTTAAATATATCTTTTAACTATAGACGGCAGATACGAGCTTGTACAAGAAATTAAAAAAATACTGTAAAAATTCTTTAATAATAGTAATCAATTCCGCAAATAATTTTGAAAAAAGATAAAGTTTAAATGCGAATATTTCACGTTATATCGGCAAGTAAGTCAAACGCGCTATGTATGCCAAGCAACTAATGCAACTATGATTTTCAGGTTGGCGAGGCAGCGTCACATTGGCCAAGTAAAAGCGCATCATCCCGTAACCGCCTCACCTCATGCGTTGCATACACAGCTGACAAGAAAAGTAGCGTGCAGAAAAGGACCTGTACCGCTAGCAAGCGCAGCAAGATGAAGGTGCATCGCACAGCCAGCGAGAGAAAGATCGGCTGTGTCATCCTCGACCCGTTAACGTGAGCTCTCTCAAGGTGGCTCCTTCGCCGCCGCACGCGCCCTATCAATCAATATCGACCAAGCAGGTGTAAGCCAATCACTGCCACTGCGGCGGTCAATTTCTTTTTTTTTTTTTTCTTATTCTTCTTTTCTTCGTCGTTGTACGCGTGGCATTATATGTTTTCTTTTTGTGAGCGCTATGCAAGTTCCTAGACATATTTTGACAGAGAAAGTTTGTCGATATAAGATGCGCATTAGTCTTTTTACCTTTCCATATGAGAGATGCAATTTCGAGGAGGTAGGTCGCTTTCCACTGGCTTGCTGTGCGTCAGTGTAATTGATCGTTGATTCTTTTTTGGAAATCTTTTTCTAATTACTTGTATTGATTGATAGATTGATTGAATGGACGTGCGTGCGTTTGAAACTTTGACGAAGGCATCAATACTTTCAGTAGTTTTAAATGTATATTGCCTAAAAATTTCTCCTTTGAAAGCTAACTGCATAGAATGAAGATTTTTTTTATCTCAATCACATTAGATTTTCATTGAAACCTCATCAATGTAGAAAAGTATAATATAAAAAAATCCACATGTTGATAAAATTGTATGCATGGACAAATATTTTATCTATTTGATTCATTAATTTGAAAAATTGAACATTTTTGGCTGAAATTTCACAGAAAAGTGATCTACCTTATCGACGCTGCTTTGACTTGTATTTAAAAAACTTGAATTTCTTTGGAAATTAAAATAAACAATGGTCCATTGTCTTTTCATTATTCATTAAAGCTTGAATTGGGTTGTATAATATTCTCGTAGAATTCTATTTAGAGATTAAAAAACTTAGGAGAGGTAAAAATGAATTTCAAATTCGTTTAAAATGATGCTAGTCATTTGGAGTGTGGTCTAGACAAGTGAAAACGTTGCTTTGGGGCCTTGACTTTCTTCGATTAGGATCGCTCGTGTGCCCGCGGTGCCTCACGGGAATTAGCAAAAAGTCCATCGGTTTAACATGAAAAGGCCGCCTGTGTCTGCATTATACACACGTTTGAGGTGCCCCAACGTACGGATGACTTGGCGTTAAAAGGTTCAGGCGATTCCCGAATGACTATGCGGCTTCACGGTATAGAAGAGAGAGAGAGAGAAAAAAAAAATTGCAGTCACGTTGTGACGGCATCGTTGTTTGCCGTCGGCTAATTTTGTATGTGAATTTAATGTAAACGCTTGGGTCGTCACGCGACATTATACTTGTGTACACGGGAAAATACGTTTTTTTATCATCCATTTCTTTTTCTCTTTTTCAGAGAAACATCTTGCCACTGAAATGGAGCATGATCACGTTTGTTGATACTGGGCCGATAGAAGATTGGAATACTTCGATCGTCTCAGTTGGCGCTAAGGATATTAGCGCATTTGGCGTTTGAAGTTGCGAAGATTTTTAAAAGGCCCAGTTAATGCTCTACATCTACCCTGTAGATCCGAATTTGTTTGAAGTCAGGCGACAAATTCGGTTCTAGAGAGGTTTGTGTGGTGCATACAATGCTACGTGGTCTGATTAATTTAATTTCGTTTGCAACACTTTTTTGTTAAAAATTGTATCGTAACTGAAAATTCTTCAATTTTGTGAAATACATGTAATAAAAACTCATCAAATATAACTTATCGTTATTTTGTATTTGAATTCCAAAAGTACCAAAGAGGTTTATATGTACAATGACTGTTAATTATTATTCTATCGACAATGTAAATATATTATTCTCATGATCCAAAAACGAAATACCTATCACAGAAATTCAAAAATTTGAAATCAATCCATATTCGATCCATCATGCCATACTCAATCGGTACAGCAGAGTTCCATTTTCTACAAAATATTTTCATTAAAATTCATTCTTGAATATCTAATATGTATAACTAATTCACTTTCATAGCTTGTTTTTCCTATATTGAGAATGGATACTCATCAGAAAAAAATGCTAATGATCTGTCAACGCAGCATGAATCAGGAAATTAAAAAATTAAGAAAGCTTTACTTTTGTGAGGGAGACCAAACAAATTTCATTAAATTTTCATTAGATTGTTCTCAAAATTTTAACTGACTGTTTTGTCTAATATTTTCGACTGACTATAAGGCAGTATTATTTGGCTATAATATCAGGCCATTTTTTTAACAAGGAATATCAACGGAAAACCAGCTACTTATAGTTCAACAACTTAAAAATGTAATGTATCAATTAGCATTAATAAAATACTTCACATTACTTATTGATGTACTCCATTTTACCGTACGATTTTTTAAAATGTTGTATTGTATGTACTGATTCTACTAGTTTGATGTATGAGACTGTTTAAAAATTTACTTATGATTCTAACATTGCTGTAAGTAATTGAAATGTTACTTTTTTCATTTTTTATATTACAATTTTTTGTTTGTATCAATTCCTGAGACGTGTCCCTTTGAAAAATCAAACAACTATTTTTAACAAACGTCGAGCGCTTAAAATCCCTGATTTTGACATGTCTCAAAAAGGTTACAGAAGAAAAATATCAGTGAAGATCATTAATCCTGAAAAGTCAGTTACATCCGTGAGTCCGTGACGGGATGCTGCCTACTATGAAGTGTGTAATAACTTTTGTGATCCATACGCACGCACAATACTTGTCGGATACAACTGCAGTTTTATTGTTCATATCTTACTATAATCCTGCGTTGACAAAAAAAAAAGAAGACTGTAATGAAGCCTCGAGACAGATCCGCTTCAAGATTGAAAAGATAATTGTGGACAGTATTCAATTTTTCATGTGACTTATCGATAGCCATCTTATACACGCCTTATGAACTTGTTTAGTAGCTATAAATATCCACTTATAGATTTTGATGATAAAGTACGATATCAAAATCTAGGACTAGTCGATCAAAGTATCAAATTTTCCTGCAGAACATACTGAGAATGAAGTTTAGAAATGGTTTCGAGGACAGTAAAGGAATAATAAAATTTGTAACGCGTAATCCATCTAATGATGGATACTGTTGAAGGTAAATTTCATTTGAAATAGAGTTTATGTTACGGTACTCCAACTCCTTTGCCCTTCTTTAATGCACAAAAGAAGATCATTAATCTTTGATTGAGCTCGAATAATAAAACAACATACACACCTCCTCTGTTATGTAACACAGGTGAACGCTAATGAAGTGCATACATTGGCGTACGTAATAACATCTCAAGTGGACTACCCACTTTTCACGCTCGCGGCTAATGGACACTCGCGCTGTAATGATGTGGAGTAGCAAAAAACTAAATAGATACACTTGTCAGATGCTGCGCGCATTATACGAATCGCTTCGTTCGCTGTTTTTACAAATCGACGCTTATTTATCTGCTTGTATATCTATCATATCAGCATATTATAACAACAAAAAATAAGATCGTAGCTCTGAGAAAATATGTAGAACCTACTAGAAACTTCAATGTGCGCATCTATACGTTTACTAATGATACTTTCATGTTGTAAAAAAATACTCTGTCTCAAACAAAGTTGTAACAATAACAACTTCATTTATTTTATTCCTGAAAAAAAAAGTTCCGAATGCAACGTGTACCTGTCAGAAAATAGGCAGCTACGAGAGAGAAAAAAAACTTTAAAAAAAAAGATGAAAGAAAAGAACCTTCGCACTACGGTATAGCAACCGAGGGAAAACTGTATATCTGGCGCATTTTTCTAGTTGCGCGAGATCCGATAGGTTTCTTGCGAGTCCGCGTCTAAATCCACATCTGAGTGCGAGAGAGAAAATACGGGAAGATTAATGATCCACGTGACAAGGGAAAGAGAGCGAAATAAGAGGGAAGAAAGCGGGTGGGGGAGGTTTTGAGCTGCTTGCTGCCGCTGCCGTTGCCTGCTCCTGTCGGCTCTCTGTTCTGAGGGGAGCTGCCGCTTGCAGGAATATAACTTCGCTTTTCTCACAAAAATGCTATATACCCGAAAAGCTCTTCGCTCTCGTGCGCCACGCCTCGACGCAATACTTTTGTGCGCGCGCGCTCGCGACAAAGGATAAATAAAAAAAAAAACGAATTACTTCGCTATGAATTCGGACAATGATTGAATGGCATGAAAAGTTTTCTGGAAGGGACTGCTTGAAAGATGACGAGGGAAAAAGATTTAATTGCATTCGAAATAGATTGGGGTTACCACTTGAGACGATGGTTGCAGAAATCATAAGCATTGCAGTGTAACGATATGACAGATATATAGCCAGATATTATTCAGAAGCGAGAAAATGTGCGAGAAAGTCTATATTTTGTAAAATAAATATATCATTACAGTTTAAGTTTAAAAAAAATACGAAAATTATTTCATGGTGATAATCCGTGAAACGTTCTATTGCTTTTATCGCAAAATAAAATTACTAAAAAAATTTATTGAAAATTCATTTCACACACTCAAAAAAAAATCGCAGAATAAATTGAAGTACAATTCTTCACAGTTATAAAATTGAGGCAAATATGTAACCATAAATCCTCACAGAAAATTAAACGAATTTCTATTGTTTGAAATTTTTCTGCTTGACATTCATACGAAATATTTTTAACGCGCAAGAGGGGATCCCCAAGATTATAATTACCTGTCACCTACAATGGCATTGATTAATACCAAAACTCAGTGACGGAACAATACAAATTCTCTGCTTATTTTCATTGACACGTAAAACTCGTCCAACTGCTTATCAACTAAAAAGAGCGTCAATGTCCATCCGAAGGGCGAAACACAAAAAAAAAACCTCTGTTCCGTCACTTTTAATAAGAAGTCAGCGACTGGATGGACGTTGAAAAATGAGCGAGTAAAAAAAAGAGGAGAAGTCCCCAGGTCAAAAGTCCGAAATCAAATCATTGGAGACTTTCGGAGCATTTAAATGAGCGTTCTCGCTTACGCGTCGTCACGTCGCCAACGGGTAAAGGGGTATGCAGCTAAAAAGGGAGAGAAAGAGAGACGAGAGAGAGCAACTCAAACGAGCTCGTCGCGTTCGTCGCGACAACCCCCGCGGATTCGCGTCTCCGTGACTGATGGCTGCTCCTCGATCACAGAAGCTCCCCCCCCCCCATCTCTTTCTACTGCTGCTACGGAAGACGAGCCACGATGAGATTGGAGTATGCAAAGGCACGACTTTATAAGCGCAAAGAAGTGAAATTATGTTAATCTCGCGAAATCAGTCAGTCGAGTGGAAATTTACGCACTTGACGGCCGATAGATGTCCAGAGCTTTGTGATTCAAATTCATTTGAACACGAAAATGAAACTTCGTGAGTTGAATATAAATAAAAGTGAAATAAACAATTCATTGTAAAAAGATTAAATGATTTTAATTACACATTCAATCATGGATTCATCTTACATTTGCAATTATTGCATTTTCACTATAATTCTATATAAATTACATGGATCATTTATTCTTTCGAATTAACGCATGTTAAGAAAAATTTATATTTCAATACAAAAAAGTGAAGCCGCTCAATAATGTGTATTTTATGTAGTGTAATAAACCATAATTGTGCAGTGTACGTCAATGAAGTAGCTTACTCACAATATCTTACCTACATATAAACTAGCGATAACAACTATTATCTTTGAAGTTAAAAAGTTTCAATTTAAAAAACGTAAAATTACTGCTATACATTTTTCCTTGTTAGATAATGCCTTACGCTCGCAATTATTGCTGAAAAATATTATAGTTAAATATTTAATGGAGCATTGATGCAATCCATCCTCAATCACAATAATACAACATTTATTTATTTTATATATTTTAAAAACTCAAAGGAGGTTGCAGCTTTCCTGGAAAATTTTTTGGATTGTAAAAAAATAATTGAAATACTCTTTATTTGAAACCGTCTACTGAATAAATAAAATTTTTTAATAAATAGGACTCGCATTGATTGGACAGATAAAACATTTTCTTGAAAATAATTTAAAAGCTAAATAATATACATAGTTTATTACAGAATAGTTGTTATCATACAATTATTCCAATTTAGATAGTTAGTATGTATTATCGAATCGACAGTTTAGAATTGCCGCTAATTTCTTTGGTAAGTGCTTATGTAAGCAATAATGTTGTCGAAGGTTCCATAGATTATCGTTTCAGCTTTTGGTATATAAATAAGCTAAGACTTGGATACTTTTGATATAGTTTTTGCTCAAATTGTACATCGAGCAAATACGTTAAAATGAAATTGATACGTGTACTTTTTGTTTGCGTCATTGGAGTCTTTGCTATGGCAAGCGGTAATAAACTTTATAATTTTTACAACAATTTTTTTAATGCAATATACAACTGCTAGATTTTCAATTTTTATTTTTTTAAGCCTGCGTCATCCTCGCGTATTGATTTAGTTTAAATTAGATTTCATGGCATATACTTCCAAGTATAATATTGTTTTATTAATAAATTTATAGTAGTATCTTTATTGATCGAAGACTAAATATTTGTAAATTTATTTTCAGCCGTCATGCCAGCTCTTGATCCTACGTCATACCTAGAAGTTTATCCAGAACATGAGGGTAAATAGTTTAATTTTAAGATATTCAAAGTAGGCTGTTGCGGTATGTACAAGATGGCAATATCATAATCAACATGTTTCTTTCGCAAATACAAATAAATCTTTTTAAAAAGTAAATTACCACACTATGAAATAATTTCACTAAAGCTTTCTATCTCACGTTAGAAAAAGTACAAAATGAATATTTTTGTGCTTTTAGTCATTGAATTTGTTTTCTGTTTTCTTAAAAACTTTTTATCTACTCCTTTTATAAAAAATAACTATATAAATGTTGAATACTTGTTAAATGTGAATATGTACTAATGTATACTTAAAATAAATTCAAGTCGAAAAAATTACCCCATTCTGAAGTCGTTAAAAATATGCATTGAGTTGACTCCAGAATTTTATTCATCTCATTCGTTTAGTTTCACTAGTCTTCAAACAATATGAGAACAATATATTGCAAAATTATATTATTACCGACTGGTCGCAACTTTAAAAGTCATCAGTAGTCATTTGAACTCCAGTAAACTTCTGTAAGTGTATTTTACATAACAAGTGTATTTTAGATAACTTTGCACATACATAAGTCATGCCTAATACGCACATGGCTAAGAAAAAAAACTGAGTATAGTTTGCGACATGACACCAACTCACTATAGCGCTCCCATAGGTGAAAAATCGAGTGGCAGCCTGGTTGGCGCTGTAATTGTAGCTTTTGAATTTCATGCTGGAACCTCGGATTAAAGAGAGTAGAGGTCGGCGTAGATCTGACGGCGTAATATTAATGATAGTTGCTGCTCTCGTCCTGTCTCGAATTCCAACTCAGTTTCTTGCACTAGAAGAGAGAAAAAGGGGAAAAAAGGTCGCACGACTTGTATGTGTGTAAGGCACACACGAGCGAACGTTTGTCGACTAGCCGCACTAGAAGGTAATTTTTCCTGATGAAATAGCTTTGATAGATTGACTTATTTATATAGTGATGTATAAGTCTTGACGTGGCTGTAATCATTTTCTTCGAGAACGTATATTCGATCGCCAAGTGTTTCACCCAGACCGCTTAGTGTGTTGAAATTGCTTCGAAATATATATTTGTGTATATAGTATAGTGAAAAGTACGAAAAGTACTCGTGCGCAAACGAAAATTTTGAGAGCATTTGGCAGTCAACAGTTGTACTCGGACATTTGGCTTCGGCTATTTATCAAATTTTCGACTGTAGAAAGCTAATAGCTTTTCTTAATAGTTTTCACTTCCTCTGCTCAGCTTGCGGAAATCAGTAGAATAAAGCTATATAATCGCTTTAGCTTAAACTGTTATGTTTCCATTTATACTTCTTTGAAAAGTAAAACATACCATGTGTTGTTACGATCATTAATTAGGATGTAACTTTATGGACGTAGGCGACAATTTATTTTGAAGTGGGATGTTTATAACGTGTATACACCAGTTTTGTCGCACATTAAAGCTTTACAACATTTGAATATTTTTATACCGAGATCATCATCAGACTTCGTGTTCAAACACTCTGCTCTCTAAATCTGAATCAGTCAAAATTTGACTGATTGATTTAGTAAGTGAAAATTTTACTTGTATATCAGTAAATTTTAATGGTAAATCAGTAAAATTTACTCCACTTAGTATACAATCAGTAAACAATACTGTTTGAATAGTACTCGATATAATTTCTCTGTAAATCAGTAAATGTTTATTGAAGAATCAGTAAAATTCAACGAAGATAAAATAAACAGCAATTAAATTTATACATGTCATGCTAAAATTCAAATCTATTTCAATTTTTAAAAAGTTTGTTTTATAGAATCGATGTAGATTTCGATACTATAAATTATAAATAATTGAATATATTATTTTTAATATATTAACATTATATCTTATAAGTAAAAATCATCATGATTTACTATTTCGAAATTCAAAATTGTACACGATTCGAACGATGGGAAGCATTTAAAATCTTGAGTTCACTGTAATCACTGAATCTAGATTATCTAGAAGAAAGTATTTCTATTTCTTATTTTCAAGATTCCAGATGATAAAATCTAATTCTTTTAACAGACGAATGATACCGTTATGTAATTGGATAAATGATTTTCACCTAGCGCCAAAAAAATTAACTATACCCATTCGGAAAAAGAAAGCTTTGATGAATAGACTATCGAATCGGAGATTCAATCCATAAGTCAATATTTTTTTCGCCCCTTACATATGAGCGCTAATTAAATCTCCATTAGTCGTCCGAAAAAAAACTCATAAGATATTCATTGATATTGGGTTGGAATTACAGTCGAAAAACATTCATTAAAAGTTATATACGCCCGAAAATAATATGTAATTATTCAAATCACTGGTAAATATATGACAAATGGTATCGAGGCAAAATGTAAGCGAAATGGACGAAAGAATGTGAAATGTCTGACTATATCGGAAATTAAATGGACAAAAGGTAATTAATAACAGAAGCGCAAGCAGGCAGCTAGAATATAACCTCGGACGCCATATTGCTTACATATCAAGGAGTGGCCGTATTATAAAGCTTATGTGGTCGAAGAACCTATATGGTATATCCAGTGACGGCTATCGATGTGCGTTTCTTCTCTTCCTGATCGTTTCTTCGACCACCTGCTGCCCCTTTGATACCTCGCCGCATGTATATTTCTCATTTGGCCTTGTAATCTCGATATTCTTGATTCCCATTGATGAGTGATCCGTCCGTCGCTGCAGCACAGTTCTCTCTCGCTCGTCGCGCCGAACGGCTTGCCATTTATTATTGTCTTGATGCGATCCTTTCAAACGTTTACGTAATAAATTGCTATTTCTCTTTTATTTTTATTTAAAATATATAGCGTGTCAAGCATCTGTTACGGCTGTAATATATGATTTTTGTGATCGGACAAAAAAGATTGTAATAGACTCTTCGTGTAAGCTCACGCTTTTTACAAATACGTCTTTCCATTGCATTCGGAGATTCTTGAAATACGTACTCATTTTTCACTCCATCAACAAAAAATCATCAAATAAAATTATATTTACAACTTCAACTATACTTGTTTGTTTTAGACGAAATAGAATGAGAATTTTCTATAGTTTTCATGCACGCACCCTCTGTCGATATAATATACTAAATAAAGAGCCTAACATTATTTATTTTATGTTTCTATTTATTTCTTTTTTTCATCGTTCTGAAAAATAAATTTTTGGACACAAAATGTTGCAATATTTGTACTATCATTTTGTTAAAATTACTTTCAAATTTCGCTCAGCAAAGCGATACATTGATAGCTATTTCTTTTGAAAATTGCCCTGTGGCGATGCAAAAAATCTGCTATCATGATCCCATGCATATCATCAGTCTCGAAGATAACAATAAGTATAATTCTCATCCAGCACCTTCCCAGACGTATGCCTCGAGGAAAACTTCATCTTAAACTTGCCTAAATCCTCGTACAAAGCGCAACAATCATCCCTCTAACTGCAGCTTTCGTGTCTGAATTCAATGATACTCCGTATTTCAAGCTCGTGAATTCATCTTGCACGTCATCTGTTTCTCGCCTTTCTCCCCCTTTTCGATTAACGCGTATTTCTATCTATCTCTCTCGCGCGCGAGCGCGAAAACTAATTACTACCGCTACCGGATATCACACGCTAATGAAAATCTAGATTGCACGCACTGGTGCGCGTTTCTCACGTGAACGCTGTATAAGCAGTCTGTAGTAAGCTTACGAGGGAAAGATTTTACAAATTGTAGGGAATTACGATTAATTACGAGCTAATTGCTGGCTGAACACGCGCTATTTCCTCGACATTGCAGTACTCAGCATCGATTAATTCATAATATGTAAAAATATATAAGTTTTATGAATTACAGTAAGGAGAATTTTATTAAGTAAAAGAACAAATCTAAAGCGTATTGTAGGTATAAAGTAAAGAAACATTTGAAATGACAATTAATCGATCACACACTGTAAAAACAATTTTTATGATATACCGATCTCTTGTTTTGTAAATATTTGTTTAAGATATTTTTCAAATGAAACATAAACTTGCAGAAAAAAACAAATTCTTTCTTTTTAAATAAAGATTGTGCGAGTAGAATACTAGTACATTTCTTAACGGGTATGGAAAGGGCTAATTTACGAAACGAGCAAATATCGGGCCGAGCCGAAGGCGAGGTCCGATAGCGAGGTTC
>JAWWMK010000032.1:4461545-4515660 GCA_035047105.1 Galeopsomyia nigrocyanea | reverse complement strand
TTCCATACGAGTCAAGAAATGTAGTTTTTTGCACGATAACCGGAAATGAGCGGCGAAGGTGCGATTTGGAGGTTAGACTGCAGAAAAATATTTTTCTTCAGATAATTAAGTATAATACTACAAAAACTAGATAAATTTTTTCTGTCATTATTGAAGATAAGTGCATGTTGAAATTAGAAAATTATGTCAAGAATTTAAATCAAAAAGTTTTTTTCAATTCATCAAGCATGAAATTTTTGAGATTAAAAATATTTTAATATGACATTGTTTATGTTTCAAGGATGTGGTAGCATTCGGCTTTTGGATTGTTATATTCAAGTATTTATTTTCTCATTCACGCCGTTAGAGGGAAAACGGTTCAAGTTGAACGAGATTGAATTATAAATTAAATGTACATAAAAATTTGCATATTTTCTTTATTTTTCGTAATTTCTTCATATAAATTAGCCATCTGCATTATTGCGATCTTTCCAGAATGAGGGTTTATCCTCAAACTGGATTAATTTCAAATCGAAATGACAATAAGGTAGATCCTCTTCCCCATCGTTCCGTATGAATTGTATTTAGATTTCGTTATCGTGATAAGCGCCATTTGCGTTTGAAATTTAATCCGGTTTGAGGATAAACCTCCAGTCTAGAAACACTGATTTGTTATAATGAGGTAAACCGTTAAAAAATTTCTTATGGTATTGAACAATCTTATGTATACCTAATCTTCCTCGTTTTTATTTGACTTGCAAAGTATTTATGTCCCTATTACAGCATCGTGACTCAGCAGCGGATGAAGCATCTCTCAAAGGTTTTACGACTTATTTTGACTAGCAACCGCATTATACAATCGATCGACAATCATCAATTACCACTTTTCCTCCGAATAAATTACCAGTCATTCTAAATTTCGCAAGTTTTTAAATAAATTTTATCATACATAAATCTCTCATCGATAAAGGATTCCGTTAAAAAAAGAAAAAAAAAACCAACTCCACAACGAACTTTTCAAAAAAACTGAAATTTCTCGCTTGAAGCATCTGTCGGATCAGCAAATGGCCTCCATTGCAAATACTATGAATTACGCGCTTGGCTTCGAATACATAGGAGAGAGAGAGCGATCGCATTTTTGGGCGAAGTAGAAGCAGCAGCAGCCGTCAAGCTGACGGGTGGACATGCGGAGAAAGGGGGTTATTCGTAGAAAGGTCGAAAAATCTATTATTACGCCTAGCAGGGCACAGCTAGCTCATGTGTGTGCCTTAGCAGAGTGCGAGCGCGCGCATACACACACACACACACACACAATGCACGAGAGAAAGAAAGAAATGGCCCCCGCTTGCTATATACGTCGGGAGGGTGAAAGCACACGACAGCTTTCCTTTAGCTCTCTCCCCCCTCCCTTATTCTCTCTCTCTCTCTCTCTCTCTCTCTCTCTCTCTCCAGCGATAGCCATCCCCCTGGCAGCAGTAGTAGACGAGGGTGTGGGCAACCCCCCCGACGGAGGAACCATCGCCGCGGCAACTCGCGGCTGCCTAGTCAAACCAAAACTCCAGGGATGATTAATGATCGCGCGAGTAGCACATAGCTAGCTATAGCTGCTGCTGCTGCTGTTGCTGGCGCTGCTGCTGCTTCAGACAACAAACTTTTCCCAAGGAACGCGAGCTCCGCGCTCCACAGCCAAAGCCTCGAATACGAGAAAAAATGTCTAAGAAAAGAGGGAACTCTCTTTTCTTCGCATCCACCCTTCAGCCTGACAGCCTTTCATTTCTTTTCCTCCTTGCGCGCACACGACTCACAGAGAGAGCCTTTCTTCCGCGACGATTTGACACACGTGCGCGCACGAGCAAGAGACGGAGAGTTGCGTCACGAGAAGAGGAGGTGGAGGAGGAGCGTCGAGGAGAAGAGGAAGAAAAAAAAATAAGAAGAAACCGCGCGGCGAACTGTTATATCCACACACACACGAAAGTCGCCATTGCAAGCGACGAGAGTCTCTCTCTCTCTTTTTTTATACGACTCTTGAGAGAGAATGATGATTGGCTCGACTATACTTGTCGCTTGCCTTGATTGCCAAACCTTGTTTGCTTCTTTTTTTGCTTTGATATATTATTGACATTTCTCCGGCTGGATATTGTTGATCGTTGTGCGAAATATTACAGAAGGAGAAGGTTTCTGTGACCGGCAAGAATGAGAAGAGAAAAAAAAAGCGCGTGCAGTTTCGTCGAAAAATTCACGAAACCGTGGAAACGAAAAAAAAAAAAAAAAGAAAGAAAAAGAAGGAAGGCAGCATGATACACCAGTTTTTTGGCGGCTTCAAAAGCAGATGTTAACATGTTGCCGCGTAGGAAACAGATTTTCTGTTGTAGAGCCGACGGCGCCGACGAAAGAAGCCCCTCTCACTCTAAAAAAAAAGATGAAACGAGAGCAGTGTGCATATAAAGACCGAGGCTTGCAAAAAAAAAACAGCCGTTAGGTTCTTTTTATTCTTTATTCTAGTAAAGGCATTTGAGGCGCTTTTCAGTCGATAGAGAACGCGTACAAGCAGGTATCTCGCGCGGAAAGCACTTTAATGGGCTTATATGCATATAGATCGTTCGAGCGCGATTATGTATGCCAGAAGTGACGTGTATGAGGAACTCACATGCGAGCGCGCGCGGGCATTCATCACAGCGCGCGGCACTGCGAGTTCTTTTTCGAACGGCCGCCGCCGCGCCGCGCGCTTTTGAGAGATGTGTTTTGCATGTACGAGTCTCTCCACGAAATCTTGGCAAGCAATTTTTTCTCTTTTCCTTTTGGCATGCTATACACTCATGCGAAGTTGTGTATGTGTGTGTGTGTGTGTGTGTGTTGCGTTGCATTGGTTATAGGCTTTCGTAATCTTGGTACATGTTGATGCGATTACACGTGACGTGTTTCGTTTTGGACTTTGAAAAATTATGAATTATTTTACGTTTCGCGTTGTGTAATGAGAAATCGTTATTCACGAAAATTATATTATCACATGAAACCTGTTTATTGACAAATCTTGACCAAATTATTGTCACTGCAATGTGACAATCAATATAAATAAAAATCCGTGACATTCCGTGATATTTTTGTGAGCGTAAATTATCATATATTCAACGAAAGTTATAACAACATTCACCTTGAGTAAAAAAGTATAATAATCATTCCTTGGTAGAAAGTTGACCGGAAAATACCGTGAATAAATCGACTTTTTCGACTTTCGGCGTTATTTTAATAAAAAAAACATTTAAAGTTGACTGGTAATTTGTTAAATCATAAGTAAAAGTCTTTTGGTAACAGTTTAATCAATTTTGAGACCTATAAGTTATCAAATAATTTGATTTTTGTTAATAATATATTGGAATTTTTTACGAAAAAGGAGCGTCAATATAGTGTAAGTAAAATCGTCTATATTTTATGAAATTACTTTATAAAAGTTATTATTAATATACGATATGGTACATAACCGTAACTTTTATAAGTAGGGAAAATCCCAAAATGTTTTTTGCAAATTAAGTGCATATAATTTAGTCATTTAAAGCATGTCGCTTTTAACCTCTTTAATTCCGTGAAAAATCCGGAAATTTACCGAATTTACCATACAGCTTTCTAACAGGGTGTACACACAGAGTTCAATAATTTTTTGCTGACTTCTCTAATCATCTGATAGATTGTAGCCAAGCTACTCTGCGCCATTATCGGTATAGATGCGGCGACATCCAATATTCTCATGAAACCACATTAATCGCTAGTAAACCATAAATTTATCTAATTAGAGATGTACAACGTAAATATTTCTTGATTTATTGCGACCAATTTTGGGTTTAGCGGAGTGCAATTTGAATTCATTCAAAGTTTTATTAAACCGTAAAATGTATTACTTCAATTTTTTTATGCAAAATAAGCAGTGGCAAATCTTTGCTAACCCTGAACGTACGGCTCGTAACACAGATTCGAGCGTAGAATTTACGCATACTTATAATATTAAAGCCTCGCCATTGCATTATATATATAAATATAATACACAGTAAAAAATTTTACTCATTTTCGGGACAAAAAAAGTAAAAAGTTACTCAAAATGAGAAACCGATTTCTCATTTTGAGTAACTTTTTACTTATTTTGAGTACCTTTTTACTTTTTTTGTCGCGAAATTGAGTAAATTTTTTACTGTGTATAAGCTCGTCTTTTCCCTGTCTCACAATGGCCTCGCAATAAAAGCGAAAAAAGGCTGTATATACGCGTCGATCGAGCCATAGCTCCAATGCGTGCAGCAGCGCCCGTCCGTTCTGCGAGCTCACCTAGATGCCGAGCACGCGTGTATACGCGGAAAAGCGCAAGTCACTACCACGGCATGCAGACGGAGAGAGAGCGAAGGGAACAACTCGTGCAAAAGGCACAGCGCATGGCGCGACCCAGTATAATGCTAACTTATTAAGAGAAAGAGAGAAGAGGAGAGAAGAAGCTGCGTGAGCTATATACCTTTCAACTGATGAGCGCATTTGTCGGGCTTTGCGAAAGATCTGCGCTTGCGGCGATGAGTTTGTGAGCTGGCAGAGGTGCTGCAAATTGAATCGAAAGAGATTTTTCAAGTCGCAGTTATGGCTCGGCCGTATCATTATGAGCAATTGAAAGCAGAACGTTTGGCTGTTAATGATGTGTGAAAAAAGTTTTTGCCTGATAATATACTGCACGGCATTTAGACACTAGATGGCTTCTGTTTTCTGATCAGTCGAATTGGTATACCCTTTGCGAATGTATAATGTTGGTTTTCCTTCTTTTATTGTTTCGATTTATTGTACATCAAATAATCTTTCCAGCTATGTCTGGATGCTGTTACACTTATAAAATTTGTTTGACTCAATTTCTTTACATGATAATTATACAAAAATTGTTAATAGACAGATACCACAATACATAAACCTTCAAAAGCTATTGATGGGCATATCATAAAAAGTTCAAAATGGTAGCCTTGTTATGGTAATCAGAAAAGACATCAAGAAGCCATCATTGTTATTACTCGATTAGGAACACCTCATGTACAGATATTGGAATACGGAATGAAGCATCAAAAATGAATTCATATATTTTTTAAGCTTTACGAAGCTGATGGCAGATTCAGTCGCCATTTTCTCTTTCAATAAACAACAAAAAATTTATAGCTTTCCAAGGCTGAAATAGAAAAGAATCTTCAGTAAAAAAAATTCGTATATCCTCTTCACATCCCAAATCTCTCGCTCTTCTATGCATCATCCGTTAAAAAAAAAATAAAGCACAAAACCCAAATTTTTTCCAGTCCTCACGCACAAGAGACGAGAGAAGAAGAAAAAAAAAGCGCGCAGAAAGGTGGCTGCTGACATATCCACAAACGAGCGTTGTGCGGGTCGGTCTCTCTCATATACCTGTATGTATATAAGCATGCAGGAGCCACTGAGCAAGCCATGAATACCCACATAATATGCATATACAAGACGACTCGCGAGCCGAGTCTCGCGCGCCTTGAAAACTCCAAGCTCCGCAGCATACATATATACCAACATATCCCAAAGCAAGAGACGTGCGAGCGCGCGTTGATTAACGATCTCTGGCCTCCTCTCTCGCTCTCTCTCAGAGAGAGAGAGAGAGAGAGAGAGAGAGAGAGAGAGAGAGAGAGAGTGAGTAGCGCGTATAGCTAAAGCAAGGTGGGTGGCGCATGCCTTTGTGACAGTCCGCGCCACTGCTTGTGCAGCCACACCACATCACACTCCAAAAGATTTTTTTTTTCGACGGCGAAGACGATGACGATCTCGATCGATATCGAGACAACGACAACAAAATAAAACAACCAATGATTCGCGCTAGCGCGCGAGGTTGTGTAACGTTGAAGCTCTCTGATATATTTGATATATATACATGCGGCGCGCGCGAGAGTGAGCGAGAGATGGTTACCTGCGGCGAGAGATTAGTAAGCAAGTTTTTTAATAAAACGCGCGGGCTGAAGCTCGGTTTTGTGCGAGAGAGGTATTAATTGTGATAAATTATCAAAGGCACACTACGTTTGATTCACTGAATGCCACTGATTACTCGGGATTTTTTTTTTACTCATTCGATTGGGTATACAAGGGATGATTATTGAACTTTGTGAAGCTTCTGAATGCTCCTGAATAAATGATTAAATTGTTGTTATGTAAGTAGTCTTGACTTTACATATATAGTCACAATTTGTAAATTCATGTTTTCCAACTAGAAACCATTTGTCTACACTTCAATCATTGTCTTTAATTTTACAATTGTTTGTCAACCAATTAAATATCAATTTCAAGTCAGTACTCGATCCTATTAAAACACACACGAAAACAAAATCCATTTAGCTGTAATACGGGTGCGTATAGCTAAAATAAGAAATCAAATAAAACATGACTTGCACATCGAAGCCACTCTCTTTCCGTATAGACAACAATCAACTCCATTCAAAACTTTTCCCATCGCAAGCAACTGTCCAATCAAATTTTCATCAAAACCCCATGACACACAATGGTATATACCCTCGCTATATATTCTCTCTCTCTCTCTCTCTCTCTCTCTCTCTCGCTCTGTCTGTACGATGTATACCCCAATAATCTCGATCGCACCCCATCGCGCTCCACGTGCCTCCTTCGGCAAATGAAAATGTCCCGAAAGTCGATGGTCTCTCGAGAACTGAATCATCGGCGCCCTTGCAAATTAATCTCCAGAGAGCCGGCAGCATCCTCGGTGAAGAAAAAAAAATCCGAGATCAGCAGAGCGAGCGCTTTGGAGTCCATTTTGGGAAATGAGATCGGCTCCACGGAGGCGGGTAAAAAGGGAGAGAGAGAGAGAGAGCGAGAGCAGCAGCAACTCTGACGAGGGTATACACAGATATATATACGAGAGAGAGAGAGAGAGAGAGAGAGAGAGAGAGAGAGAGAGAGAGAGAAGGCAGGGAGCTGCTGCGTCGTATATTGGCAGGCGTGGCTGTGGGGGGCAGCCCGCGCGATTGGTTCTTTCTCTCGCAGCCACCTTTTTTTTTTCTTTCCCAAGTCTCGAGGAGAGAGAAAGAGAAAGAATTTTACGCTGCTGCTGCTGCCTGCCTGCTTGCATGCTCTGTGTATGCCTGGAGATTCTAATGAAATGCAGGTTTATCGTATACGGGTATGGAAGCAATTTTGTCTGCTCTCGCACACGACGCTGGGATACACTGAATTCGCTATGAGGATTATTTTGGGCTGGATTTGGGATTAGAGCGTGGATTGCGTGGGCACAGTTGGCCTGGAGAGTAGAATAGAGAGTATGGCGGCAGTTGTTTCGGCAGCGTTTTGTTTGGGAGTTGCCGATAGAATTATTCATCACGCTTGATTGAATTTTTCAATCAATCCTGTTTGGACTGTTTACCAATATACTAGAGAGGTTTATATTGGATTATGCATGCAATAGTTTCATAAGATTGATACTCGATTTTGGAAGATTTTTTCGAACAGACTTGGAAAATATATGGAACATTACATTCTTAATTGAAAACTTCAGTATATCAATGAGAAAAAAGTGCCTAATGATTAGGCAACCGGGTTGCCTAAATTTGACCTAATGGTTGAGGTGCCTAATGATTAGGCACCGCCTATCCAGTATTGCATTATTGTTATCTATAGGGAGGTGCCTAATCATTAGGCACCTCGACCATTAGGTCAAATTTAGGTAACCCGGTCGCCTAATCATTAGGCACTTTTTTCTCAGTGATATGAGAACATTATATATTTGAAAAAATGTATTCAATTCTAAAGATAGAATCTACCTTCAAAAGATTGCGACCAAAAATAGTTTAGTTTGTTATGTTAATAAAAATAAATATTTCGATAAAGTCCAAAGTTAAAATGATATAAGATTGGTTGTACTCAATTTCAATTGATGACGCAGATTATCAAAGAGTACAATTTTATTGTAGCATTTTTATGTTACTTGTCGTAAAAATGGATTTTATTTAATATAATAGATGAAAGTTAATTTAAGGGTAAAAAAATTAATACTTCTAAAAATGAAAAATTGTATGTTAGTATCTTTAAACCTTTTCACAATTGTGTTATATTACCCTCTATAAAAAAATTTTTAATAAAGAATAACATTTTGATAAATGTTCCACAAGATGGCTTTTGTTTTCTACCTTATAACTGTTAACTAGTTCGGATAAATTTATTATTGTCAATTTCATTGTCAAAAAATTTTCTGAATTCGTTTTTATGATTTTTTTTTTATTTTCAAAACTTTGAAAATATTATTGATTATAGAAAATAATTTGATAAATATAAAACAATTTCAACGAAATAAAATGTGAATATATATAAAAACTAAAAAATTAAATTTCTCTTTCAATTCAAACTATTTCTAGTTACGTGTTGAAATAAACTATTCAAAACAGTTATCATTCATAAAAGTCGTTCTCCAACCCCATCAACCGAAAAAAACATCGACAATAAAACGTTAGAGCAACACAATGATAAAGCGATCAATTTCAGCAATCAAGTGAAGCGCGCCATCAGACAGGGGGTGCTTGAAAAATAAAGCGCAAAAAAGCAAAAAAAAAAAAAAAAATAGGAAGGTGAGCGCGATCGTTGAATCGTCGTCGATATCTATCAAGGCTTCCTTCCTCTCAGCTTGGCGTTGGCTAAAAACTTCTTAGACGGCCGAGAAACAAGGGGTGCCGCTGATAAGCTCGTTCGCCGTTAAGGGCGAGAAAAAGAGAGAGAAAGACAGAGAAGAAGGAAGGAACGAGAGTGAGAGAGTGAGAGAGAGAGAGAGAGAGGACAGGAAGTTTTCAGGGTGAAGCCGGTTGAAGGGTGACTGGCGCGATTGCAGGATCGGGTGATTGATTCACTTTGAATGATTAAAGAATGCTACGCCACGGTGCCCGCGATATATATACACACCGAAGCCTTTGCGATGCCTCTCTTGAATATAATGGCGTTCGATAGACTCATCAAACTTTTATGCCTCCGGGCGGAAAAACTTAAAAACTTTCAGCGCGAGCGCTTGCGCCAGCTGGCTGCGGCACGGCGTTGGGAATTTAAATTCTAATTTCTTATGCCAGCAGCAGCTCGAGAACCCTCCTCCGCGCGTTATAACTTTTCCAATTCTTCTTTTTTTAATAAAGTTCGCTCGCGATGTTATTGGCGACTTGCTCGCGCCAGCTCTCTCTCACTCTCTGACGAGCTTCATTCTTCGGTTATATATGCGTAACTTTACTTTTATGAATGATGCTGCGGAATGTTTGACAGCTTATTGAAATATTTCTCGCTGCTTTACGTAAGACGCACGCAGCGAGTAAATTTTTTTGTGCCGTGTTGCCGAGCGAAGTAATGAAATGTGGGTCTATCGATATCGCGGGTAATCAGAAAATCATTTGTACGATGTATATGAGGGACTTGCAATTGTATCATGCATTATTGTTGGAAATTACAATGGATGCTAATTGTAGAAAGTTAATTGTGATGAGGTAGATTATTGAATAACAGTCAATGGAAAAAGTATTATAACTCCATTTTTGCAATTTTCATGACGACAACATGAAAAACGTTTTATTTTTAATTTTGTGATGGATGATGTACTACAGCAACTATTATATTCATTTTGATTATTTCACAATTATTCCACATGCATAACAATACGCATCAATATAAAAATATTTTCAGATAAAAAACTTCTTTTACAGTACAAGAAAATAAAGTAAAGAAATGATGTTTCTTTTTCCTTTTTAAAAACCGTAGTTAATCCGATATAATTGGGTTGAGTTTCGAAACAAGCTTTCATAAATTCACCTTTTTTTGTACTCGAACACAAATTATTTTATTAGCTTCTCCACGCACAAGAAAAGAAAGTATAATCCTCCCACTAAGCAGCCAATATCAACTTTCACCAGCCTAAACAAAAAGGCCAATCCCTCTCTCGGAAAATCTGCACGCAGAAAAGATGCTCTCTCGTCGATATAGCTCCTCTCTCTCTCGATGGGCATGAACAAATAACGGTAGCGCACCGCATGAATTTTAAAGGGGGTCAAAAGCAAAGCTACGTGTCGCGCACACGTTTTGGGTTAACTGAAAGAGAGAGAGAGAAAGAGAGAGAGAGAGAGAGAGAGGAAATTTGAATAATTTACAGCTATAGCCCATGAAAGATGGCAATCAGTTGGCGGAACCAGCGGCCATTGTGCGACGACTTGGGTGCACAATGCCGTGGAAAAAGGGTTGCGCGCGCGCATTGATTTATGGCTGGCGAATCGAATTTTTTCATGCAGCGCCGACGCTGCTGCTGCTGCTGCCACTGCCGTCGCTGTCCCGAGATCAGCGGGAGACGGAAATTCGCTAAAGGGTTTCGGTAAAGTAGGTCAAGCCTGAGGATTTTGCCCCGACGAACCGACTGTCCGACTGACGTTCCTTGCGCCCTGGCGATGAATGCTTTTCTCTAGCTGTATAGCTATGTAGGAATTTTCGACTCTTCTTCGGACAGCTCTTCTTTTAAAACATTTTGTATGCATCGAATTCTGTACAGTGCACTTTTCTGGTATTTTTTTTAGATAAATTTTTTAACGTCCGTCAAAATGAAATTTTAAACCTGCATATTCGAAAAAAATATGCTAAAAGCACATAATGGCCTTACATCTCACAACCGACATACAAGATAAAATTTTTTTTTGTCGCCGATATCTCAACAAGATATTATTACTCAGCAGCAAAGGCAAGCTTATTATTCTTTGGCGTCAACACTGACCTCGACACTGGCATAAGATTTAAAATTTGCACTGTTCCTTTCACTATCGTTCGCCGCATGTTCAACTGGGTCGATATGACAAACAGCGTTCACTTTCAAGTTTCTCTCTTGTTATAACGTCTACGTCATGTTGCCGAGCGAGAGAGAGAAATATAATGTTTAAGCGATATATATGATGCCTAATCGATCGATCTCTCGCGTGCTATTTTCAACTTATGCACTTGCGAGTAAAGAAAAAAAAACTGTACTCTGGCATTAGTATTTAAAAATAATCCATCATATCGCGAAGAGAAAAAAAGTATACAGATAGTATGTGTGCCAGACTATAATCAAACGAGTATAATTTGATCAAAAACGCACGTGCGTGGCATTATTTCTTTGCAATGAAAATTTTCCTTTGGCGCGTATATACCATGATGAAGCAATAAAGGCATTAAGGAATGACGAGCCTCATTCCTCGTAGATGCGATTGCCGTACGCATAGAAAGGCGACTCGCCAATATTATAAAAGATCTCTCCGCTCTTTCGCGCGAACGATAATGCACTACGCGCTACGCACCTGTATATACACTTTTAGCGGTACTTCTCTACTGCTCGTTTTTCTTTGTGTGCGTACGTGCGAGAGAAAGAGAGAGAGAGAGAGAGAGAGAGAGAGAGAGAGCCGTAAATCTCGGCAAATTAACAATAAAATCGACGCGAGCAAAAGGCAAATGCGCGCGCTCGGCGTCTCCGCCCTTCTTCAAGACTAAAAGCGCGTTTAACCTCTGGGGACTTGTTCCCTTGGATTTCAAGACGATACAATACTCCTAATAGACTGGTCGCCTTGGGATTGCTCCGGCGACTTCTCTCTTTATATATCGGCGATGCTTTTTCTCTATGTGTATATTTTCTTTTCGTATATATTCGTTCTTTAAGACGTCTCCAATGCTAATTGTGAAGTTAAAATATGACGGATGAGGCGAACGATTATATGGGACGTGCCGACAAAAGCAAATTATCTGACATGTTGACAAATCTGTCGAGCGAGACTTTTAGTTTTGAGTGAAAACATATTTTACCGTGCGGAGTATCATAATAACAATGTTTGAACCATTTTCTTGAATTATAAAATTGCAGCACGAGTAATTTTTAAGCGTGAGTAACGATCGATCGTTTAAATTTCATGTAAATATCTATTTTTTCGTTCCCATTTCAGTCGCTCAATAACGCATTAACAGAACTTGTATTCCATAATGAGCATAATCTCCAGCACGTTGTAACGATAAAACGAAGACGCACATATAGCTTACACGATAGAAACTTATGTTATATACGTATCCTCGATTATTGGTACACCTAACTGCAACTCTTCGAACACGAACGAACAAAGAAAAGAAAGAAAAAAAAGAAGCCGTGCGTATACGTTATCAGTAATCTATCGATTGTCGGCCAGCGCGTCCGACACACAGTCGATCATTAACGTCATCCATCGACTCACACAATTTGTATCTTCGACGCCGCCGCCGTCGGCCTCATATACATTATATATATACATACACTTGGCATTCTCGAGACATGTAACACACAACGATCCGCTCGACTCGCAGCCGCACGAAAAAAAGTAACTATACACATATATATCGGTTATCCTCATTACTCGCGCGAACGCGTCTGGGTTGTGTATTATATTACAAGACAAAAAAAAATGGAGAAGAAAACGAAGAAGGGACGGCAGTTGTGCACTATAGCTAATGACAGTGCGATGCAACGGCATAACTCGCGTGTCATGCTTAACGGCACATCATCCCGCTGCTGCTGCTGCACTTGTCGAAGATGGCCATTATACGCACACACAGAGAAGAGAGCGAGAGAGAGAGAGAGAGAACGAGGTAACGAGGTTAAGGTCGCAGTCAAGCTATACTTCTAACGTCGTGTCTTGGTGGCAGATCTTTCTGACCTCAACCAATTAGAGACTTCGCGTCGCACTGATCATCTGGCGGGCGACCCGAAAAAGAATCCATCCTCTCTATGCCGACTGACCCACATACTGTTGCGATTTTTGTGCTATGCTGAATATGCACGAGACTAATGCTCTCTTTGATACTTCCACGTAGAGTCAAGGCTATGGCACCGCGTGAGTGCAAAGGGATGTCCGAAAGAGAGAGAGAAAGGAAAGGAGTGCGAGCGAGACAGTGGAGCGACGAGAAAGATTAATGGATGCGCATTGTCGGTATTTTTTCAGCCGTTTTAGGAGCACTTTTCAGAAGAGCCCGCGTGTGCACGCACGAGCAGAGCAAGGCAAGAGAGCGTGTTCATTTTTCAAAATGCAGCCTCCAGAAATCGGCCGACCAAAGCTCACAAAACGCTAATGGTTCTGAATTAAACCGAGCCATGGCGCGTTCTTCGATATTATACGCACATGCCCCGTGTGAGAGTGTAACGTTGGCGGAGGAGGTGGAGTCATGTGAACAAAATTCTTGATTATTTTTTTTTTTTTTCATTTTCGAGAACCTTTCACTCTCGATGCGCTTTTATGTGAGATGCATGACGGACGGACACGTCTTACATAGGAGATTTTATGTGTGATGATGTGCTTTAAGATGGCGATGGAAACGCGTTCGAGAGGATTCGATTTTTTTTTTTGGTGGTAACGATCTGTAAATTATTACCGTTGAAAATTTGTTATTGCTTCAAAGTGAATTTCGAATGTATACTCGAGGAAAAAGGGTACGCGTATATAAAAAAGAATGGAGAAAAAGAAGGGCATTCGCGCCGAGGTAATTTATTTACGTTAGAGGCAAAAATCGAGCAGGGCGCGCGCGAAGAAGAAGCAAAAGAATAAAAAAATTGGCAGAGCACACTTCATTTAACGTACGCGCGGTAGAAGCGTTCGCTTGCAAAAGAAAAGGAAGGTCCCGTGAGCGTATATATACCTCGTTTTTGGCGTGCAGGCAACGCAGCAGCAGCACGCGATGCCCGCCATGACTCAGCGAGAAACTCAATATATATCGCCTCGGGGAACGACTCATCCCACGACGCCTTTTTCTTTTATAAAAGAGACAGTCCGAAAATATTTTGAGCATCGACATTTTTCTCTCTCGAAGTCTTTGGCGATGGAAAATATGAGACCTCGTTAGAAATGCATTTAGAGGGTTGTGTGAAACACGTCGTCCTCTCTCTCTCGAGGGACAAATATTTTGGCAATTTAACAGGACACCAGACAGATAAATCGCCATCGATCGATCATTCGGGAAAGTGAATCATCCGATTTTTGTTCGCTTGTATATTATAATGCCATGATCGCTCGTGTCATAATATATAAACGATACACCAAAGTCACTGCTGGATTCTTTACTGTTTTGACTACGTTGGTGGTGCTGATTTTTTTTTTCTTCTCTTCTTTGTCGACGGGCTAATTATTGTGGCGCTAATTGTTCGAGTTATTGATCGATTTTTGATTGTCATTAATTTTTTTGGAGCTGTCTAATGTAGCTTGTAACTACTGTTGCTGAGAGGTGAAAAAGAGAAGTATAATGAATTATGAAATAAAATTTCGAAGCGATTGCGAAACTTTGAAATATTTTGTACAATAAAGAAAAGGGATAATTTCTGACAAGTATAAAATATAATTAAACTATTAACTTTTCGAATATAAATCCAAAATGAAACTGATTTTCGAATACGAGTAATTTTGGTCATCTACAAGTCGCAATCGACATCAGCAAATTTCAATCGAGCAAGTTTTCCACAGCTTGCTTCGACAGTCGCATTTATTACCACCTCTGAAACAGCGCGCGATCAACAAGTATACCTATAAGTAATAATAACGACATAGTCTAATAAACTGTGAAAAACGAGATGATAAATCGGCGAACGCGAACGATATATTTTTCCTCTCCCTCTCTCAACAAATGTAACAAACCTGCTTTTGACATTATACCTCTGGGCCCTCAAATCACGAATAGACATGACTGTATTTTTTTTTTGTTCGTTCTTTCGTTCGTGCTGGCTCTGCGGGCTGTTACCGTGGTCTCTATACGCGCGCGGGCTCGACTAATTTATCTATCTGTCGGTTATGGCGCGCGGTGAGGCTCGAGCTGTATATATATCTGCTGCATATCTCGCTGCTTTCTCACTTGGCGGCTCACGATCATTATTTCTACGTCAATCATTTCGTGCAGCTCGCGCGGCTTTGGCTCGTGCCTGCCCGAGCGCACTACTTATTTTCTTTTATTTTCTCTCTCTCTCTCGCTCGAAAAAAAGAAATACCCTTTCTCGAAACTTAATTGCCTTATTTCTATGATTAAAAACCACACCTGTGTCCTAATCGAAAATTGCAGAGCCCAACTTTTTTTATCGAATAATATATATAACACGAATAAAGTAATATCAAGAGGTCTGGTATTATTTCATCAAGCTCTTTCAATTACAGCCATAATCCCCATGTCCTTCATGATGGCAGCACATATTACTCGGCAATAATCAGAATGCCACGGCATTAGATCACATTCCAACGGCGACACTTCTCTCGCTATATGCTCGCAGCTCGTCCTCCGTGAGGAGTTGCAGAAGACGAAGTATAGCACTGAGCAACGGGGCGAAAAGAGCATTGCGCTACGCCGCGCGAGCGCGCGAGGGGGTGTCACGGAGAAGTGATTGATCGTGTTTCGCCGGAAGAGACGCACTCGCGAGAGAGAGACAGAGAGAGAGAGAGAGAGTGAGGGAAAAAACGAGCAAAAGAGACGTAATAAGGTGAAAGGGAGGCGAGGAGATAGCTTGCCACGAGAGAAAGAGAGAGAGAGATAGATAAGGCGACCGCAGAATGCGGAAAAAGGGGGAGATATATTGAACGAGAGATGCTGCACGCGAGAGAAGAGAGAAGAGAGAAGAGAGAAAGAAACGAATGAGTTGAGGGAAGAAAAGGCGTTGATAGAGAGTGAGAGAGAGAGAGAGAGGGCGCAATGGAGGAGTTTTCCCCCCCGCAAAACAACGACGAGTGGCCGCAAGCGCTCTCAAGTATGATCCACTTCAGGCCGTGATGCTTGTTGGATGATGGGGCCGGCCCGACGGACGCGATATATGGCTTTTCTACTTGCACGGTGTGTTATGTATTTTTTGAAAAATATTTAACGTTCTATTGGTAGTTGAATAAATTGTGTTTATTTTCGAATTAAAATATTGATTGTTATTTTATTTCGAGGCGTCTGCGGTGAAAAGATTAGTAATTGTCATTTTCATCTCTCATAGAATCTCGAGATGCGGCACCCTCCTCTCAAATAAGTTTCGAGGGTTTCTTTGTTCGTGAAAGGGTGATATTTCAAGTAGTCATTCCACGCTGACGAGAAGGAATAAATATGAAAATTATTACGAAGTTATTAGTCGTTGGAAAAACTATTATGAATAACTTTCAACATCGGGTTTTCTTTCTACAATTTATCATAGATATATATACAAGTATAAAATTAGTCATTTTCATAATCGAATAAAAATTACATTGACAAAAAAGCCGAAAGATTTGTACGAAGATGAACGTATACGCGCGCGAGCGCTTATCAATCGGCTTATAAAACGAATTAATCATTCGCGCGAGAAATCGATAATTGATAAAATATATGCTTAGTAATGAATATTTACATATATATAGACCCCGACGCCGAATCGCATATATAACACGACTGAAATTTGTATCTTAACACATCGAAGTTACACATATAATATCACACTGATGGCAGAGTATATAAGTAAGAAACGATCAATTTCACACTTTGAGTTTCATTAAACGCACGCGGCGTGCAGCGAAAAAGGCACACACGCTTTAATTTTGTAGCTTCGAGCTCTTATTAGGGCATCCCCGAGGCTTCGCATTTTGATAAATGAACGCGCGCGCGCAACGAGCAACACCTTTTCGTGTGTATGTATACACACAAAAGAGACGGACAAACACGTATACGAGAACCTATGGACTCGATCTTCTCTTTGCGGAAAATCGATCCTCTTGCCTTTATAGGACGCTCGCATGATAATGACTTTTCACGAGTCGGCGATTTTTCTCGCTCCTATAATTTATAACTGTTATTCACGGTTGCCTCGCCGCACCAAAGATATAGCCCTATTGTGTGTCGCAAAGACCAAACAATCGACCGGCTGATCTCTTGATTTGCGAATTCCATTCAGTATAAGGTTTTGTTGGGAGTTTTTGTATATGGTATAGGGTCTTGTTTTTAAGTGAAAGCAACGGCGCAGTTTTGACGGTTGTAATTTTTTTTCTTTCGTGTGTTGACAAGAGCCAATAAAAATATTTAATGATGTGATTGTTTACTTTAATGATGATGATGGTAATGGATTTTTGAAGGAGACAATTCAGGCATATGACGACTCATTTTGAAAGGGATACTATATTTTTCTTACTCAAATCTTCTCTTAAACATAAAATAATAGTATTTCTCAAATAGTCCAATTCTCTCTATTATCATTTTGATAGAACATAAAGTAACCATGAAATTTAATTCCTCATAGCTGTAATCTCCGAAGCTCAATTTTATCCAGACTTGCGCGTTTCAAAATCAAGCTTAATAATGTTATTTTTCAATAACGGTCTCTACGTAATTTATAGATTAGCAGCTCTCTTGCAAATTCATAACAGTGGCTGAAAGCAAGTAGCGTATAACGTGAGTAGGCTTTTTTGTGCAATGACTCGTCGGTTCATGCCCTCCACGTGTTTGCCGACGCTTGACGTTTCACCGCGCGCTCTTCTCTTTTATATATTTATATATTTAAAAGCCATCACAATAGCATGTTATATTCAATATTTTAGCGATTGTTTACGATAGCAAACGTGATTGATGAACTTTAACTACAATAACCAATACAAACAAGAAAACTCGCTCATCTTCCATATCATTCAAGTGCAGAAAAAAAAGCCACAGCCAGATAATTTCTCGGGGACAACCGTCAAGTATTCCTCTCTCTCACTCTCAATTCCCTATTTCAAAGAGAGAAAAAGAGGCGCAATATCATATTCCCCGGGGGCGACTTTTCCTCTCATGCAATACCGTCCGCACGTAACTCTGGCGTCGAAAAGAGCGTGCGCTCAAGAGAGAGAAAGAGAGGCGGGTGTGTGGGTTCTCGAAAGAGAGCGAGCGAGCACGAGTAACTCCCCCGTTCCCGTGTGCTTTCAGGGGTTGGTCTGAGCGTCGTGCTTCGCTATATACGAAAATGGGTGGGGATGCGATGCTCAACGCGTACTGGTTGGTGGGGCTCTGCCGAGGCCACTACTGCTGCTCGACGCACACATACACACAGAAGAGAAGAGAGAGAAAGAGGTTGCTGCGCGCTCGCGAGAAAGACTCGCCAGACGAGTTTCGACCGTGCCGCAAGCAAGGAGAACGTCTCGCGAGAGAAAGAGAGGCTGAAGGAGACTTTACATATATATAGCTACTTCGTTGTTATACAGTGTTTAATCTTGAATTATCAGTGCTGATAGTGCAATAATAAACGATGTGCGTTTACAAAATTTGAACAATAATATAGACAAGTGACATTTGCTGAAGTATGATAAGAGGATAAGAACAATCGAATTTTGAACAGACACACACAAAGAAAAAAAAAACACAGTGAAAGGGTATATAAAAAAAATATATAAGAATATTTGTGTACAAAGTGATTGGTGCACCTGCCGCAAGAGGCTCGCCGCGGCGCCACACTCACATGTTGCATGCGAGCTGGCTATCCATCATGGTCGCGGACGGGCCTCGGCTCTGATTGGTCGGCTCTCTCGGCAGCATCGGGTCACGTGGTTATGGTAATTGGGCTCACGAGTGGGCGGGCACAAAACCTCACCAGCTGCTGCTGCTGCTGCTGCTACGCGTGTGCATCACATCAACACACACCGACCACTGACAGTACTGTGCCGCGAGCGTTGCAATACACACAGTGCACGCGCCAATCGAGAACGCTCGCGGATATCTTATATAAGTGTGTCGAGTTTGTTTTGCGAGTATAGATAAATAGAAAACATTGTTCGTTGCTTTTTTTTTGTTATGTAAAAATTGTGCGAGAAACTTTGATCCGGGGGGTTTCTATGCTGGAGAGTGCATAGTGATTGACGAAGAAAATTGAAAAAAAAAAACCCGTTGATAGTGACGCAATGAGTTCATTCCTCATGAATCCATCAACGGGAGGTGGTTATCACCAGCAGCATCAGCAACCGATGGGTCACCACACGTTGGATCCGAAATTTCCACCCAACGCGGAATACAGCGAGGGCAATTATATACCGTCGAATGGTGCTGATTTTTTCAGCGGTGGTCATCACTTGAATCATCCGCAGTCTCATCAGTTTCAATACGGCTATCACACGCATCATCATCAGGCAGCGTCGACACCGTACGGCGCATCATCGGCGGTTCAACTGAACGGTGGTTACGCCGGTTACGGTGGTTATTATACGTCACATCATCCGTCACATCACCAGGTACATCCGATACACCATGCCAATCTACCGCATCATCACGCGGTTGGTGCACTCGCCATGCCACCCGAAGCTCAACAACCACCGTTGACTTGTCCGCCGTCGATGCAAAATCAGCAACAACAACCACCACAAACTGTACCCTCGTCCACGATTCTCGGCTCAACGGCGTTGTCGCCGTCGTTGATGCAAAATCACGTACCGCAAGATAATCTTCAGGCACACAGTCAACATCAACAGACTCAACAGCAACAGCAACAACACGATACTGGTGTTTGTAGTCCGGCTGGCTCGGCTAGTATGCATCGCGACAACTCGCCCGAACTGCAGAATCAGCAGCCGTCGCATCAGCAGCAGCACCAACAGAACTTGCAACAAGGACAGCCGAGTTTGTCGCATCATCCGGATGATGGATCGGATGCCGATGATCTCGACGACGATCAGACGATGGATGGCTCGCCCGGGATGGAAGGCGATGAGGACGAAGACGACGAGAGTGGCGATAGGATTGTTTATCCTTGGATGAAGAAGATTCACGTTGCTGGAGTTGGTAAGCATCTTGAACTCAATACTTTTTTATCTTGTTTACAAACGTCAGTTTTTTTTTCAATGTTACTGTCTGGATTTATTTGAGTTTTTATTATCAAGTTTTTTAAAATAATAATGAAAAAAATTGATTGAATTACTAATGCTTTTTTCCGCTTAGTCTTTTAACCTTTTTTGCTTGTGATTTTGTAATATTTTTTTATTTCTGGGCTAATTATTACAATCAAAAGGAATTATTCAACGATTATTCAACTAATATTTTATTTTATACAGTAAAATTTAAAAGGTTAAATGTATCAAAGGCAATTTCCATTCTTTCTACACTCAATTTCTTTTTATTACACGTCTGATTAGCAGATCATAATGCATGCACTCTAAAAAATTATTCATAATTCTATTCTTGTGGTGAAATCGCAACTAAAAAAATATTTAAAAAACTCACGCACACTTGATTTGCAAATCAATAAGGCATCTAATCGCGATTGCCGCTGTCAGCGTCAAGCACCATCGGCAGCCGTCTCCGACTCGAGTTGCCGTCGGACGCAGACAATCCGGTTTGCATCATCGCTGATTTTCTTCCACTCTTGGAGCTCAAACGTTCACTTGCATAACACGATATGATTTGCATATTACAGAAAAAGAAAACGTAGAATGGAAATCGTAGATGTAGACTTGATTGTTTCTATGAAAAATCAGCGTTTATTATCAGTGTAATCTTCAACGCTTTTTTTTCCCACGAGAGATTCATGAAGGTCGAGATCGCGCATTGACGCAAGGTTGCTTTTTGTGCTGCTGCTGCTGTGGCATGGTTCGCGCGGGATAAATAGAACGTGCTTAGCAGCAGGTTACAGAAGTGGCGTGTTGATTTAAGTGTCGCATTTATCTTGTCGCCGGGCGCATCCGTAGCAGCATACACACAGACACACACACACACGTAATTCCAAAAGAATGATGGCCAGCGAATCAGCTGAAGCACCTTGTTGTCACCTGCGCTCTTCAGTAAAAACCGACTTGTATTAATGTCTTGCCATTTTTCACTCAACCACCGATGAATCTAAGTCTCGTGCGCGAGCTACAGTGTGAAAACGTGCGTGTGTTATTTCTTAGTATGCGGGATTTTTGTGTCTATGCCGATTTGTGTTGGTGTATATATGCTCGCCTCTCTTGCGCCTTTAATAGAGCGACCGAATAAAAATAGACGAGGAGAAGCCTTTCCAGACGTGATCTCTGCGCGTGACAGTCGCGCGAAATTAGTCACGCCCACGGGTTATTTATTGCTCACTTCGCTCTGCTCGCCCGCCGAAACCCCGACAAAGTGTTTTTTTTTCTTCTTCGTCTTCTTAAAGAGAACTTTGATATATCACACGAGATCACTACAGTAGTATTAATTTTTATGTTACTAATGCTCTTCCTATGTTCGATGATATTCATCAATCATCCATTTCGGTCTTGGCTTTTATTTTTTTGGATTTTACTTGCTCAAAATGTTGCGAAACACATTAGCTATTGTAAATGATGTTACACTTTTACATTTAGCAAAATTATTCTCAAAATTTAATATGAAAATTCGATTGTTTCAATCGATTATGCAAAAGCGGTTTCGAGTGGCCAAAAATAGAGTATAATATATTGATATTTTGCTATTTTTGATTCACCGATACGTGTTTGATTAAGCTTACAATAAATAATTTCATTTCGGATTTGAATTTGATTGAAAGTTTATCTTGCTATTCATAAAACGAGCGAAAAAATTGAAGATATTATATATATTTAAAATATACTACATTTTATTTGATTTTTTTCTTCGAAAATAGTCGAATCAGCAAATGCCAATAGATCTATTGTTATTTAATTATACTTAATTATCTATCAATACTAATAGTAACTCACGTATATACACAGTAAAAAATTTTACTCATTTTTGGGACAAAAAGAGTAAAAAGTTACTCAAAATGAGTAATCGGTTTCTCATTTTGAGTAAGTTTTTACTTATTTTGAGTACCTTTTTACTTTTTTTGTCCCGAAAATGAGTAAATTTTTTTACTGTGTATATTCCTTCATATAAATTTGTCATCTAAATATTTTCAACGCCATCTTGTGATGCCACATAAAACCTTACATGAAATTGTAAAAAGCTAAAATAGAAAATAAATGTTTCAACTAATATTTATCCAAATTATACAAAATATCAAACTTTTTTACATTCCCGCACTGTCAACACCACATCTTAATTTACTTTTAAATTATTTTGAAACTTTATTACTGCATCACAAAGTTAAATGAAAAAAAGCCAATAAACATTTGCAAAAAAGATTCGCTCCACGCTGTGAGCCTTGGGACGTGACTTCCCCGGAAGTTTTTTTTTTTTCTTGAAAAGATGAATTTTGCTTGAGGAATCGTCAATGCTGAAAATAATACTGTCGATGTATACAGCCAACAAAAGTCGTGTATAGACGCTAGGCCATAGGGCTTATTTGAAACCACGTTTTTCTGCAGCGTAACAGTCCTCGGAATTGGCCGGCTGCCTTTGTAAGTTGGAGGCCTCCCTTCTTTCTCTCTCTCTCACTGTCTACTGGCCGCGAAAACTGCAGCTCATTCCAACTTGCAACTATTCCCTTCGACCATAAGACGCGCGAGCGAGAGAGAGAGAGAGAGAGAGAGAGAGAGACCCGACGTAGAGACCTAGATTGTTGTACGCTCAGTCTCTGACTGTTCCTTGTTTTTCAGCTATATACATCAGATATCCCTACAAACTTATCGAAATAACCGATCGATTACACGTTGAAAAAAATCCGCTCAACATGATTCTGATCTTCCTTCGCCGCATTGATGTGTCATCGATTCGATATAATTGGACTTCTGCACGTTATTGTTCGCTTTTCAACGCAATAAATACCAGTTAAAAAATGACTTTTACAGATTTACATCGATTATTCCAAGATTTTTAAATTATTTCTTGCATTCCTAGTAGTATTTTACAAAATTGTAAAACTTGATTTACTATTAAATTTGAGTTATCTCAATTAGATTTTTTCGCTTTTTCTATAAAATCGTTAAAATACTAATACACGCTATACTTTTATACACGCAGAACTGCTAAACTATACGCACTTGCTCCAATACTTCAACAACATCACAATAGAAAAATGATTTCACGAAAGAACCTTAATCTCAGTTTAATAATAATAATGGCATCCAATGCCATCGACAATGGAAAAATGACACTGGGGACCTCGCGCACAATCGCACGATCCTCGTCATCATCATCATCATGCATCGTGATAAAAGCAAGCTGAAGGCCAAACTGGCAACAGCAGCAGCAGCAGCAGGCGCAGCAGAACTGTGATTACGGGTACGCGGTTTGGTTGGTCCGCGGTTCTCAGTTCTCTCTTCGTGTGCGTAGGTTACATACACGCATTCATCACGTTGGGTGAACGACGCAATCTCTCCCCTCGATGGCCGGACACGCGACGACGGTGAGGGTCAGTTTCTCTCTCTCTCTCGCTGGAATGGAATGTGCTATGGCAGTGATTCGAGACCTCTTGCATTTTACGCGGCTACTCGTCTACGTGTCCGTCAAGACCACCAAGCTGAGCTATGCCGTCTTCTGCCTTTACCCCCCTATACACTCTTCTTCTTCTTCTGCTTCATCTTCTTTTTTCTCTCTCTCTCTCTCTCTCTCTCTCTCTCTCTCTCTCTCTCTCTTTCTTTCTCGACAGGAAAAACACGAACCCATCGCTATACGATCTTTCAATATTGATGCTCTGCCTCGATGTATATATATACGGGCTGCCTGCCCTTTTCTTTTTGTAAGCCTCGTGTATTGTCTCGGGTTATTACGTGTTATGAGTGCATGGGAGATAGTTTTTTCTTCTTTTCGTTGCCAGAGAGATTGAGTACCACTATGAGAGTTGATTTTCGTGCATATTTCATGCCATATTTGAAGAATGTAGATACGGTTGAATAATATATCCTCATTTTGTGGTGATGATCAAACGAGAATAAAAGTAAATTCCTAAATTTACATAACATCGGATTTTTGTCACATATGGTTATGAACCAGATAACATCGGATTACATTTCAAGCCTGACCAGTTCAGAAGTTATTCCAAATATTCGCCCGAAGCCATTTTAGCAGTCAAAAGTATAATCTTCTCTCGGTCGACATCGTTTCTCGCCTATTAAGCAATATATCGTCATCATCCGCATATATACACGACTGTGTGACCTTATACAAATAGTTTTAGAAATACGAACCCACACCGGAAACATATCCATATTAAGTGACAATTGGCTTATCAGTAGTGACAATCCTTCACGCGATGATGGCGAAAAAAAAAATAACAACGAAAGGTGTCCTATTGATGAGTAATCGTTCATACGGAGGAGGCGAAAAGGCGCCAGCAGCAGACAATATCATTGTCGCGCAGCGAGAGGCGCGAGATATAATTGGCTCGTAATCAGTGTCGCGGCTGGTAGTCGTTGGGATGGATGCGCTAATTGAATTTCCGAATTCCCATAAATCATTATTTGACGCGAAGAAAGTGCGTGATCGAGGTAGCAGTCGCTAATAAGGACGGATTTGTGCGCTGATACGGCTTGCTCTCTGGTCCTCGTCGGGAGCCACGTGCATAATGTATTCGTTCGGTTGTGAGTGTAACTGATCACCTCGTCAACCGGGACCACCTGGTTTTGTCCTTTTTAAGGAAGCCACCTGAGCAGTAGCTTCGAGATAGCCACAGTCTGATATCGGGAAGGCCAGTTCGGTAGCTTGTTTTCGTACTTTTTCGTGCCTCTTCTTAATTTCTTCTTTTTTTTTAACTCACACTGTCGTCGTCGTCGAGATGATTCTCTTCGTCTTCAGTAGCTCGCGTGAGATAACGAACGAGTAAAAAAGTATAAGCCATTAACGAAGCGTTCTTGTCGTTTTCCAAATGTGAATCGAAAATCCGTTTGGCCACGAGTTCTGACAGATGGATGGCATCTCTTTCTCTCTAGGATGATGTATTTGTTGGTATGCGCGATGAGATAATATATATAGCTTCAGCACGTTTTTATCGTGAAATGAATTTTGGCAAGCCATTTCAACATTTTCGCCGCATTCTTATTGTTATGCGAAATTTCGATTATGAATATGCTAACAGCTGAGCTCCTCACCTTATAATATATCTGAAAATGCATTTCGCTAATGCTATACCCGTGTTTGAATTCGCTGGTTCTGTCTGGCAGCTTCAAATTTTTTTACAACCACTTTGTGTAACTGAGCTGACATGATTTAGCAATTTCAATTTGTTTTTTTATGACTCATTGCTACAAGAAAAAAATATTAACATTCTCAATCAAGTTTGCGTTGTGAAATTTCAAATAAAAAAAAGTTTTAAACAGTCAATTTTTTCCATAATGATCATGACATAATTTTTTAAAAGAAATGCATGCAAAAATGTCATAAAAAGTTACTTTACACTGAATCTTAACTTTCTTTATAATGGAAATGTTCTTTTGAATTACACAAAATCTATGTGTTATACTCGTAATAATCGAGAAAAATAATTTTCTGTTTCAGCAAATGGTTCGTACACACCAGGCATGGAACCAAAACGACAACGCACAGCATACACAAGGCACCAAATCCTCGAGTTAGAGAAGGAGTTCCACTTCAATCGCTACCTATCGCGCCGTCGGCGAATCGAAATCGCGCACACACTCGTACTCTCGGAGCGTCAAATAAAAATTTGGTTCCAGAATCGTCGGATGAAGTGGAAGAAGGACAACAAGCTGCCCAACACAAAGAACGTCAGACGGAAAAATGCAAATGGCCAAGCTCAACCGTCGAAATCCAAATCGTCGCGATCGTCGACAAAAAATCCAAACAACAACAGCAACCAACGCAAAAATAACAACCGCTCACCACCCCAGAGTTGTATGGAAAGTAGTTTAGATGGTAGTATGACAGGATTAACGGACGTACATGATGTTAAACCACCGACGGATGGATTCATGAGCCACGTACCAACGAATTTCCAAGCTGGTCAGCAACATCCACTGGCGCATCTACAAGCACAGCTGAGTCATTGTCAGCTGGGCAATATGATGGATCCTAGTGGGCCTCCTGGTATGGTACATATGGGTACGGGAAATATCAGTCCACTGGCTCCGGCTAGTACTAGTCCCACTGGCGTACCGACGAGTATTCCGTCGGCGACTATCAAGTCTGACTATGGACTCATGGCGCTGTAACACACGACAAGTCAACAGCTTGAGTGTTGGTAAAAAAGTGAGAGAGGAGCGTTTTAGATGTGCACAGAGATTAATACGGTGTAGTTTTAAGTTGTAATTGTGTGAGAGAAACGTGCATTCTGTGAATTTTTGCAGGTTTAAAAAAAGCGATACCATTATGGGACTTTCTTTTTCATTCCTTGCGTGCATTCTTTCTCGGTGGTACTTTCTTTGTCACAACGAGAGCAGTTTTTTTATGTGTATTTTTAGACTGAACTTTTAATGGAAAAATATATTGTTCTAAATGAAGATTTGGCATAATGCTCAAAGAAAATTTCGGAAATCACCAAAATAGAAAAATTTGTTATATTTTTAGAGATAAAAACAGTTACTTTCTAAACATAGACTGCTCGCGTTTTGACTAAGTGTTTCTTCCCGCTTCGTTTTTACTTATATATTAATGACGGGATAGCCCAGTGACGTAACTGGTATATATGGAATTTGCCAGTCAATAATCGTTGTGCCATGTGTCTCGTGCGTATAACGGAAAAGAAAAAAAGTGTGCATTTTACTTTGCATTTGTTTTCTTAGCAAAGTAAGAAAGAAAATAAGTGAAACCATTTTCGCGTTCAGATTTCCACTTGTTATTTTTTTTCTTTTCAAAAACATTTCTCTCCGAAGACTTCGAACCTTTCAAATCTTTATTCAGGATGTAAATAATAAGTATGTAAAGTACGGTGTATGTATATAATTGTAAAGAGTTCGTTGGCGCAGTTTTATAAAAAATGCTCGTTCACTATATAATTAGTTTAAACGTCTATGTTTCAGATAAAATAGGACTTAATGGTTCTTTCTGATTTTCAAAAACGTTTGAAATGAAAATCTTTACCTTAGTAAGGTATATATTAAGGCAAAAAGTTTGTAAAATATTCGTGACAGCACCATTGGTGAAAGATATTTAAATATAGCAATAAGTGAATTTTCATCTTTTTAATTGAGTTGTGTATTTTATTATTGAGAATAAATTTGTTACTATGTTGTGTTCAAGAAAAAATATATCTTAAATAGTTGAAACGTAGTTTCTTACTGCGTATCCCCAAACTAAAGTACTCAAATAAATTTTCATTTCCTTTTTATGTCTTTGTCGTACAATTAATTCTCATCAAAATGTCATCATTATTATACACTTTCAGTACTATGAATACGTTATACGTGGCGTGAACAAGTGGTAAACTTTAATATTATCCTTAATGATCTCAAAACTTTCAAATTTCAATCACGCCATTAATTATATATTTCGCCCGAAACGTTAAAATTATATGTAAATACTTCATGGTGTAGTCGTGTCTATATTTTAAACGCAATGAAAAAGTTACATTTGCAAGACCAATGCTGACGTTATGATCGAAAAAAGCCATTCTTTCGAAAAACCGAGAGCTACTATAATTGAATAAACGAGTAGAAATCAAACGAAATAATGCACAGAATCGCTGTGACGATATACCAAAACAATATTAATTGTATTGTACGAAAGTAGCATTTAAGCGAAAACAGAAAAAAAATTAATGATTCAATAAGAGCACGTTATTCTAAAATTCTCATAAAAGAAGATCGAGGTCAGTCGAAAATAACATTTGCCCGCAGAGCAATTACTGAAATTTCTGTCAACCGCAATAGACGTTTTTGGCGAGTGTTACTCTCGACTCATCGTTCACTGATAATTCTAGAAGATAAAAACTACAAATAAAAAAAAAGGAAAAACAATGATGTACGAATAAGCAAGTCGTCGTTTAAGTGTGACAGTGTACTCATTTCTGTGTATATAATACCTTGTATAGTACCCGACGATTGATCTACAATAATATTGACGCGATAATACTTATGTTTATATCGATGAAACCGATAAATAAATAAAGAAAAGAAAAAAGATACCTGAATGTATACTTCACTCAAGATTTATTTTTTTTACTTCCAATGACTATTGTTTCTTTAGTCTTTGCGAGTTTTATTTTTTTATTTTTCACGTTATGGATTTCGCGACCGAGTTAAATGCGTTTCGCTCAACCTCGCTGTGTGCATCATGAATTGCGAGAGTTGAGATCAATATTCTCGCGTACAAAGGGGGATCGCTTATCGAAGCTCGTGTGGAGCGTACGAGAGAGAAAAAAATCCAACGATGGCATAAAGGGAAAAGGGGATGACGGGGCAACAAAAAGGCCGTTTCATATCGTTATGTATAACCTTTTACTTTCGTTTCTCATCCCTTTCATTCAGTAGCATATAGTGTTTTTAAAGCGCATTTTTGCTGCAAAATTGTTGAGTTCTGAAAACTTTTCCGCAAGAATTGTTTTTATTTATGCTATTTTCGATTAACGGATGATAAGTATACGAAGTATTATTATTAATAATGTTGTAGCATTATTATTAATACTGATGAAATGCATAGAATCATAAATTGCATCAACGATGAATGACTTCAGAAACTATTGACAAGTATTTCACAATTACAATTATTTCGACTTTAATTAACCAAAGACTACTGACAATATATTACTTCATCGTCTTTTACATCAGTGTATTTAAAACGCTACCTGGTGTTTGTTTCAATCTCTACAAATAAATATTTATTTTGAAACTTCAAGATAGCTGATACAATGTTTTGAGGAATATAGTAAAATGGCTTATATAAATTCAACTTATAACGTTATCGTATTCGCACATTTTCGATTCGAACTGACCAATTTCGAATCATTTATTATAATAAGAAGAGCAATAAAATGCTAATCTACGTCTCCCTAACCGAAATAGCAGTAAGAAAACCAGCACTTTATAAAAAATATCAAGCAATCCTTCGTAGCACAAAAACAAACATTAAATAAATAATACTCGTCAAGATTGCACGGCAAGCAACAATTATTTATCATTGCCGTATACATATATATCGAAAACACGCAAGGCATGATCACCAAGCATAGCACGTGCACGCATACACACAAGCCACAAACAGAAAAATATGTATCCAGACCTCGACGCCTGCGCGCTAGATGTCTACAGCAAGCCATATAGCTGAAGAATAAACCGCGTTCGATTCGATATCCCCCCAGAGTAGCGCTGCATGTATGCGCCTGCGAGAAAGAGAGAGAGAGAGAGAGAGAGAGGGGTGGCTCCCGAGAGGCGTCGCCCGTGGAGCATGGCTTTGCCACCGCCCATGCGACTATACTACTAGAAAGATCGCGGATTCCGCGCCGGCCTTGGGAGTATATATGCCGTCGGTGCTGTGTGCTATGTGTGCGGGGCTTTTTGGCTTCCGCCGAAAATGGAGAATGTCGGTGTGGAATGAAAGAGAGATAGATAGTAAAAAAAAAGAGCAAAAGAAGACGATGAATCCACCAACGGAAGAGTCTTTCAATTTTTCAAGTCCTTGAGCTGCCGAGGCGACTATATAGCTTGAGACGTTATACCGCAATGCGGTTTTGAAAATAAAAGGGATTTCAAGGCAGTGTTCTATAGCCGTTGTAGAGAGATTAAAGGATTTCGGAGTTTAATTATTATTCTTTTAACTTGCATAGTCAGATCGATTTTCACTTTCGATAATAAATGTTTAATAATACTATAAAATGTCCATCACAAGACCATAAACTCAATTGAACGTCGAGGTATCTCTTCATATACATTATTTCTTCGCGAGTGCTTTTTAGTAAAACATTTCTCCCGCCATCTTTTGGTAAAGGAATTGTAAATTTAAGAATTTTTGCAATCTGATAGTTATCAGTTATATTATTAAAGTGTTATTAATTATCAGTTACGCTATTATAAGTAGTAAAGCCCTATAAATAATCAGACATGTGAAATTTTTATATTTTCAACAATTTCACAGATGCGTTATAATATTCCTCTTTTTCAAAAAAGCAATTTATATCACCGAGAAAGTATCCAACTGACAAATTTAGTCGAAACTCATAAATTATGTACAATGTTGCAAACAAAAATCCACTGCACTTCGTGAAGTTGATAAATAACAAACATCCGCGTCACATAGCAGCGATCCTTCATATATAAATCAAACATCTCTCGCGCGCGCACGCGTTCATATAATAAACCCTTCCTCATTTCTTCATCACATCTCCGCGGGCAATTGCGTACACCACGAGATAATCGTCTCTCTTTCTCTCTCTCGCACACATTTTCAGTCTTGATTCTTCCGAGAAATCTTCGCTGTGAGCTTTCAGCGCGTGGCGACGCAAGCTTGTTTGCAGCTCGTTATAGCCGACAACTTCTTTCAAGACAAATGATCCTTCGGCAGCACCGCTTGCCAATCGCTCGTGGATCTACATACTCCACGGTAGCCGAATGCACGGTGGTCGTCCTTACGCGACAATATTATACGCGGAGAACAAAAAAAAGGACAAATACCGACCTCACAATTCGCCCACTAAAAAGAAGCAAAAAAAAAAAACGTTCAGAGACGATATAAGATTTCCATCCGTCACGCTGAATTCAATCATCGTGCTATAACATCCTCATCGATGTCAGACTTTCAAACGAAAAAAAGAAGAAGAAGAGGAGAAGTCTGTCACATTCTGATCGATCGATCGGATCAAAAATTGAAATGGTTTGGCACTTGGTAAGGCGCTAACAACGTGCTAGCCATTAGATGTAATTGGGTGGGGGATTAACGAGTCGCTAGCTCCATTTATCAGGCAGCGTAATTACGAAGCATCCCTCGCGAAACTGTCTCTCTCTCTCGCTCTCTCACCTCGACTATCTCTCGCTCTCTGAGTGACGTCCCCCTGGGGACAAGTTTCGTAGCGCGGTGGTGGTGCACGCGTCTCTCTCGCGACGACTAAAGATAACGGGATGTTTCCTGTCGTCGGACCAGCAGGAAATTGGACCGAGTTCTCTCGAACAAATGGTTAATTCATACAGCGAGAGAGCAGTGTGAGCACGGAAATAGGCAAGCAAGCGCGCGCGCGAGAGAAATCATTAAAATTTCCAGTGACACGAGACTTCGCTACTAATGATACGCGACAAGTAAGATGACGTGGGCGGTGCACACATCATTAGCCGAGCTTAGCTTGCGCTATAATTGTTCCGAGGGAAGTATAGTATATATATGCAAGTGCAGCATCCATAGCCGAAAAAGCTTCTATTTCTGGGATGCGGAGAACTTGGTCAGTACGGACGAGACCTTATTGTTTGTTTTTTTTTCTCTCTTCTTGGTAGCAATGATTTTGCTGAATTTTTTGTTCTCTCCTCGTTGCGGTGTATTGTTGCGCTTTCACTCTCGAGCGCTAATTAGGATGGCTATAGTGAAGGTATGCCTAATCATGCTCGAGCTTCGTTTTTTTGTTGACGCGCTGATGTGCTCTAAATAGATTTTCAACTCGTTAAAGTCTGTACTGAGTTTCTTATACGTTGGAGTTTATCTTAGTGTTGTTTAGAAAAAGGTTTTTTTTTCAGTGATCACATGTACACAGGATATATTAGTGTTTGACAGAGAGGGACATTTTCTTTTTCAGATTCTCTTAGGCAGGACAAACTTTTATAGCCACTCTGACAAGACGGAAATTCAATCTAGTACGAGAGTAGACTAGAGACTTGCCCGAAGAATCCCATTGCTTTAATTCATTTGGGATTGTCTGCCAATCTCGTCGTCCTTATAATTCATTAAAATTCTTTTTTGCCCCTTGGAAACGTGATGGATTCTGCTTTCAATTTGACGCTGAGACCCTGCTGCGACGTGAAAGAAGAGAGAGAAAGAGAGAGCCTTGACGTTATACCGTCGTCCGTCTCCCCCCTTGAATAGCAATGAGACTCGATTTTGCTGATGCGCAAACTTTTTTTGTTGTTATCGATTCTACCGATAGATGATGCTACTTTTAACAATATGCTGCAATTTTTTTTCTTCTGTAGTAAACTAAAGTTTGTTTGAAACGTAGCATATCTGATAATACTGAAAAACATGTTTGAAATATTTACTAAAAAAAATTGTCCGGTTTACTTGTATCTGTCTGAAGTGTAGTAAATAATTTCAACTGTCTAAAGTGTAGTAAATAATTTCAAAATAAACTTTGGTTCGAAAACTCATCACTTTAAAAAAAAAATAAAATAGTTTTTTTTATTTTTATATCATTTATTTTTTATATCATTCTTTATATTAATATTTGTCGTAATTTTTCAACATTTTCTTGATAAACCAGATTGTTGAAATTACTAAATTTTACAATTAGCATTTATGTAATATACACTGCTATAAAATGTTACATTAGATTAACATTTGTTATTTTCCTAAAGACACAATTTTGTTTCGAGATTTCGAAAAATTTTATATAGATGGCGTGAAAAAAAAATCAGTAAAAAGAGAAGCCTTACATAAAAAATCTGAATATTCGTGTTAAGGTGATTCAAAATATTTTCTGGAAAATACTTTATTTTATAGCTGCATAAAAGCGATTATTGACTTGCACTATTTTGGGCAATGAATAAGGACTAGTGAAGCCGTATAAGTCTTTGACGGAATTATCAGTGTATCTATCATAGAGAGTTGATCCGACGTGTAAGGTGCACATTAAATATTCTACAATCCATTGCTTGACATTTTTCTTTGTAATGCTTAATAGAAAAGCTATAAAGCAGCATCTCGTACACTGCTTTCCTGCTACATTAGCGCAACAGTTCACATGCGCGACTTGTTGCGACAACTTCTCTCTTTCTATATTTATATATTTAAAATGTCTTTCTCAATAGTGTACAATAACGTCGACAGATCGACTTGAAATTAATTTTCCGAAATTGGCCATTGAAGCAAGCTTACGCTTTTCTTCCATACCAATTCATTTTTCGAATAAACTTCCACTTTTTTTAAAATTAAATTTCATTTAGTTTTTTTTTTACAGTATATGTCGAATCGTCCTATACTGTTTTCAAAATAGTTGATAATTTTTCTCCAATCAATTCAAACTTTTCTTTCGCAAAGCATCGAAACAAAAAAAAACTCCAATTTAGAATCCTCAAACCAACTCGAAGAAAGCCAGCATCTGCCAATCGGCTGCCTTATCCGGCCGATATATAGCGTAAGAAGAAGAAGAAAAAAAAGGGGCAATATCGTTCGAGACGGCTCTGCGGACAGAGCGCGGGGAAAAATAAAGAGAAAGAGAAGCCAGTAGTAGTACTGATGAGAGAGAAAGAGAAAGAGAGAGGGGCAGCAGCAGCAGGAGCAGCAGCAGCAGCAGAAGCAGCGGGAGGAGGGTTTCCGAAACAGCTCGCCGCTATCTCGACTGATCCGATCAAGATTAATGAACGCGAGGAGCCTTCGCGCCGCCCAGCGTACCGCGTACTCACTCTCTTTCTCTTTTCCTTCTCTGCGCCAGGTATATACATATACTCTCTTTCATACCGAGCTCTCTTTCTCTTTCTCTCTCTGTACGCTTCACTATATATAATAATGCAATTCTTCGCGTGTATGTATCGCGAATGGGGGATCGCTCTTTGTCAAATGAGCGTGGAATTACGAGCTTCGAGCTGAGTTTTAACACTATGTGCATATATGTGCAGGTGTATGTGAAATGGAATATTTTTTTGTTGAGGTGTGAAGATTCCTTCGATTAGATATTTATAATGAGAATAGTTTTCATATTCACTGCTAGAGAGGTTAATAAAGATCTTACAATTATTAATTAGTGCTTCGTCCAACCTTTAAATTCAATAAGAATGTAGAAGACGAAGAATGAAATTGAATTGATGTCAGTGCGGTTACATTTTCGCAAACAAAATATAGTAAAGAATTATAAATGATCATCTTTGTATTTACATTCAGAACTTTACAATTACTACACACCCTTGTTAGAACTACGTAAAAATAAAATATAAATTTTGAACGTCTACACAACTGAATCAACTTTTGCTTCCTTGAAGGAAGCCTTGAAACGGCGATTTTTGAAAAGAAATTGTTTTTGACTGTAGTTTTTTTAAATTTTTGGTCTAGAAGATCAATTTCTTTTTTAATTGCAAGAACTAAATGTTTTGTATCTAGTTATACATCCATTCTGTTTTACATTTTCATTTGAATTGATGAGAAGCTTTCAAAATTGATTTTTCGTGGTGTCTGTTTATTCTGTATATATTTCCTTTTTTTTTTGTAAAAGTGATTACCCTTGGCATTTTTTCAATTTTCAAGACATTTTTTTCAAATTTTGTGGATACGTTTGTTTCCGTTTGAATATAGTGGCTTTTTATTGCCGTTACTGTGGGCAGCATATCAAAGCTACCATTATTTTTTTTTTACTGAAGCTCTAAATTTTGATTTTTTTTGTCATTTTTTGTGAAAGTGATTATAATCCCTTGGTATTTTTACAATTTTCAAGATATCTTTTTCAAACTTTGCGTACATGTTTGTTTCTATATGAATATATAGTAGCTTTTTATTGCCGTTACTGTGGGCAGCATATCAAAGCTACGATTATTTTTTTTACTTAAGTTCTAAATTTCGATTTTTTTGTCTTTTTTTGTGAAAGTGATTCCCCTTGGCATTTTCTTTAGAGCACTAGACCAGTTTAAAACAACGAGCCGAGTGGTAGGTAGACAAAACTGCTCCTTGCAAAAATTTGATCCGAAATTATTCGGTAACTAGTTGAACGATCGTCATCATACTTTTTCTGCTCGTTTCTTTAGAGCACTTGAACAGTTTAAAACAACGAGCCGACTGGTAGGTAGACAAAACTGCTCCTTGAAAAAATTAGATCCGAAATTATTCGGTAACTAGTTGAACGATCGTCATCATAATTTTTTCGCTTGTTTCTTTAGTGTTTTTTCAAATGTTATCAAATAAATAATTTTAAAAAAATGTATAACATTTTTATATCGTAATTACAAGATTCCAAGGCCCGTAATTAAGAGTGTTAATGAAATAAATCGAGAAGTGTCTACGCTTTTGCGATGCTGGAAGATCCCTCTCTCGACGCTGTCGGAATTGAGCATCAACACCCTTCTCGTGATTAATCCCATAATCCGGCGTTGACCACTCCACTCCAGACCGTACGTGAGAACCTCACTTATGAGCTCCTTCAGCTTCCGTACGCTTGCTGCAGAGCCCGTTGTTCAAAGCACAATGAAGGGAATTGATCCGGCACGTAGTTGTAGTAAAAGTCGAGTGATAACGGGTTTGAGATCGTTATATTTTTTTCATTTATTTTATTTTTTGTAAAGCATTGTTTTTCACCTCACGTGACAAGTTTGAAGGTAATGCAATAGACTGTCAATTAACTGTATGAAAATTATTGCAAAATTTGTATTGAGTAAGAGAATTAAAAAGTTTTTGAGTGACAATTCACTTCTGAGATTTGGCAGCGCCATCTTTTTAATAAAAATATTTCCGTAATGCAAAATTTTTCGTTAGAGTTTCAGAACGAAAGGACAGTTCTAATATATTCAATGTTTTTCTATAAAAAAAAATACCACATAATAATTATCTTCTACCTTGGATGGTAAGACTTTTTTCGATCATCCATCTCAATAGCAATTATATTCTTTCTGAAAGGTTGTAGATTTCTTGCAAGTGATCCTTGCATCCACGTGAATTGACGCGGCGACAGCTTGAAGTGCAGGGAATCGCCATTTCAAGGTTTTCTTTTTTTCAACTACTATAGAGCACTTTTTCGTGCAACTTTTTTATATTCTTATTTGTTTGGTGTCTGTTGCGATTTTGCAGGCACGAGAAGTAATTATTCACGGTTTCAAAGACTCTATAAAGGGTGGTATCATCAGTATTATCACAATTATTTTTCTTTTGTACAATCATTTTAAATTTTATGAAAAAAGGAAGACTTTGCAAAAATATTCTTTTTATATAAAAATAAGGTTGAATAAAGTTTGCGATCTCTACAAAAGTTTATGCATTTAAATATTTTTCAACGTCTAATCATTTTTATACATAAGCTTATATGTATTAATGCCAGATACTAGATATTAGATACACTATATCTGTTGAGATTTTAATTGCCTTCTATCACTTAATAATTGTAGCCTATTTCATAGATATGCCATGTCGTTACGTGAGCGGATTATTTGAACATTTTAGACACCATCTGGTGGTGATATATTCTAGTTTGTATTGCGTATTAATGAAAGATAGAAGAAATGCGAGTATATACACTTTTCAATAGGTGACGTTGTTATATTCATAAATTATTTTATCAGAACTTGTCTCGAATAATCAAAAAATGATCTTATATAACCACTAAAGCCAAATACAAATGCAACTCATATATTCAAAAAAAATTTTGTTGACTTTTTACCAAATCTATATCATTTAATATTACAAATTCTTCGATAAAGAATGTTCAAGATCGTAAAGACACATTATCCGCGAACAAAATACTAAAGGCATAGTCTGGCCGATTAGCAAGCCCGGCACCGAAACGAGGCTTGATTAATACTCAAATCGAACTCCTTAATTGAATTCACACTTGGGCCATGTTACAGCGTTGGTTCGTTTGGCCGTGCCACGAAGCGCCAAGTCATTCGACGCTGATTTTCTCCGAGTTCCCGCATCCCATGGTACAGAGCGCGCTACTCTCTCTCTCTCTTCTCTCTCTCTCTCTCTCTCTCTCTCTCTCTCTCTCTCTCTCTAAATGGCGCTCAATTAATTTATTCAAACTACACGGGAGCGACGACCAGTTGTAAACATGATAAAGCTTTCAGATGATATTGTTCGGTGGCAATCGTAAGTGATGGCTACAAAAGACTACTAGACAAATACTTCTTTTATTCTCTTTTCTATTCGGGATACTAAGTTATTCATTGAAAAAGTATTACTATATTTATAATTTTAATTTTTCAAAATTTTAACAGTACATAATTTCTGATTGTTTATCGTCAACTTTAACGTAAAATAGCACGCAAGCAAAATAAAAACAAGTGAAAAATAGATGCCCTATTTTTCCATAACAACGTTGAAACACAATACACCAATTTTTTCTCTAGCCGCACCAACAAGGATTTGCCGCGAGCACGCGCAAAAATTCTCCTTTGTTCGTACAGCAAGGACGCTTTCTTCGTGTGGCTATATATATACCTATACACATACATACACGAGCGCGTTTGGTTCGGGTGCAAGCGCTTGCGTGTGGGAGGGCAAAATCAATAACCCCGAGAGGGTGAACGCGAGGAAAAAGCGAAAAGAGAGAGAGAAGCTTTTAATCCAGAGCTCGTAAGGAGAAACTTGCGAATGTAGGGCGGGTCCGTTCTCTCTCTCTCTCTCTCTCTCTCTCTCTCTCTCTCTCTCTCTCTCTCGCTCTCTCTCTCTCTCTCTTTGCTTGTCAGCGTCCCGCCGTCGCCAGGGACATCCCCCGCGTGTCCTATCGACGCTGCTGCTACTGCTTCCTTCTTATTCTTCTTTTTTTTTTCTCTCGCTCGTCGGCCTTCTGCTTTTTTTTCCTCCTCGTCTCTTTCTCTGCAGTGGCACTGCACGAGCCACCCTTCGATGATACGAGCTTTTTGCGCGCACGACCTGTCTTGAGATTGTGGCAGGAGAAAATTTTTTTTGAAGGTTTTACGGTCTTTTTTTAAATTTTATTTCTGGGGTGGTTCAGTAACGAGGATTGGTATGAAAAAGTTGATCGAACATTGAATAAATTTTTAGTTATCATATAGAAAAAAAAGCTTTTCAATTTACGAAAATGAAGAACATACATATTTTGAACGATATATAGAAATATTTACACTATAACCAAAATTCATTCAATTTCACCTTGTTTATAAAAGGAATGAACAGCTCAATAGTACGACTACAAAGCCGTCTTTTGTAAATCAGATTATCGAACGAAACTTTAAGATGCACAAAGCCAATAAAAATGTCCTTAATTGATATTGATTGATACACGAAGTAAACCATGACAAAAAGTAAGGACGGTGACGCAGATGCATTTCTTATATACGGTGCGACGGACTCCTCACGCTCGCTCTTGCTCGATTTTCTTCGACTCATTGTTGAACGATTCGTCTGCAGTTCTTAAAGATCGAATGGATAGACATAGTTTCCGGTAGCTGTCGGCGAGCTATTTGTAAAGCTTGATGGCCCAATGTCTCAAGAATCTGATAAACGCCTTCTGTATATACTCCTCTTCGAACGTTTTAATCGTTTTATTCTTTTCTGACACGCGCCAATTTGAAAATGATAGTTATTTCTCTTGCTGATTTCCAAATTTTATTTCAAATAACAGAAGAAACCGAAGTTTAAAAAAATGTTTGTTATACACTCGATGAAAAAATGGTTAGGTAGAATTTTATATAACTAAAAAATCATTAGTCCGCGTGGAATCTGACGGTTCACACGCATCTCATAATCAAGCGTTCACGATTCCACAATGCATGCATCGCCAAGACAGACAAGAATATACAAAGAAAGAGAGCTAAGACGAAGGTTTTTCCAAGGCGGAACGTCGACAGTTGGGATTTTACTTACAGTTCGGGGGTTGCGTGAAACGAGAGAGAGAGAGAGAGAGAGAGAGAGAGAGAGAGAGAGCGAGGAAAGCGCGTTTAAAAAAAAGAAAGAAGGGGTGGTCGCATGAAGCGAGAGAGAGAGAGGAGAGAGAGAAAGGAATCGAAAGCAGCGAATAAGACGAAGGGAATGTATAACAGAGACAGCTAGAGCTACACTCTGCATGCCTCGTGGAATCATTAATCAGCTTCATGTCACGGCAGCTAGTACCCAAGCTCGCATCTCCCTTTTCTTTATGCACGGAGAGAGAGAGAGAGAGAGAGAGAGAGAGAGAGACTCGGGCCCCGATGCTTTCACGAAACGCGCGATGCTCCCGTATATATATACATACTGTACTTCACATTCAAGCTAGAATTGTCGGATGTATTTATATATTGGAGAAGATATTATGTATATAAGGTAGGTCTACCTAATACCGCCATGTACCTTATACCGCCACTTGCTGGTATTTCAAATGTGGGCTTGCTATATAGCGGTACGGCGCGATGGCATTATATTTATACTGTTAAGGGGAGGTGGTAGCCGATTACAGTGATCTGTTATCGGCAGTCGTAAAGAATCCTTCTCAAACATTCAATTTTGAATTTTTTGTAAATACCATAAGCATCCACCGTTACTTCTGTGATCCCGAATGGTGGATGCTACTAATATTTATAAAAAGTTCAAAATTGAATGACTGAAAAGGATTCTACAAAACATGTCGATAACTATGTAACCTATATGGACCTCTCACTGCCCCTTAAGTAATGAATGTTCCAATGATTTAAATCATCTCCGAATATGAAATTCGCTTTACGCGAGCGGTTTTATGCTCTGGATGCCCACATTTTCCAACTGATTCAAATTTCACGTATACCTGCCATTTAAGCGAGCATAATATATCTAAGCATAAAACTGCGACGCACCATTCAATTCGTCTTCTTTTACCCTTTCAAAAGCATGCATCAGAAATTTTTTTAGTATGTAAATGAGCCAAATGCTGCGCCAGTACTATTATTTACATTAGAGTCAAACTAATATCGCCACTTTCGAAAATCCTACATAACTGATGGGTAAAAATTTCAATAACAATTTTTTTTGACCGTTTTTCATTAATTTGTTCAAATACAGATACGCAAATGTAAAATAAGTCGAAAAAAATTCATTTCAACTAATTATCAACGTATAATGGTCAATTTCTAATTTATTTTTTAAACTAGTGTTTATTAATAATTAAGACATTAACATATAATTTATCAAATGAAAATAGCACGTCTTTATAATAAATGTTGATACAGAAACTTTTTTTTTATAATTTTTTTCATTATTTTCATCTGCCAAATTACTTTTTTCTTAAAGTGGCGACATATAGATATACATACACTCACTTTTGGCCAGCAAAAATTAAGAATCTTTCTTCAAAATGTGATAACTTGGATTAAATATCATCAAACTGATCGTGCGAGGCATCATTTTAAAGGGTAAACGGGCAGCTTTAAAATGACGCCACGAACCTTAAAAAAATTCGCTCGCGGTAAAAAGTTATGACTGTTTGAAATCTTAGTGCCAGTATTAGATACTCTTACCTTATAATATACGTATGTCCCCCAAGTAGGCGAACTTGTGGCATAACAATGATATTCAATTTATGTACGTATTCTGCATAGTGAGTACAAAAATTTTCATTGAACATTTGTATTTACGTTAATTCACATATTTGGGCGCTTTTTTCATCAGGCGCATCAAAATTCTATATTAATTTATTCCACAGAAACTTTCAATATGAACTCCAGTTATGTATTTAAATAAAAATGTATTTAAATAAAAACTACTATAAGAAAAAATAACTCCATCTAGTGATATAATCCACAGATTTAAATTACAGTGATTTTCCAAAACGACCAAAAACTCGCTACGTACAGTTTTTAAAACGGTAGTATATAGTCCTTAACCCCTTTACCTGCTTCAGGAGGCGCATACACCTTCCTTAGGCTACTGAAACTATAAATAAGTCAGCCGCTCTCTTTCGGTTTAAGCTACAGCAGGTAGCTCATAAATTTTTATGACTCCGTTTAAAGACAGTATATATACTATAAGCTCAAGAATTATACTGCAGTAGTAATCTTATCTCTGCAAATTTATCAACAATGGGAATAGGTAATATATTTTCGCTACTGAGGGCTTTTCTTTCGTTCGAACAAATTTCGACTTTTCTAAATCTCCGTACACTTTACTTTGATGAAACTAAAATATTGACTGCATAAGTTGAAAATATATTATAAGAATAAGACTGCAATGTTACAAAAGCGTATACATTGAAATCACACGTGAAATTCAATTATTATTTATTTTACCTATTATCAATCTTTATACCGTGACGTTAGTCGTTAGATTTTGAAATTAATAATAACTAATCAACTTGCGCTCGACGTAGCATATATATACAACATATAAACGATTTGTTGAGCGTCAGTTTCATTAATAAAATCCCGCGCTCATTCGCACACAAACACACACAGCAAGCGATATCACCATCATATCCACACGAGAGAGAGAGAGAGAGAGAGAGAGAGAAAAGAGAAATCGAGACGAGTCGAAGGTCTCCTTCGCTCTGCGGGCAATAATTTTTTTTTTCTTCTTTCCGGAGCAATTGAGAAATGAGAAACACACGGAGCGTGCATGATCGACGCATAAATTGCTCAGGCTCAGCATGATCATCGCATCGATATATATCGTTAAAAGGTGCGGAGAGATGAGCGGCGTTACACACGTATAATACACACGCGAAATCGTAAAAAGTAAGCGCAGAGATACATACATGCGTGACCGTAATTACCACCTTGCGAAGATGAATAATCCATATATGCGTTCGTTCCCGTGGCGCGAAGCTGCAGGTTGATAGGTCGTTCGTACATATACGTCAAACTATTTTCTATAACGCCGCGTGCTACCGCTGTGCCTGTAAGTCGAGCCTATATACGAGTCTTCTGTAATTAGTTATTAGAAGTCGAATGTTTCTCTTACACGAACGAATAGATTTTCCACGATGCGCCCAAGCGATGATTAATTTCAGAGTTGATCTTCCAGTCGAGAAAAAAAAAGAAACATTCACGCGATGCATGCCAACGCGCGCGAATGAGAGCGAAGAAAATCGACGATTAATTAACACAAGAGAGGTTGAGACACGCATAAAAGACTTATCAATCCGTGAAGGAAAATAATATTTCGCCGTGGGGAAGGGTGAGGCAGGGGGTTGACGTATACGTATCAACGTCTCTCGAGTCGCGTCTGAAACAAAGAGAGAGAGAGAGTGAGAGAGAGAGAGAGAGAGAGACGCGAAAAGCGAACGACAGGTGGATGTTTCCGCGTGTATAAGATATTGTTCCCCCCGATGAAATTAATAGTAGAACCGCAGTCGAGCGATATAACATTAATCCTCGCGGTATTAACTCAAGACGAAGAGATATTCTCGCTGTGTGTGTGCAAGGAAAATGCGCCTCTTCGTGAGAGACACGTGAGATGAGAGAGGGAGAAAGAACCACATGCGAGAGAATGGGAGAAACTCTGACGAGCTTACTAAAGGATACTACTCCTTAGAAAATGGTGGATAAGATGAAAGACATTTTTAAAGGAGGTGTGTGCTTTAGTTTGATGTATTACGGGGATTTGGATATGCCATGGAGAGAATCGAATTAAAATGATTTTTTGGAAATTCAATGCTTCGACGTTAAATCGATAAAAAAAAATTTACTAAAATTAGGAGACTCATTGAAGCTTCGGATATTGATTTAAAAATCCAGCTAAATCGTGATAATGTTCGAATGAATGTAACAGGTAGTATGTAATTTGTGTGAATGAAAAATGTTAACCTATTTCCGAAATTCACCACGATAAGAATCTGCATATTTTAGTAAAGCGGTAATGACTAAAATAGACGCGATAATAATCTTCGTACTGCCGACCAACATGATTATATCTACTTTCATATCAATTAAACTCAGTTCAAAGGAATTCCAGCGAATAGATATATCAAAATTTCACAATAATCAACGAAAGTAAAATTATAAGCTACCTGGCAACGAAGCATCATCGGTGCTAGGAGTATTATAGTATAGTACCAGAAGAATGAAAATGAAAATACAAATACTGACGAGGATATAGAGATGGTTACGATCAATAATACTACTCCAGCCTTTTCTACGTCACTATCAAAAGTGATCAGCTATCTTTTGTGCCTCGTGTACAAATATTTAGTTCCCTTCTAACGGAGTGGTCGTAATTTATTTTTTAATAAGTCAATGTTGGTTTAGTAAAGATATCTTCCCTTTATATTACTGCTTAAAAATATTTTCTCTTACCAAATTTTACACTTTACAACGCATTTTGGAATACCATTTTGTAATTGATCCTGATAAAATTATAAAGTTCAAAATATTTATTGAACACAGAATTGCTTCTATTTTGTTGTTTATGTATACAATTACAGAGAATTTCTGTGTTTGTTTTATGTGCAAAAAATGATTTGATTAAACAAAAAAAAAGCCACCAGCTATTCTAATTTTCCGCTCTTGTGCAAACTCAATCGGTAACTTAATCCCGAAAGGATACAATTTCGATAGACCATACTAGAGCCATCTGTTGTCGATATACCGTACTACTTTCATTGGCAGCGACGAACAAGGCAGGTAATGTGCAGCTTTTGCTAAATGCAACATAGAATACTTGTCTTCAAATTGGTTAATTTAATCGAATGAATAATAAAAACGTTCTGATAAAACAGGTTTCTTCAATATCCAAATTTCGAACTATGATTTACAAGTTCATGTCATGACCACCAGGAGCGCGAGCTACTGGATAACGAATATTTGCTATATTGATCTTCACGCGCTTCCAAATTATTCACATGATAATGAGCCTTGAAGTGTGCATTATTAAATTCTCTAGTGGCATGAAATTCTATTTGTAGTATCAAAAAAATAGAAAGATTGTCTTTTGCTTATAATTTTAGGCTTGCATTTATTTAAAAAAATTGAGTGATTGAAGAATCATTATTAAAATGAATTTTCTAGCTTATTATATTGAAAATATTGGAAAAGGTTGCATATTTAACGAGGTATAAGGAATTCTATAAATAAAAACACCACAAAAGTATATGTCCTTGACGTTATTTATTTACAAATACATGTATAAAACAACATTGATACGCGGAAGAAGATAAACAAGAAAAAGGCACAAAAAAACCATTTACAATTCTCCGAAATATCAGTTTTTTATCGGCTGCACATTGGAACATATAGCACAGCTGAAGTCGCACCGACTAGTATCATCAATTATACTAGCGGTGGACGTGACTGGTGATAAGGTAAACTCATTTGCGAAGCGACGATACGACACTGCGATAAAGAGTCGCGTGGCATGTCATCCGTAAGATACCTGTAGAGACGAGCTTCTGATATCTACAATTCTACAAAAGCCCGGATCTACAGGGTAGATCACGAATGTGCCTATCTTTCGCAAACAAAACGCCACTCTTCACTCTTCTATAACTGTCGGGCTTTGCGTGCCGCACACTTCTTATCTGCGACAGCTTGCCGATATCACCTGTAATTTTCAACACTTTCAACATTTCTTCGGTAAATATTCCTTCTTTCGGGAATTCAAAATCCGAGATAATAATTTTCGATATTTGATACAAATGCAAAAAATTTATAGCTACAGATAAAGTAACAATCGATACATAAAAAAAATGTTTACAACAGCAATCGCTTGATTCGTCGTTATATTATTTACTAGAAAATATTGAATTTGATCTTACAGTCAAATATCCGAAGTGCTCTTCAAAATGTTATACTTTCAATATATTGACAGCAATAATAAAACTAACGAAAACCAATTCTCCAACCAACTCTCGTCAATATTATTCCATTCCTTGCAAAAAAAAAGTTAACAATCGAGTTACCGATAATGCACAAAAGTATATAAGATTCGAATAAAATGAAAAATTATTATTCGCTCCAACCGAAAGAATTTGATCGAAAAGAATGCTTCCTAAAATGGTATTGCCGATGAGCACAATAAAGCCACAGCACACGATCTTCCCCTTTTAAAAATTCCTTTCACAACAGTTCAATCGTTTCCATTGTGTGTGTGTACCGTTAGCATATCGTGGAAGCGCGCGAGCGTTAACATCAAGTCTAAAAAAGACCAGACGATAGGTCGCAGCCGATATCCATATCAATAACAATAATCATAATGACAATGGTCGCGGATAGAAAGAAAGAAAGAAAGTCACATCCCAAGTGCAAAAACCGCGCGCGCACACGCACACACCAACACACGCACGCACGTGCGGTCGATGAAAGTCGTCGGCATCGCAGGAACGTGACCCGGCATGCGCATCCGCGCGCCGTCGGAGGAAGTCACGATTTGGTGACCTTCCGTACCTGACGTGACTACGTATTCCGGGTTTAGACAGACTCGAAGAATCGGCAGAGGGAAAAGCTGTATAATACAATAATACGTATATGGTTGATGTGCTTGCTGCGGCAGCTGCTCCCGTTCGACTTAACGTTGACTCTCTCCCCTTTTTTTATATGATGTGTGTTTCGGTGTGTTTGTATTTATGGTTATTTTTTTTTCTCGTCAAGCCGTGTCATCCTCTTATAGTCCACACGTCAATCTTGCATCCTTTTCTTCCCTCGAAAAATACCAAAGCCAGTTAGCACATTTTTTTTTTCGTTATTATATGAGCGATACTTGGAACAAAAACTTCATTCTCTTTTTTTTCGTTCACAATGGGATGAGAGATACTGTTCAAACATTATCACGGGGAAGATTATAAGTTACGGGAAAAACCAACGGCTACGTCATCATTCCATAAAAAACTGAGCGAAGAAGAACACAACGGGGAGACAACAAAATTACTCCGAGGAAGAGAGAGAGAGAAAGATAAAAAGATTCAACAGATTGTTTTTTACAAGGATCGAAGAAACTTTAACAACGTGAACAATGAAAGAAGACGTTTATACGTACGTTACTCATGAACGGAAGTGAAAACAAGGTCGTGTGTACACACTTAGCATGCAACAAGCGGGAATGTATAGAAAGGAGATATACAGCAGTATATACAAGGATGTATAAAGTGCAGACTTCTCTTTCTTTTTCTTTGTTATAAATTGGAGTCGCATGCAAAACAAAAAAACTCCGTGCAATATTCGTGTCGATGAATATAATGGCGCCGAGTATGAAAAAATCACTCGCGCACACGAGACTTTGCACGCACTATATAAAGGAAGGAAAAAAGAAAACAACGAGTCACACAATCAGACAGACGAACACGTACGATAAAGAGATAGAGAGAGAGAGAAAGAAGTATAAGGTAATTCAGAGTACTTGTGTAAGAGAAGAAAGAGACATACACAGAGAGAGAGAGAGAGAGAGAGAGAGAGAGAGAGAGAGAGAGAGAGAGAGAGAGAGAAGGTAAAGAGAGAAAAAAAGCAGAAAATTGTGAGACAAAAAAAATGTGTTAAATACAACAAAAAAAAAAGAAGAAAAATCGTGTGTCGTCGGACTTGTTTGTTTATATATCACTTGCCATTTGTTCGAATATCGAGTAATAGAGAAGAAGTAGCCCGAAGAGAAGAGGATCTGAACGGCCATCCGCGTCCGAAGCTCTGTAGGCGAGTAGCGTGTATGCGATAGCAAGCAGCGGCAGAAGCAGTGTGTTGCGCGAGCAAAAGCGGGGCGGCGTCGTCTGATGCCTTTCTCTCTCTCTCGCTCTCAGCGATGCTACTATGCGCGCACACGGGGAGAGCGAGCGATGCTGCGACGATTGGACCAAGCCTCAAACGCCGACACGTGGAAGGGAGGTTACGGGCTTCTCTCCCCCTCCTTTTTCGTTCGTTCGTTCGTTCGTCGTCGAATATCGCCCCCCAAATGCTCAGGGACGTATTATTTACCACACCGAGGGGGCGGCCAGTTTTGTGCAATTTTCTACGCAGCTGTTGACGGTTTTTCCTGTTCTTTCTTCTTCTTCTTCTTCTTTTTTTTTTATCGGGATGTATGCGGTTGTTTGTCCTATTTTTTGGGGGGTGAATGCAGGATGTGCGCCTGGAATATGAAATCGAGTAATTAGTTTCGTGAATACGTTGTGCTTCAAAAATAAAGAAAAAAAAATTGGTAGCGAGAGTGAGAGAGATATGTATATATTTCGATAAAGTTGTATAGAGAAAGTAACGAAAATTTATATAAATTACTTGACACGAATTTCTGCAAAAATTCACGATCAAAGTTCGTTCATCTTATCATCAAAAATGAAAAAGATACTTGATTAAAGCAAAGTCCAATACGTACAAGATCGAAAATCATAAATAACTCTGTGGGGTTGAAATTGTTCCGTACTTTACGATAGCTCATTTCGGCTGATGTCTAAGCCATCAAACATGATACACAGCGGCTCATTTCCAAGATCCATCATCTGCGAAAATTGGCGCTTCGACTGGTGGTGGTGTTGGTGGTGTTGGTGGTGTGGGTACCTCGAGCACTTGCTTCCGTGCCTGAAATTGTCGGCAAGTCTCGCGAGTACTCGGTGGTACTCTCCTTCTCTCTGTCAACTCCTCTCCCTCTCTCTCACTCGACTACATCTCGTCGTAGAAAGGAAACCCGCTGAGAGTATCAGCAGCAGCAGCAGCGCTGCTGGCGCGTGGCCCTCATCATCTTTTCTCTTTCTCTCAGCGTCGAGAGAAAATCGGCCAGAGAGAAAGAGAAGAGAGAGACGCCCTCCCCTCGAGCGCTTTCTCTCGCGCTCACCAACGTTGGCTTATTGATCGAAACTCTCTCTCTCTCTCTCTCTCGCGTACACGGAGGCTGCGTACGTATACGTTGCAAGCTTTATATATATAGAGGGGTGGCAAAACGAGTGAGTAGTGGTGGTGGCAGATCGACCGCGCTGGCTGCTGTAGACGAAAGAGAGACAGAGAGTGGAAAGCTGTACGCCGCCCGCGAGACAGAGGGAGAGAGAGAGAGAGAGGGAGAAAAAATTGAAAAGAAAGTCGGGCGATTTTCGCCGGTGACTGATGACTGGCAAATCAGAACAATGAGGCGCGCTGTCTGGGAAATTTTGATTTGGATTCGAGAAGTACCTCGGCTTTGCCTTTTTTTAGCAACCAATCTTGGGTTGTTAGATGGAGAAAAATTTATGGTAAATTTTAAATCCCGTCAGCGTGACGTTAACGTGACATCTGAAGGTATTCTACTAACCAAATATGCCGAGATATTAGCAAAAAAAAAATTCATGACGATAATTTCAGCGACCTTCAAAGAACACATTTACTTTCCGCAAGCTCGAATGATTGAAGAATCAAAAGTTCCGAAACTCGCATCAATCTTGTTCTCTGACCTTCGTGGAATACTTTGCCTCGAAACGAGGGAAACAATAGAATAAATCGGAAAGTAATACAAGAACAAAAAGAACAAGCCAATATATATATATCAAAGAAGAATAAAAAAAAAGAAAATGACAAAGAATCTTTCCACAGCGATAAATTACAATCTCCAGCCACTCGACTCGTCATAATAATATCATCCCTCTTTTCACGAGCGTCAAGTGCCTCTTTCGCCGTCCGATATATGTCTTCTTTGAAAGTTGGCTGCGGAGCAAGATAAGCGCGAGTTCGAACTATCCCGCACTATTTTCCCTTCTCGAGCTTTATCAAAACCACGTAGAGATCGTTTGGGGAACACTTCAATTAATTTATTTTTACAGCTTCGATAACAGTGCCCGTGTATGTACCTTAGTCACGTGTTTCTCTACTCTTCTATTTTTTTTATTCGAAAAACCCTGGAACGCGCTCGTTACGCTCACGGATTTTTATTGCTCCACGAGTATATATATACGCGGTATATACCGTCGCGCTATCTTTGCGACACTTATGATTATTCATGCTCGCGCGGGTGGGCGAGGCGCGAATAAATGTATCTCGCTTGCATTATGGAACTTTGCGTTTGCGGCAAGGGCTGGCGAGAGAGAAAGATATCAATGCTTGTCGCTTCGCGCTATATACAAACAAGTTTTAAAAGTATACTTGTGTTATCAAAAATTACTTATATAAATCCACGCAAAAAAAACTTCGTCGTTGAATCGTTCGCGTATTATCGAGTTCATTCACAGACCGCGAAGCATTGACTTTTTCACGAACTGTTTTTTTTTTCGAAGAGAAAGTAAAAAAGGCGCAGTCTGCGTTCCCAGACGTCGTTTATGACCGTTGCTCGCGGTATAACGTAGTTAACGCGAGCGCGACCCGAGCGTTTTCGCGTTTTATTGATTATAACGCGCGCTGCCTGCTGCCGGAGGCATATAGTGGCAGTAGCGGCGCAGCGGTGTATATAGCCAGCAGCGAGCGAGAAAATTTTCATTTGGGAAAATACGCGACGCGAGGAAACTCAACGCAGCCGCCCAACGCTATAGCCACCGCCACCACCACCACCACTGTGAAAGCTTAATTAAATGAGCACGCCAAAATGAATACTTTCAGTCCTCTCCTGCGCGCGCGCGAGCTCTGTGCAACGTATAATTGATGATTTATAATGCCCGCGGAGAGAGAGAGTATCGATCGAAAATTTGATAATGAAATTGTTGATGCGGCTGCATTGCCGATATTGCGGCGTGTGTTAATGGAATCTGAAATCATGAAAAGTTAATTATCAATTTCGTTGAATGATTATTAGTCGTTATAATGAAGTATTAAAATTTACATTTACGATTACCAACCAGTTCACTGTAAAGCCAAGTGTATATATAAATTCACACATTTTTAACGTGAAATATATAACCTGCATGACGCCACTGATAAGAAATGATCACTGATTTTAAACATTTCAAAACATTTAGAATCCGTGACAATTATATATTTTTTTAGACATTGCCATGATTGTAAAATATTTATGTGGCATACATTTATATTCCTTGAATATATCAGTTATATCGTTGAAAAAAAAAGTACGATCACTCACCACGAAAAAAAACCCCCGAAAATAAAAATCAAACTCACCGCAAGCTGAGTACTATCCATCGTTGGAAAAAAAAGTCCCCATGACTATACGACTTTCATTCGTCGGAGAAAAAGGTCGATCGTTGCGTGCGGTGCGGTTTGCAAATCGGACGAGCGAGCGAGCGAGCGAGCAGAGCAGAGCACACTGTCGCGAGCGCTTTTTTACGCTGCACTTGCACGACTGCCAAGAAAAGACTGCGTGGTGGCCCATTCGTACATGATACGCGAACGGAATGTTGGCCGAGGAGGAAGGAACGTCCGGACATCGTGATCAGCATAATGATCGATTCGTCAATCGATTTCTTCCTTCTCTCTTCTCTCGTTCTCTTACTCACTGTCAAAGCTACATCCGGATAGGTCCGCTACTTCGTGTAACTGAATTGAAGTTACTGCTGGATTGTAGCCTGGAAATTATTAAATTTCATTTTAGTTTTTAATGTGGGAATAACATTCTCATATAAAAATGGAAGATTTAAATGATTGATTTTTACTTAGTGTTTACTTACTGTAAACTTAATGTTTGATGAAGATCCTTTATGCATCCTCGTACTAAAATATAATCAAGAAAAGTCTTAACGACATAAAATCTACATAATTAATTAAACCGCCATCTAGCTAATAAATATCGAAAGTCTCTAAACACAACCTCACTAATTACCATCGACAATCAAACTTCAATCGACCAATATTAAGCAAACCCGAACCATCCCCCCGACATTTAAAAATCCAGCTGAGGAATAATTAAAACAGTCTATATAAGCATCGCTATACCCTCCTTCTCCCTGCAAACTGCAAAGGAACTCAGGTAATAAAGGCAGAGTGAGAGAGAGAAGGCACTTGCAGTACTTTGGGCCGCGATGCTCGAGCTAATGTTATTGAGATGAGCATCGGCGCGGCGAGAGAGAGGCGGAGTAGATTTTCCAACAAGGGATTGCAATTCCGCCCCTAGCGCGCTCGCGAGCCATGCCATGGAATTTAGGATAGCCAAATTGAAATCGCACGACAAGCAGCCTGCTCGCGAGCTGTGGCGATTATGCTAACGGCTCGCTAATAAAATCCACCAATGGACTATATACTCTCTCTCTTTCTCTCCATTTTTTTCTTAGCTCCGCAGGAGAGTTTTGTAGTAAGGGAACTTTGCACTTAAGGCAGAGAGCAGATGACGATGTGTGCGTGTGCCAGGCGGTGGCTGTTACTTTGGGAAGTGAGGTTTCAATCGCTATAAAAGAGACCACGGAGGCTCTCGCACTCTCTCGCGGCTAACGCTAATGAATATTAATTCAATGTTAATGAATACGCTATATACGCTGCTGTTGCTGCGCTGTTTTCTTTTATACCGGGACTGAGGTTGCGTCCGCTGTGTATATACGTTTGTACGATTAGATTTGTGGCGAGGCAATTGGTTTTTCTTTGTTTTGCTCCTTTCGTTGTTTCTCTTTCATCATATTTTTGATTTATTGCGCTGTTAATTTACTACTGTTTTAATTCCATGGTTTCGGATATTTTCGTAGCAATAATCGTCTTTAGTGATTATGAGAGCGTAATATTTCAATTAATTATTTTGCAGATGAAGGAAACGAAAAAGTTAATGAGCTTTTTCAAATTGTGAGCAGTGTTATTAAGAACTAATTGATTTATGAAGATTATTATTTACTAGAAAATTCCAATTAATAACATATATTATAATTGGAAGTTAAAGTTTAACAGTTGAACTTTACTGAACAAATAATTAGCATTTGCTAGGATGCAAATTATTCTAATTTATTGTTCACTTTAATATACTTTTATGTACATTTGAATAAGAAGTAAATTGATTCACGATTTCTATAGTCGAGACCATCCATCATTAGAGCAATAAAAGGATACAGAACTGGCCGGAAAGTAGGCTGGAGTCCTGAAGCCTTCATGTCAAATAAGAGAAGAACGAAAGAAGAATAACTTAATAGGAATTTGTACATTTCCCATGGTTTATCATCTAATTAAGTTACTTAAATTTCCTTTTTCTGTCAAAAAGTTTGTTAAAAAAAATTACATTTCAATCTTATTCTGTCGAAAATATCAGCTACGACGTATTTCACATTTTTCAGAAAACGACACGTCATATCAGGATAAAAATATCCGAAGAAAAAAAACCGTGCAACAAAGTGGGTCAGCCTTATCATCGCGTATCGCACGCTATACCAAAAGGCGAATCCCAAGGAGGCTTGTAAAGGCGCGCAGAAAGCAGGCATAGAACGCCGAGAGAAAAGGCGCAAAAGGGATCGAAGGTGACCTAACACACGCGCGCACACAGGGAGTAGAGAGTTAGCTTTGGCTTTGGGTAAAAACGTTTCCCGCGGACGTTGACACAGCTCCACAGGGAATTTCTCTCTTGCCGAATACAGGGAGGAGAGTCGCTCGTCGGGCCGCGTCACTGCCAGAAGATCTCTTTGCCACCCTCTCTCTCTCACGAATACTACGACTGCCGTATCTATCTCGAAGAAGATTCGCTCGATATATATACCGGTAACGCTTTCAACTTCTATCTTTTTTTTTCTTTCTTTCTATCTGCGACGTAGTCCGTCCCTTTTTTTTCTCTCTTTCTTTCTTTCTTTATCCCTTCGTCAGATATATAATACGAAACGGTCAGTGACAGCGGAGCACAAGTGCACGCGCTGAACAAGAAGTAGGGAGGCTTGCTAAAGGGACGGAATTAGAGGGCATTTTTCTCCGGGGCGATGCTGAAGAAAAAGAAAGCTCCGCGATGGAAAATGCTTGTTTTCTCTCTCTCTCTCTCTCTCTCTCTCTCTCTCTCTCTCTCTCTCTCTTCTGGCTATGGCGTCGCGCATGACGTGATTTGTCGTGCTTTTACTATACGTGTTTTGACTGTTTTACGCTTTCCCTTATGCCGATGGATTTATATGTTGAATTTATTATTGAACATGGCTTGGGTAAATAAAAGATTTTTTACGGTACACCTAGATTTATTAAGTTACTCTATATTTTAAGGGTACGCGTGCCTGATTTAATATCTGTAAAATGTGTATTATTACATATTTATTCGAGCAAATATAAGATCATTTATTGAGAAAAATATTGAATGTCGAAAGAGTTTGGTGAAAAAAAAAATTTGGATAAATTGTGCGATCGTCGTTTTGATTTGATTCTCGCTTAACAGGTATATTTGTATACTTTGCACATAAATATTTTGGTACAGATGGCAGCTCTATTTCCAATAGCTTAGTAGTAAAGCTTTGAAAATATAGAGGCTGTAAAAATAACCAAATTTAATTATTGTTTTAAAAAAGATATTTTTAAGATTCGATAATTCGAACTTAAATGTACGCTTTTATTTTCTAACAATATTCATTCTTTTTTACATATCTTAAATATTTTTAATAAGAAAATCGAGAAAAGAAAGACAAAAACACAATTTTTGGAAAAGCCTAAAAGAGGCATAAAAACCCAATTTATTTGCGAAAATTACAAGATACGACCGAACACTACACACGAAAATGGTTAATTGACTTAAACGCTCGCTTTTATTTTCTAACAACATTCATTCTTTTTTACATATTTTAGCAATCATATTCGAACGATTCTGTCTGAAACAGTTCTATATTACTGCCGTATTGTTGACTTTCATTTTTCTATAGTGACTGTTTGATAATTTTTTTCAATTCACCAACCCAAAATCAAACATTCAAGAGAAAAATCCAAAAATTAAATTATACTTCCATCTCTCATCCGCCACAGTGTAATCAACGAACTTCTAATCAAACCCTAAAAAGTCATTTTCTCTGCCAAATCGAGCAAGTAAAATTTCAATTAACACCCGCGCGCACGCTACGAGGAAAGTAAAGGGAAGGGGGAAAAGGGCAGTAGTATATAGTATATAGCGTGCGCCATAGCCAACTCGCTTGATTACGATTCGCGCTCGCGCGCGAATATCCGTCCGCAAACGAAGAATGCGGCCATCCAGCAGTAAGCAACAGCGCGTGCGCGCCAAAATTTACAGCCCAAATAGGGGGAGGAAAAGCCGTCGTCTATATATCCGCGCGGCGCGAGCAACAGGAAGGCCTCGGTGTGTATGTGTAATGCACACTCGGCAGACGTGCCGCCGCTGCTAATAGCCCCGCCGCCACTGCCGCCGCACACTATATCGGCCAACTCTTTGCCAAGTCGGCCAAAGGCAGCGGGCAAAAGACTGGAAAATTCAAGTAGTCGAAAATGTGTGCTAAATATTTGTGTGTGTGTGTGTTTGTGTAGAGAAACCCTCCTTGAGATTTATGCGGTTTTCGCGCTCGCGCGCGCTTGCAACTTTTATTAGCGTCATTTTGAATTTTACGACGAGGAGTCTGCAGAACAACAAGTGTCAGATATAACGTAGACTTTCGTAGAGTTTTGCACAGTAAATACATATTTGTCAAAGTAAATTAACATGAGGATAAAGAAAAAAAGGGGGGAGACAGAGGGAGAGTAAATAAATATGATAAAATAAAATGAAGGGGAAAAAAGCGAGGCTGCTTTACTTATGCAAGCGCGCGCAGCAACAAGACGAACGCGCGCTTAGCATAAAGAGAGGCGGACCGGAGTCTCTCTTTTCTCTCTGTCTCGAGCGCGGAATATGGATAAAAGGTGTATGTATGTATATCCTAATGTAT
>JAWWMK010000032.1:4446567-4461445 GCA_035047105.1 Galeopsomyia nigrocyanea | reverse complement strand
TATATATACTTACTAAGTTTTCTCTGTGCTCGCTGCGGAGTTCGACGAAAATCGTGACTACTGACATTCAAATCAGGCACTATAATTTCATTGCTGCAATCACCAGTACTCATCATAGCTTCACTCGCGTTGTCGTTCACAAAGTTATCGGAACTCATCTTGACGAAATTTCAAAACAATTTACCAAAGGAATTCAATAATACTGATTCTCAACACGCGACAACAAGGCAATGTGTATAATAGTACGAAGGACATATTATTGTAAACGTTGATTTGATTGGTTCGTAATGATTAAGCCTATTCTATAATTAATAAGAATTTGCCCTAACGTTCGATATACATATTAAATTGAAACTTTTTGAAATTGGAAAATGATTGTTTTTTATGTGAAGCGGTTATACTGTTTCGTGAATTTGATATAAAGTTATTATTTACTCATGCTAAAACTGAATCCCACTCACAATTCAATTTGTCACAGTAATTAATATGCTCTTCCTGAAGTGTTTACATGTGTTTAACTACGTGTAAGTCGCTGTAAATGAACTACTCATCATTGTCTTAGCATACGTATACGGCATATATTTTACTTGTGTGCGCTGTGCGCATTGGGCATTCAATTTTGTTTTCTTAATTAACGAAGTAATTTTAACATTTATCAACGGTGTATTCATAAATTAATATTTCACCATTTGAATAATGCAACGATACTGAAATAATTTTATGAAATCTTTAATTTATATCGATAAAAAATATAATGAAAAACTAACTTCACTTGATAGGACAAATATTTTACTATAAATAATCTAATTTATCTTTAATTTTTCATATACACACAAATTTTTATGCTCTTTTATCTGTATTCTTAAATATTTGAAATTAAAAAGCAGCTTACTCACAGTACCTATAATTATCGAAACGTCATGATTGTCAAAAAACAAAATAATGAGAAAATAATAGCAAACAATCGCGCGAAAAAATTTGCAAATATACATCCAATGGCATTAATAAAAGGCTGTACGAGGGGGTAGCCGCCGTCGCGTCTTGGTCGGGCGGTTCATACTTCGGGCGCCCGGCAACGTCTAGACGACCCCAGACGACAGAGAGGATTCGTACACCTGACTCGTCGCTCGTCTGCCGTATTTGTCCGCGCGCGCGTTTGCAAGGGCGCACTGTAAATTTTCAAAACAGATCTCTCCCGCTACCTCTACTAGAAAGTACCAGCTTTGCTCGCTGGACCGAGTCTGCGTCGCGACGATCCTTTTCTCTCTCGTCTCTCTCTCTCTCTCTCTCTCTCTCTCTCTCTCTCTCTCTCTCTTCCGATGCTGTAAATAAGATGCTGCACTGCGCTTATCCTTCAGGTTGCGGATGCAAAAAGTGCGGAGCCCGTCTGTCACAGCTTTTCGCATGATTTGCACCTTTACTGATTTAAGATGCCAATAGTTTCGAAAACATTTTTTTTTGCCTCTGTTCAAGGCTAATTGCTGTCTCCTTTTTTTGTGATAAATTGTTTTTTTTTTTGTTAAGCTACAGCGTTTTGGAGTAGTCTGTCATAAATTGGCAACGAAAAAAAAATAAACTCTTCATTTTTCATGATAGCAATCAACGACATTGTATATAATTGTCTTGTTAAGAATCAAATTTAATTATTTGTACAAGTTCAGTATTTTGAATGAGAGTATTTCGAATTATATGATGTGCAAATATTATGTACTATATATGACTGCAAATAAAAATTTTTTTTCAAGTTATTCAATGAATATCATCAAGTGAAATTTTAGATAGTTTATTTTCAGAACAAATTCTTTTCTAGTAATTTATAAGTTATTTATAAAAAATGATTACTCAATCAGTTGTAGCGAAGAACTAAAATAGAAAATTTTACATCAAATGTGTTGTATTTACCTACATAATAGTTTTAATTAAAAAAAATATGAGGGTGACATTCATTTCAACTGAGTTGAGAATATCAATATATGAATAAATTTCAAACGATGTGAGTATGATTGATTGTCTAGATTACTTGAATTAATTGATTTTTCTCGCTGATAATTAATTATTACTTTGAGAACATTCTATATTTGATTGTACATTCGGATAAAAAATTAACACTGGTAAAAATACGCGCAATAGCTCTCACACATTAACACATTTTAATCGTATATAATTGAAAAACTGAGCATTTAACGAGAGATCAATCATTTATTTAATGAGACCTGCTGCACGTGTGAACAGACAGTATTTTATCTAAGTGCAATCAAATTGTCGCTAATAAAATATCGTATAGAGAAAGAGAAAGAGAGAGACTTCAATCGATAATGTAATAAACTGTCAAAAGACATTACACAACAGTATGTAATCTTTGGCGAAGATCATAAGGGCACTCATTACGCGTGCACGCGCGTGCAACGTATGCGTTTCGTAACGAGCGATGTACGTCAGAGCCGATGCCGATAGATATACACTATTTTTGCTCGACGCAGTCGTCCTATCAGTCCGCGGGCCTAATGTCCTGTATCAAGTGTAAGTTGCGATTTTTATGTGATTTGTGACTGCAGCTCCGGCAAAAGGCATAAGCAATTAACTTCGGAAATTAGCTTCTTCATTAGGTAAACTGTCTACGTAAAAATGTACTCGTTAAACCTATTTATACCCTTAGTCAGTCGGCGAGAATGCTCGTGGTTGTATCTTATACACGTACGCTCTTTTTCTAATGACAGCGAAATTTCGTAGATAAAACGCGTAGGGCAAACTGCCTTAATTGGTTTTCGAGTGACGCGTGCGACGTTTTTTTTCTCGTCAATTTCGATAAGAGAAATGAGTTTTTTTTCAGCACTTTGATTGACAGATTTCAAACAACTGATTATTGTAAGAAACGATTATTTTAATTCCAAATTAGTCGCTTTACAATTAACTTTATCAATCAGTTTTTTTTTTTGTAGGTAAATTTACATTTCCCCAAAGATTCAATAAAAACAGCATCATCAACTACAGAAAAATAAAAAAACTCTAATATTTACACATCCCATAAAAGTGCTTGACGCATCTCGATATCAGAGCTTACAAGTATTAATAAACGCGGCGGCGACATAGAGATTTCAAGGTCGTCGCACTTGCTCAGTGCCACCCTTCGCGAGTCATCGCATTCATTTAATTCAGCCCCCATCAGCACAAACCGTCGGCGACACGTATATACACACATATACACATTCGCGGGCAGACGCGCGCGTTGACCTGCTAACCGTATAATATACGCTCGCTTGCTGGATCATATATTATCAAGCGCTGTTTGCACTTTGACAACATCGCGCCGCATAAAAACGCTGACTCATTTAAAGCGGCCCCCGGGATTGCTTGCTCTCGCGCGCTATCTGTCCCTTTCTCTCTCTCTCTCTCTCGCGCGCGAGCGAGAAGAGCGTTTATCTCGCTTCCTCCGCAAGCGAGCTTGCAAGCTTCTGTATCGGTATATCTATACTTTCGTTCTCTCTCTCTCTCTCTCTCGCGGGCGGCTTTTTTTTATCTCCTTGCATTGCTCCCTCTTTCTCTCTTTCTTGGACTTTTCCTGCCGCAAGCTCGCCTCCTTTCTTCGTCTCTGCTTGCTTCTTCTTTTTTTTTTTCTCGGGGCAAGCTTCTTGTATTTTCACCGCTGGATTTGCAGGAGAGGACGTGCTTCTTCGATTTTTCCTCTTTACTGGTGATTCTTTCCTTTTTTTTAATGGTTAGGTGTGCATTCCAGTTTGTAATTGACATTCTTGGGATAATTTTTATTAAGACTAATTAATTGCAATGGCTCGTATAATTCGACTCGGTGGCTTTTAAGTATTTAGTCAGTTGAGAGCGTTCGCGGTGTAAGATAAATTAGCCAGATCTACTTAGGTATTTGTTTTATTTTTATTAAACTAAAAGAATGCATTTGAATCTTTACTTACTTTTGTTGAAATAAAATTCGAACTGATTACCTAAAAATTCTTACATTTTATAACAATAAATATGAGCTGTAAGAAACAACAAAATACAAAAATAAATAATGACAGTGACGTACGAAGTTATATTTATTTACAATATTATACTGTACATGCTAAAAGAAAATTGAAAATGTACGTAAAAAATTAAACTAACAGTCAACGAACTCACGAAAGAATTATTGATCGTACAAGATTGATTGCTATATAGAAAGCTTTTTTCAAAGTAATAATACATATAACTAATTCATTAAAGTAAACTGTTATAAGCCGTTCGTCAACTGTTTATTGCCGCGAATAAACTTTTTATATTTACTCTTACGTATAATTCATACACAAAAAAGTTATACTTACTCAAATAAATTTGAACCATATCTGTATAATTATACATGATAACATCATCGACGAGTCGACCCTCAACGAAACTCGTACAAAAGAAAGGTTCTGACATTTTCGCATAGATGGCATGGCAACCGTCATTTCTGTTACCTTTTATACGCTAGTTTTGTAATAAATCTTACCGTTTGATGAATTTTATTTGAAATCAAATGTTATTTTAGATGATTAATTTTGAGTTCAATCAGAGCTAGTTAACAAAAATTAAGCCAACATACCCTAAAATTATACAATTAGCATAACTCAAAACTGCATACTCAAAGAGCAACAAATATCAGTCAATATGATAAATCTCTGGGGGAAAAAAGATAGTACTTTTTTGAAAAATAAAATCGGTTCACGTACCAAAAAAAATCGCAAAGACCATTTTTCCCAACTACAACATATAATCGATAATGTAGAATTCACACTTTTCATTTTTTTTTCATCCATTGCTATATTTGTATCAACGATATATTTCAATATAAAAAAATCCATACGTTTAAAATACTTCGCTCGAACCTCACATGATTTACTCGGTACGCTACTTTCTATCGGCTCGTAAAAAAATTCATTATATCTTAAAAAATAAAATTTCAATGAACCAACAGCTCGGTCAATTTTTCGAATGATAATCGAAAACTAATAATTTTTCAATTGCTTTGCAAGTACTTCGCTACAGCAAAGGCAAGTTGGCAAACTGAAAGTTTTAAACCTCGCAGCGGGAAGGTAAGCCATCTCTTGGGATATATATACAAGCAGCGGCGGCGTCCCGCTGTGAAGCTCTTCCTGGTCGCTTCAAACTACCGGTTTTGTTCTCACACGCAGCAATTTCCCTCCATCATCTCGTGTAATTCTCACCTATTTGTCAACGCGAAAATCTATTAATCCTCTTCTTCGTGAGCACATCATCCAATATACAATCCATCGCGAATAACTTGAGCAGCGAAAAATTTAAGTAACTCAATAATGGCGTTACGTATATCCATTGCAAGACTTCGCGGAGCGAGTAAGTATGCATGTGTGTATAAAAATATGTGGCACACAGACACACAGAGTATTGGAATATATTTGTCAGGGTGCGGAGTGAAGGCAGAATAGGTTGCGCTCGCGCGGTATGAAAAAGAAAAAGGCGATCACGAGTGGGGGAGCGGCTCGATGGGGTAAATGGGGAGGTCGGCAAAAGGGGGGGAAGAGCAGCACAAGCAGCAGCAGCAGCAGCAGTAGCAGCGAAGAAGAGAGGCATTGAATTTGAGAGCTCGCAGAATCGCAAGGGTAATCGGGTAAGGGAAGCGCAACAGAGAAAGAGCTAGCGAGCGAGTGAGAGAGAGAGAGAGAGAGAAAGATAGAGAGACAGGAGTCGAGGCGGGCGCGCGCGAGTGGGGTGAGTTTCAACCATGATTTCCATTCGCCAGCCATCCATCTTGTTTGAGACTGGAAACTGACAGATCGACGTGGATCCAAGTGCTCGTGACGTAGCAACTTCGCGGCTCGGCATGGAGATATTGTTTAAATTTCACCTCCCTTTCGAAAAACCACTCTCTCTCTCTCTCTCTCTCTGCCTCTTGATTTCGGCAATCTCGATTGCGCTTTTTTTTGCTTGCTTTTTCTTTTCCTTTCTTTCCATTTGTTTTGTGTATTTGCTGATTGAGGATTACGCTAAACAGCACTCATTTTATTGATGTCTCGTATTTAACTAAAAAAAAATGTTTAGACTGAAATTTATTGAAAAATGGTAATTTGAATCACTCTATTTTTCTATATGATTGTACAAAAATACACGCAAAAATAAATAATCTGCATATTAACAATACTTACATAAAAAACCACATATTGAATACAGTTTAAATTTAAAATTTAATTATTTATTAACATTAGTTCAAAAATTTTACACGATAAAAAAAATTACAATTAACACTACGAGATTGTATTATAAATTTAGTCCAATATTATATTCTGTTAGAAAGGGGTACTATCTAATTAAATGCTAACTTTTCGTATCGTTGAAAAATTCAATTTTCATTGACATTGAAATTTTTAATTGGCAAAAAAATTAATAAGAGATGAACATGAACGATTTATTCCTCGACTCGTCACATGTATTTGCATTAGCGCGAAAGAAGAACCGCGTATGATATTAGGTTGAAACACATGAACTTTGATATATTCCATAGGGGGTGCGAGGGGCGCCATATTGCGGCAAGCATTCAAACTATACGTGACCTGCAACTTTTCACTAAAACCTTTGCTTCTATCGCCCAAAGTACTTGGCTAAGCACGTACCCCAACACGTTCGATTTGTGAATGAACTTATTTCTTTTCACGCCGACTTTTTTTCTTCTTTTTTTTCTCATGCAACTTTGTAAAGTATGCTTGCGCATTCAAGTTGTTGCAAATCTTGTACGTGACATTTCCTACACATTATTCATTCTTTTGAATTATAGACATTAAACAAATGTTAAACAATTTTAATGATACAGACAACATATCAAATCAAATTAAACAAATGAAATTATATAATGAACAGTATACAAAAAAAAAATAAAATTAAAGTTTAGAAAATTAAATTTTCTAGCAAGAATATTTTTATTCGAAAAGTGCAAACAAGTCTGCCACGATATCTCGAGAAAACTTTACGGTCTCTCGAAACGCTTATCCTCAACTAAAAATCGGCAACACAAAACAAAACGGAACCACAAGCCCGAGAGGAAAAGCTCTCACAGAGCAAAAGTATATACAAGAAAGCGCCGCAGCTAAAAAGAAGCTGCCTCTCTTCTCACTCTCTCCAAGCGGAAACTTCGTTCTCCCCTATACACATCCACGAGCGAAGGTGTGAGAATTGCCGTTGGCGTATAGGTACACACAGCAGCAACAACGTCGTCGTGGGTGGTGGAGGTTGGCAAAAATAAAGCAGCGAGAAAGAATCGTCGCTGCGAAAAAAGAAACTGGAGGGAGGAGGCGCGGGCGCTGTCAGCTGGTGGAAATTATTCTGATTATGCTAATTCCGGTTTCTGTTCCACTCCTTTAACCTTTCCACCGCCACCACCCCCTTTTCGTTCCTTCAAGCTTTTCTGCTGTGGCCCATTCCTCCCCCTTCTGTCTGCGCCATCTTTCATGCCGCGATATTTATAATATATAGGGGCTGCAGAGCGAAAGAGAGAGAGAGCGCAGTTTTGAACTCTTTCTCGCGCCCTTTTTTTCTCTCTCTCTCAAATACACGCTCCGCGTGCGTGCCATGAAGTAAACAGACGCGCATGCTTCATAAGCATCTCACTACATAAATACGTCATTTACATCGCTCTCGTTCCTTTTTGTATTTCTATTTCTTTCTCCACGGTCGTTTATACACACCGTCGCGAACGACCATGTAATTATTCGCGAGGGCAATTGATGAATTGTTGACGGGGGCAATTGTCATTGAGCGAAGGCTCGATAAAACGCGAAGGCGGCACGATTAACATTCATAACGTCCCCGAGCGTCAGAGACAGAGAGAGAGAGAGAGAGAGAGAGAGAGAGAGAGAGAGAGAGAGAGAGAGAGAGAGAGAAAATGAGCACTCGACACGATGATAGCCACTGAATTTACTTTCCATTAGAGTTGGTATATGGCACTCGAGAATGCTGTTTGCCGTCGTTAAAAATACCTCGGAGAGCAATAAAAACAACGCGTGACGTTTATAAGCCAGAGTCCTCGGCTGATACGGCCAACCCCCTTTTTCACGGATACCGCCGTGCCGCTCTCGCTGCTGATCTTTCCAACCCTGTGTGCCGGCCTTATACCTTTTCAACCGTAGGGTAGTTATGGGCTTGTGTTTTTTTTTAATTGGGAGTAATTTAAATGCTCTAATCTCTGCTAACGTAAACGCTTTTATATGGCTATTAAATTCGTCGTTTTAATTAATTGTTGCTGTGTTTGCTCGTGTCTTAATTTTCCATCTTTTTCGGGGACGCGTCTTTTTAGTTGGCTTTCATTTATTGTGAATGAATACACATCAACAACGTAACGTTATTATTGAATCCGACTTTTTTTATAAATGAGTTCATAAGAAACATTTGAGTTGCAGATGTTTTAAGATTAAAATTAATGTTATAGATTGTTAAGGAATGCATTCTGAAATAGAAAGAATTACATTTATGGGTATAAATTTATAAAATACATGGGTTTGTTCTAATATTCGATAGTATTTAAAAAAAAATTCTATTAACAAATTACTAGAACTGAAGAATATTATAAATCCTCAGCTAAACGTTGCAATATATTTCAAAGCCTTACTTTTGTTTGGAGTATTCATTAAAAATAGGACAATTTTTCTCTTAATTAAAGTCGACGACATCTGTCAAGCAATTCAGAATTACAATTTGAAATATAGTTTAGATGAAAAATTAAGCCCAATCATAAAAGTTTTTCTATTTATTACTTACAAAACTTTCAATTGTTATCCAATTTCCACTCCATTTAAGTACAAACCAAGAGTTTTTTTTCACACACGAGAAAGAAGTAGCAAGTGGCCGAACAAAAAGTCGAATTATAACAGTAAATATCAATAAAGGCTTGGCGCAGAGTTGCCCGAACAGGCCCCATTTAGCACGCATCAAAAGGAACCAAAGTAATTAAACATCGTCCGTGTGTTATGGCTCGACTCGCGCGCAACAACAACGTAGGTGGGCAACCACACAACTCTCTCTCTCTCTCTCTCTCTCTCTCTCTCACACACACACACACACACACATACAGACATCAATTAATCACCCCGCGCAACTGTATTATTTCCAGTTCAACTTAGAGCATTCGTATAGCCACGGCGCGGCGTCGTCCGAATGCGCTTTGCTTTCTCGGAGAAGGCCCCCCTTTTACAAAAGCTTCAAGCCGAAGGAGTTTAGCTCGACAGGCTTCGCATAAACACGTCAAGGAATCTCACCGAGTAAGAGCAAGACTCTCATCCATCAAGGCGCGCGCGCTCTCTCGCTCACGTCTCGCTGCGAGAAAGCGGGTAAAAGCTTGAGCGCGAGCGATATTGTTGCGTCCAAGTACATATTCATTCTGACAGACGAGATTTTTTTTTTTTTAGGAGAGTGGAAAGCTTGGTTTACCAGATTCACGACTTGAGGATTATTATTATTTTCTTTTTCATTTTCAATTGTACAGTGTACTTCGAGAAACGTCGCAAATATGTATCACCATAAATCTTGAAAACAAAATTATAACTATTTGTAGCTACGAGAGAAAGATAGAGAGAGAGACATTTCGTTACTTATTCAATCCTTGACGTATACAGATGTCTATTGCAACATTTTTCAAATGCAACCTTCACACACGCGCGAGGCAGAATGAACTGGCGCGCAGCGAATAACAAATGAAAAAATTCAATGTTCAAACGAGCACTTAAAAAAAAGAAGACAGCAAAGAAGTAAGATCTAAGATATCAGATAAAAATTATGTGATGAAATTTCGCTCTGACGAAGACCAGAGAACGAACATCTGAAAAATCTTGTAACCCAAATAATTTTCATAAATTGATTGCAATTAAGTGCAAAAAATTTATCAGACTATAGTTCACGACTCTAAAACAATGTAAGTTTGATTAGCAGACATTTGTAGTTTCCTACAGAAAATGCTTTGACAGTAATGTAATCTTACCGATGCAAGCAGACAGAACGATAAATAACAAAAGAAAATAAATTTGTGTTTTCATTGTTGTACGCTGGCTTATTCTGATACAATCAAATTTAATTAAACCAAACAGAGTCCCTTTATATAAGATAGTCTATTTGGCTAGTATATTTCAACTGATCAAGACAAGAACAAATCACTCCCTTATATAAGATAATCATTCGCAATAAAGTTAAAAAATCGTAATGGGTAATAAAAAATTATACAAATTATTAGAATATCTCTTGCCACAACGTTGAATAAATAAAATGTTTGATGAAAAAATTATATCAAAGTCACTTGGAAGACGTTGTAGTGCATAAACTTATCAATACTAAAAACGTCTACAAAGCAAGATTATAATATACATGCTGTTTACATTGAAGTAACGATTCGATATGTATTGAATTTACACACATAAAATGCAACCGAGTCTTGAAAATTTAAATTCAAATTTAAGATTATTTCATCATTTTATTCATATATAATATCTTATGATTATTATTGTCTATGTGGTACTTCAACTCTAGAAAAGATCGTAATGATCACACATTAAATTTCTACATAATGAAGAGTTATGATTTTACATAAATTCTATTTTGTTATAGATCACCATTTATTCCTGTTTATATCTGATCGAAGATATCATTATATCGTGGCTGTAGCTATAAGAATTCCATAATTTTTATTTAAAAAAAACATTTGTTTCCGTGTACTTTATGCCTATATTATGGTCATTTATTAATAAATTCAATCAACTAATAACTGTAGTTTTCATTCAAATTATATTTTACAATCAGATTGGATACATTACTTTTGATTCGAAAAAGAACCAAGATGGGAAAATTTGTAAATCAAAAAATTTGTGTGAATCACAATTTTCACCTTTATTTGCGCAAACCACCACATCTACATTGACCACCCCGGCAAGCTCCGTCCGTTCCATATTGGCTACAATAGTTGTTGCAAGACATACGGTCGCAATCTGCTATAGTTTTACCTAGAATAATACAATTGATCGTGATTAATTGCAAAGATAAATTGGACTGTTTATCCATTCTAAAGGGCCTGAGTAAAGTATACAAAGATCGTGTTAAATAAAACAAGTGACAGAAATCAAAAGTATAGAAATATATGACCACGAAAAATTGAATGAGATAAGAATTCATAACTCAAACAGGCTTGTGTATACAGTATGTAAACCATCAGATTTTAATATTAAATAATAGAATATTAAAAGCGATGTAAATTTTTTTAGCAGTCACATTTGCTGTTATCTACAGAAAATACTTTGATGGACAATGTAAACTTACCAATGCAAGCAAACAGGACGATAAATAACAAAAGTAAATAAATTTTAATATTCATTGTTGTACTTTGACTCATTTTTATAGAATCAAATTTGACTTAATGAAATAGAGAATTTTTTTCTAAGTAATATACCCAACTGATGAATCTCAACTGAGTAAGATGAGAACGAATCACTTCATTATATAGGATTGAAGTTGAAAAATGAAAATTGTCGATAAGAAACTGTTAAGTAACGTTGCTAGAATGACGATGTACTTCAAAAATAACTTTAATGTGCGCAGTAAAATCCTATAACATATGGTTGATATCACAAGACAATATCTTTTAGAACCTTATAAATTACTATTAAATATCTATTGAAAAAATTCATTGAAACTTCTATTCGCACCACTGCATAAGATAAAGAGGTAAACCGAAATGATAGGCCGTGGCTTGGGATAGCTAAGAAAGCTCGTATACAATCATTTTACATGAAAATTAAATTTCTCCGTACTTGAAATATAAGATTTATATGTTTAAAATGAAAGTATACAAAATAGCGGATTATTTCTCTACACAACAAAGTTGAATACATATGCGCACCGCTGAATGGACTTGCGCGCAGCGAATAACAAATGATAAAATTCAACGTTCGAACGAGCAAATAAATAAAAGGGAGGCAGCAAAGACGTAAAGCTCAGGCAAGGCGTGTATATACATAGCGATGAAAGAGAAGAAGAAGAAGAAGAAGAAGAAGAAGAAGAAGGAGCTACGGGGATGTCGTCGTCAGTTTAGCAGGGTTGACGTATGGTTCGGCGTGACACGTCACTGAATCCCCCGCAAGTCTACCTTAGCTGAGCGCGCGCGCGCTGACGGCATTGTTGCCAGGGAAATCAGACGAAAAGGCGCGATAACTAACCGCATAATAAATGAAGTGTTCAACACCCAGAAAAGAGGATGTTGCCGCTTCTTCGCTAAAGATATATAACATACCTATTGGGTCTTTTTAGATTTACGGGTTGATGTTTCAACTATAGGAGAGTGATGATGGCTTGCAGAGTTTTGTTCTGAATCAGCCGAAAAGTGAGTGATGTTATACGTGAGACAAACTATTTTAGGTTTGGGTGACACGATTGAAAAAGATGCTTATTTATTCGAACATTTATTCATTTATCAAATCAAAGTAAAATAGATTTTTCTTCAAAGAAATACTTTGATGCTTCTTTCAAAAATATACGCCTGCACAGTGCACACAGCCAAAACCAGCAGAGTTGGTCATTTTTCGGGTAGCATACATTCAGGCGTCGCCTCGCATTTCTTACCCTCCTCCCTGACATTCAAGGAGTCAAGTCAAGATAGGCAATCGCAGTGTGTGGAGACACGTCTACGGTAACATCTTTTCCGTGCTTATACCCTTCTCATTCAGTGATAAGAAATATGAGAAAAAAAGGTGGCTGCATTCTGCTTCTCGTATCTTTCGGCTATAGCTTTAAAAGCATTGTGCCTCAAAAAGACTGCCAAGGACGTTCTGAAAAAAGAAAATCTTGAACGTCGGAATTTATAGCGGCAAGGCAAATCCTGGCAATATAATTTAATTCTCTTTTACTCGTAAATTTCAATACTTGCGTGCGTTGAATTTAATTTCATAATTAATTAAGTATAAGCAAAATGAGCTTGCAAGTCTTAATGTAGGATTTCGACGAAATTTGGGGTGTCGATTCCATTTGTTATTAGAATTCATTAGAAAGTCGAATCCAAGTTGGAAAAATTTTTTTAGCAATAATAACACTTATTTTAATTATTTGCTTCAATAAAATTCTATTATTTTCAAGATCATAATCACTCGGTTCTACAGCGATACGTCAACAAAAGACTAATAAAACCAACCCTTCAAACGAATAAGCGCGATTAAACGACATAGAAAAGTCGGGAATCTCGGGGAAGGAGAGGATAACTAGCAAAAAGCGAATTCGCCGTCAAAAGATTTATTAATCGCAGTGGCATAGCTCTTTTCCGGGGCCCGGCGAAAGCCTAAATCAAGCGCGTGATTCAGTGGCAACGAAAAAAAAACGAGCTCGCGCGCCATCCGTCGTATGTAAATACTGTCAGATAAAAAAGAAGTCGCGGTACGCGCGCGCTCTCAAGAAAATAGACAGTAAAAAGGGAGCTAAGCTGGTTCGACGTCATTATTTAACTCGGGCAATGCAGCCACGTTTATATACACATATATATCCGCGGAGGGGTGAGTTGGAGGCTTTCTCTGCAGTGGGAAATAATGGTCAACGTTTCCTGCCGCCCGTATTATTTTTGGGGTGCCGTCGCTGCTGCTGCTGCCGCCGCCGCAACGGGCGAATTTACGGCGAGCGAATGGAAGCAGAAAATTAACGATTCCGCGAGAAAGGAAAAGAGGCGGCCGAGTTTTTCTTAGCTGTTTTAATATAAATGCGAGAGCGTGCGCGCGAGCAATGCCATCGCGGCGCTTGTTTGCGGCAGTTCGTGCCAAGCTGAATGAAGAATGAAGCTGAAATTATTTGTTGGAAAATCGTTGAAACACACAGGATGTGGATACGACATCGAATGGATTTATATACGCTTTGGGGGGCCTTTTTCACAAACTCTCCAATAAACAGTTAAGTTATAACTCCTTCAAATGAAACTAAATTATAAGCATTTTTACATCCCTTTCATTTCAGTAAAATTCGATTGATAGTCGCGCTATATACATCTATCAAATATTTTTCTCTTTTTTTTTCTTCAGCCTTGTCTGCAAGTGTACACATAGAAAAAGCTCTTCTTTTCCATACTTAGCGAGTTTTCTCGGCTTGTGCGCGATATCACTTGAGGGCGTTTGCTCATTACTCACGGCCGTTATCAGGGCTTGCCTTCCACCAAGAGCCTCATTGCAGATTTCTGCTTTACCGTAGAATTTGCTTTGCTCTATGTGAGTTTGCTCAAAGTGAGGATACTTTATTTTTGAAATTGCTAAGCTTATTTCGTGTTGGCTCTGTGCATGCATTCACGAATTTTTATATCTAGGTTATCGAAGATACGAGTATATAGTTTTTTGGAATGAGGATAGATGTAATATGGAGTACTGAAATACTATAACTACTCGCATCCATCAACATGACAAGGGAATCAAATAACATGTTACTCTGTACAATATTCTGGCACCCTGTTTTATTATAATACAAATAAGCTTTCTCTATGTCTATTTTCATAAACGTTTCTGAAAGATCATTGCACCATCTATACGTGAATGTTCTAAACAGTTTCAACAAGTTAAGACTATTTCGAAACAAATATTCCTATTTCAGATAGAGAGTGTACTAGCGTTCTCAGCTATTTGAAAAAGAATAAAAAGAAGTCTGCGTCTCAATTGAACCAGTACAAACGCCTAGCCACTCATTCACGGCTATCAGCAGCCATTACCGATTTCGTTAAAGCGCCTGCGAATCCTCTTCTCTCTTCTCTCTTCTCTCTGTGCAAGGCATTGCCGCCGATAGATCAATTGACAATGTTACTTTTCTCCATCGAGAGAGAGAGAGAGAGAGAGAGAGAGAGAGAGAGAGAGAGAGAGAGAGAGAGCGGGAGAGAGAGAGACGA
>JAWWMK010000032.1:4431046-4446467 GCA_035047105.1 Galeopsomyia nigrocyanea | reverse complement strand
TCTCTCTCTCTCTCTCTCTCTCTCTCTCTCTCTCTCTCTCTCTCTCTCTCTCTCTCTCCCTCTCTCTCTCTCTCTCTTTCGCTCGCTATTCTGTACATATATCGAAGTACAAAAAAACAAATCTTTAGCGCAATGAAAAAAAACGTTTATTCTACTTTGCCGCGAGAAAGTAGAAAGCGGACAAAACAGATCAGACATGCGTATAAACGTATAAATACGATGAAATGATCTTTTTTCTTGCGGTATCTCCGACGGTGCATCATTAGGGGATCGGGATTCTGATTACTCGTGTTGTTAGCAAAAAAAAAAGAAGTAGAAGAAGAAGAAGGAGAAGAAAGAAGATCGAGGGGTCCTCTCTCGACTCGCAGGTGATATCCTTTGCGAGTTTCGCGAAGTCATGCCGTTTTCTCTCTGCACTCGAATTTCACATGAGTGTATATTATTTCCACGTCTGCGAGCTCTAATTATTTTCACGTTATATACGCACACATACACACACACATGGACGGATGGACGTACACGGCATACACAGACAAGTTCTATTTCAATTTCCAAGATAAATATTTCCGAAGAAAGTGCAGCTAAGCGTAACGAAATCAAAGTCTTCACCGAAAGGTCCGAAAATATAAATGATCATACGTTACTGCAGCAAACTCTTGCTCTTTCATTATACAGCCATTCAAAGATGCTCGCACTAGATTGAAAGCGCATAATCCACTTGACGAGCGAACGCGCCGAAGCTTTTCTATAAAAGAGAGAGAGAGAGAGAGAAAATACATCCGCCTACTACCTGTCTTCTCTCTCACTTGGCTTTTACCTACCGCGCACACACACAGACACAAGCAGACGGTGACGAGATCTCAAAAGGACCGTGAACGCTTGATAAATGATTCTGTGTGCGGGGGCTACTAGCTCTCCATCGAGCCGTAATCGTATATTCTTTCGAGCTAACACGAGCCCTGATGCATTTACAAATCGTTCGAGATCCCGGCCGGTAGCTCTCTCACCCTTACATCAACTTTATTTATTTTATAAATTCAACGCTCAAAGTTTATTTATTCGAAAAAATATATATATTTGAACTATTTTGATTTATATATAATGACATATAGGTATAAGAAGAACGTGACATCGTTAATTGATCATAGACATTGGCTAATCATCAATTTTCTGCATAAGTATGCATATTTTTTCGACTGCATTAATCACGCGATTTTCCGCAATTATGCAGCGTTGTTTATACTGATATCATAGCTAATAAGATGATTCTTCAATCACAATGGTACTTGCTGATACAACTGTAACAGAATTTATTATCGCCTTTTGAATATTATCGCAACAACGATATAAGCTAATATAAAAAAAGAGATGATCTCACTGCGACTGAAACTATATAGAGAAATAATTGGGTATTTGTCCCAAACGTCCGAAAATTGTACTCATTTTGAGATTTATCTTTTAAGAACTATCATTACTATACTGGTTAATCTTTATCTTTGTTATATATAATTAAGTTTTTACCTACTCATCAAGAAAAAATTTCATAAAATAATGCTTTTCTTAATTAATGATATAAACTTCGACTTATTAATAATTGACGCATTGATACTTTGTCTCGCTATAAAAAAAATTTTTTTAATGCACATCTCGTAATACTAATATCAACAAAGATAAACGTCTATCTTTGTTGCTAATATTTTTCATGAAAGTTAAAGTTCGTTTAATTATAGCAAACGGCGCATTCATCCTTTATCTCTCTGATTAACAAATTACATATTTCGAATTACAATACTATAAAGAGCAATAAAGATCAACGCTAACCTTTAAGTGTTTATCTTCAATGGCAATATTTAAAAAAAATGTGTATAATCAATGTTTATAGTCTAGAAATAACATGATAAAACTAGCACGAAAGTTTCTTCACATCTTTCCACTTCAATTGTTCATTCTTAAAAATCATTCTACTTATATGAGCGTCAATTAAAAAGTTAAACTCATCCAGCAATTCCACGTCAAGAAAAGGAAAAATCCTATTCTCACTCATTCGAGCATGACTAGTTTTTTTTTCTCAATCAAAATATTAGTCAAGAGAGGATTTAATCAGGCTACATAATCGCCTGGATTCCCGTAAAATTATCGAAATCCCTCTCGCCGAAAGATTAATCGACGCTCGTCGTCGTCGCAGGGAACAAGACAATCGATGTCAAATATCGAGGATAACAAATGGCCTTTTGGCTTGAGCGCGAGGATCAGGAGGAAAAAAAAACTCTTGCGGCAGTCCGCGCGCGCGACAAGGGATACACGTATACGCGCCGAAGACGCGGCAGCGGTGGAGGTAATTGCGTGGGCGCTCTCGAGCTTTAATGAATTTAATGCTCGCTCGCGTAATTACGCCGCGGAAGAGCGATGATGCTTGGCGCCTGTTGCTCGCGGTGACTATCTTCTGTTTTTTTTTCTCCTTTTTTTATTCTTCGTTGATCGCGCTAGTTTCAGCTTTGATCTTTCGCGTTTCGAAGTGTAAAGATATATAGACTACGAGGGAGGAGTCAACCGCGTACTTGGCTAATCGAACGTCAAATATATAAGTAAGGGCCGATTGCTTCGACGGTACAAATTTTATCTCGTTTGGCGCTGAAGTCTCCTTTTAACGGCTTCGTATTTTTACCGATGCAATATGATTATATTTATATTCGATAAATTATACTAATTATGAGCTCTGTTTAGTCATTATGCAGTGATTCAATGTGTGATCATTACGATCATTTCTTAAGTTAAAGCTCCACATAGACAATAATAAATATAAAATATCTTGTGTAAAAGCCATGATGCATGTTGAGATCAGTGGTAGGATAAAGATTGTGTAAAAATGTGATTAATCGTAAAAATTCTTCAAATATTTCTATTTTTCTTCTGAATTTTCATAAGTTTTTCCGTCATGTTTCAGTAATTTTTGATAATTCCCAAAAAAATATAATGACGATGTACTTCAAAAATAATTTCAATGTACGCTGTAAAATCCTAACATATGTTTATTATGACACGACAATGTTTTCTAAAACCTTGTAAGAACCTCATCAATTATTATTATCAAATATTTATTGACAAAATTCATTGTTTTTTGAACGGTAACTGTAAATAAAAAAATAACTATCAGAGTCGATTTTTTATTCATTGAATCAATTTATTAACGATTCATCATACTTCTTTCTTCTTACTTAGTTAAGTATGGGCTACCTAAGTCAAGTTTTAATTATAAAAACAACGAACTTGCTCGAACTTTCAGCCATACTACGTGACAAAGAGTACAAAAGGGAAAAGGGCAATGTGTCAGTTTCTTGGATGTTAACCGTCTAATAAGAGGCAATCAAGGCGCGTCAACGCCTCTAACATAGCTGAAGCAAGGCCTCTCTTGCACGATGGGTTTTCGTCCGAAACGAACGAACGAGACAGAGGCGCGTGTCACGCGCGTCTCCTTTTCCCGAGTGATGGATGGGAGTGAGGCTCGGCACCCTTATACTCACGCGCACGCTCGCGTTTTCCGTTTTCCCCAATTAAACAATTGCATTCGCATCCATATCCATCCGTATATATACGAGCACGAGAAAGATGAAATTCCGGACGCAAGTTCTCTATCCACCCACACGGCCAACATGCGCGGCAATATGCGACGCGCGTGCGTCGCGCGAAATTGAATCTGAATGCATTTAAATTCTCTTTGCTCGGTTTTCTTCTTCGTCCTCGCTTCTCTCTCTCTCTCTCTCTCTCTCTCTCTCTCTCTCTCTCTCTCTCTCTCTCTCTCTCTCTCTCTCTCTCTTTCTCTCTTTTACTTTTTTTCGCGCGCATGCGTATCGTTTGTGAGCTTTGTTTTTATTCTGCTTTACGAGTGTGGGTTATTAGTCGCTGGATATATATGGTCTTACGAAAGGTTTGTACGTAGATTGATTCGGCTTTCGTTTTGTTCGTTGCTTTTCACGTTCTCGGTTCTGACGGAAGTAGAAAAACTTTCTTCCTTTTCTTTCAACGCGATGACCACAGAATCAAGTAAATTATTGCACTGCAAAACAATGAACCTCTTAGAACAAAGGACAGCAATTTTGAACAAATCCTCTTGTTATAAGAAAATTTTTTTCTCAATGTGAATGAGTTATTTTATTGAAATCAAATCAAAAACGAGATTTTTTAAAGATGTTTCTTTAAATTGAAAATAAAATACACATTGAATAAATTTTTCCTGAGATCGAAATATGTACAGCCTTTTTAAGTTTTACTGACTTGCATTTTCTCAAAAAAAATTATTAGCTATACATTTTCGACAATTACACGTAATTACACTCAGACGACTAATTAATGTTGACATCTTAAATTTAAATGCAGCTGACATCATGCTTGAAACAAACGTACGAATCGCAAAACTTTTGGCACAAAAAGAAACAAAGGAAAAAAATCAACTGTGGTTTTTCCCTTTCAATGGCAAGTGGCCGTATCACATAAGCGCGGGCGGCCCTCCACGACTCGCTACACGGCCTAGAAATCACGTACCACACTGATTTAACTTTATAAATATTACATACAATAGGTATATTAAGTTTTGTCGGAAATCTTCTTTACCGAGCCTATTAAAAATTTGGTCTAACGGCTTCAGTTCCATTTACTATATCAATGTGATTTTTTTATATGTTCATTTATACAAAATTACTGAAATGAACTGCATTCATTCATAGAGAGTAAAAATACATTGTGATGCAATTCCTTTTGCGGCTCGCTGAAAAAAATCAACTCGTAAAATAAATAAAAAAATACTATCGAAAGATCGCGGCATGATGTGGAGCCGATCGCGCAGCGCGCCGAGCCGATCAACGTTATCGCCAGTCAGCCTATCGGCTGGTGAATAAAATTGAATGATTAAACGTATGAGCTATCTACGTAAATCTATCATAATCGTATGAGCTCCTCTTCGAGGTCGACCTGAAAATTACGTGTGTTTGATCATGAGGAAGAGGAGCGTAATACGACTGTTTCCAGCATGAGATTAGGCTCCAATTTATATTTGGATAGAAATATAAATATAATATATTATTAGATTTTAATAAAATATCATAGTATTTTTTTCTTCCGCTCTTGAATCAACGCACGCAAACAGAAATAGATCGCTTAGCTGGAAGCTATCGACGAGTTATATTGAGTCTCAGTTGGAAACATTTTCGTATGCACCACCTAATTACACCGAATTTACATAAATCCATTTTCACATACACACATAATATTATATGATGTAATGCTACACTTTATTTAAGCGATGCATTTTTGTTCTTACAGAGGATCAGTTTAGTACGCAATGTAGTTGTTTTTCATTGTGAATTTTTCATTTTGTCGTGCGATAACAAACATAAGTTAGAGTTTTACTGCGCATATTTCAATTATTTTTGAAATAAATTATCATTCTATCTAGTAACGTTTACTAGACAGTTTCTTATCGACCAATTCGATTTTTTTATTTTATTGCGAGTAGATTGTCTATATTAAGAACTGATTCGTTCTGGTCTTGCTCAGTTGGATTATACTAGCCGAATAGACTACTTACATAAAGGGACTCTGTTTAGTTTGATTGAATTTGACTGTATCAGAATGAACCAACGTACAACAATGAAAATACAAATTTATTTACTTTTGTTATTTATCGTCCTGTCTGCTTGCATTGGTAAGTTTACATTATCCGTCAAAACATTTTCTATAGAAAACAGCAAATAAGGCTGGTAACAAAATTTACATAGTTTTTAATACTCCAACAACATGTAAAAAACTTGTTTGAGAAATTTTTAATTTATTATATTAAAATCTGAGCGTCTAAGTACTGTTTATACAAGCGTTTTTTTACTTATGAATTCTCACCTCTTTCGATTTTTCACGATCGTATATTTCTATATACTTTTCAATATCCATCATTTGATTCATTTAATACAGTATTTTTATAGTTTACTCAAACGCTTTAGAGAGGATGAATAGCCCGATTAATTTTTTGCAATTAATTGCAATCAATAATTTTATTTTAGATAATGCTATGGCAGCATGCGACCGTTTTGAGTGCAGTGCAGACTGTGGCATGACTCATCGGGATGGAGTTTGCATGAAGATACGTGGTGAACTTATATGTCAGTGTCACGGTGGCAGTGATTATGGTATGGGTCGCAAATGAAAATAAAAATTGTGATTCACAGTAACTTTTATGATTTACAATTTTTCCCATCTTTCTATGTCAATTCAAAAATGACAATTTTTCAAGAGTTTAAACTATGCAGTAATGTGAATAAAAAATACATTTATTAATTGATTGAATGTATTAATTATATGGCCATTATACGTACTTATATCATTTTCATGTACTCTATTTTCATAATCAATTTATATATATACATAAAATACTCAGTTTACATCTAGTACTCTCACGTTTTTGTAAGCTTGCATTATTCACATCGAATGCCTTGTATGCTCCGTATATCTTATAACCAATGAGTTTTACTGATTTTCATTTGCTTAAAAAAATGATTAGGTATAAATTTTGGACAATTACGTGTAATTGCACTCAGACTACTAATGTTGACGTCTATAAATTTGAATGCATCCGACATGACGCTTAAAATAAGCGTACGAATCGCAAAGAAAAAACTTTGGGAACAAAGGAGAAAAAAAAATCAAGTGTGATTTTTCCCTTTCAACGGAAAGTTGCCGTATCGCACAAGCGCGAGCGGCCCGTCACGTCTCTCGGCTATACGCGTCCACGCGCCTGGCTAGAAATCACGCGGCTCACCACACGGAATTTTATGTAAAATCCGATGCGCCTGTTAGTTTATGCGGGTGGCATACATTGGCGCCGGTCCCACGAACGTGCCTCACGTACCAAGCCGCGTTGCGCTTCTTCCTTCTCTTTCTCTCTTTCTCTTTCTCTTTTTTTTTCTTCCTTTAAACCTGCGCGCTCCCTTTTCCCGAACCACCCTCGACTATTCAATGGGTCTATAGTTTCGGCCGAGAGTCCTGAAATAAAAAAACATACACGCGCCTCTCTCTCTCCCCAAGGCATATTTTGGCTTAAACGTATGTCCTTCACATATGTCGCGATTTTTATGGGCTTCCTGCCCGCACATTTGTTTTACTCGGCTATTTATGAGCTTGATATCTTTCGAAAAATAAATTTATTTTATTTGGTCGCGTATAACACAATGTAATCGCATGTTCTTTTGACGAACGATTATCACGCGTCGACGAACGAACGAAAAATCGAGTATCAACGAAAACAAAAACAAAAAACCGCGCGATCTATCTCGAAATTACATAATAGCATTCTTGTAAAGGCAATTAAGGAACTACACCCGACAACAGCTAGAGACGGCCGCGTGTGCGCTGGCGGCACGGTTTTCGCGTGACGGAATCGCGTGTTTATCAGTCGCAAGCACAGTGTATAGCCCGAAACGAAACGATTCCCTTTTATCCCCCCCGACAGATCGGCCGTCCGGATAAAAACGCCTCGCGAAGTATATACGCAGTATACGTATTATGCGACTGACCTGTGGAAATGAAAAATGAACGTGGCACACGTCATTGACCATAGCACGCCAACGAAATGCACGAGTATAAGGCTCGTCTAGAAAACCTGACGCGTTTGTTCTTTGATCAATAACTTTTTTTTATGTAAAAAAAAGAAACGGATGATTAATTTTCATTGATACTGCATATTTTAAATTTAAGGTTTTATTGCGGTTGTCGACAAAATTACAATATTTTTATTTTTCCATTCTAAATTATTTTCGCAACGATGTAGTTCTTTGCATTGGCACGAGATGGTTGTGTTTGTATTTATGTTAATTGATGATGATTTGATAATATAATTCTAATAGCAAAAGTTATTACGATAACGTATCTTTCAATTCGAACTTATGGTTTTTTTAATACCATAATTATAATAGATTATATTCAGACTGGGCATATTGCTTTGACTGCAAGATACTCATAGCACATAACTTAGCGAGCGCTCGCAACATGCAACACACATTCGCAACGTTGCGGCTGTATGCTTATTTATCATCGCAGAAAATACGACGACTCAAAAGCCAAGAAGCTAAAGCTAGGCGGGTTAAAGTGGCGCACGATAAGTATAGCCACGCACATTTCGCGCAACGAGAAGACAAATGTGCGTTAGTCTTTTTTTTTGTTGTTGTGCAGCTTGCTCGGCAACAGCGAAAGAAAGAAAAAAAAAAAGATCCGAGACTTGGATTTCTGACTGATTAAAGCGTGCGCACGATATCGCGATATTTGCATGAGAAATGCATGAGAAGCAGGCAAAGAAGAAAAGAGGGTACATTACGGGACGAGGGCTTCTGACGTTTCGTTCGACGGCCGGACGAAGAAGAAGAAGAAGACGACGACGAAGACGACGACGACGAGCTTTTGAAAAATGATGCAGCGGCGGCAGCAGCAGCAGCAGCAGCAGCGGTAGCGCTCATGCTTTTTTCCTCTGCTGTGCTGCGCCAAGAGATGAAATGCTGCACGTCGCTTTTATTAATAAAATCTCGCGCAAAAAAAAGGATCGCAATATACCGCGCTCTCGCGCTTTTTGAGCGGCGATATTGCACGTGCGCCGCTGCACACACCGGCTGTATCATTCGAATATTCGAATAACTTCGAGATTGCAAAACCTTTGCGTCCTTGTATGATGGCGCGCGCGCGCGCGCGCGTGTGTGTGTGTGTGTGTGTGTGTGTGTGTGTGTGTGTGTGTGTGTGTGTGTGTGTGTGTGTGTGTGTGAGTGTTCATGTATAGACGAACTATTGTCTGTAATAAAGAGCAAAGTGAAGACTTGAAGGAATATATTTATATGTTGATTGATGGTGTCTCGATTCTGAAAAATTTTGATCGATCGGATGTGGCCTATAGCTCACGCCTCTTACGTTTACTAAGTTCACCGTTTGTGGGTTAACGCATGTGATGATGTCAATACTGTGATGCATTATCATATAGCATTGACTTTTTAACCTTAGATCCTTACAGTTACAGTGCGTATAAACGTAATTTGTGTTAAAACATATAACATTATAAATTGAAAAAATAGAATGAAATGATTTTCTAGCCAATGAAACACTATTTTTAAAAACTAGGCTAAATTTTAATATCTCATCTCACTTAGTCGTTTCAATGAATAAAATGTTAGGTCATTGACCCTAACTTTTCCGTCGAGAGATAAAAAAAATACTTGATATTGTTCAACTTTACAGCTTATCTGAATCATCGGCTCGTAAACAGTCAACAAGGAACCCCTTACGCGAGCTTTGAAAACTTGCGAAAAGCTCGAATCCCAAAGAAAAGAGAGACTTGCGTATACTTGCGTCCGTCATGACTAAAACATCGTAAACTACCTTCTCTCTCTTTCTCTTTTGCTTTGTGGATCATATAGTAAAGCATCAGCATAATCTCGCATAAGGGATGAAAGGAGATAGGCGGAAGAAAGAAGGACAGAAGAGAAAACGGCTCGTCGATATGATACAAGCGGGCTGGCGCGTATCGTCGATGCGGAGAGAAGAGCCCGATGGCAAGCTCCCCTGAAAGGATCGGGATTGGTTCTGAATCGCGAGCGGCGAGGGTTCGTCGTCGTCGTCGTCGTCGCCGTCAACTTTCGAGGCGGCTTTTCGCGTCGCTCGCGCGAGCGGAGAAACGTCTTTTCCTGCCTCTCAAAACTCCTCTCTATACGTAACCCCCCCCCCCCCCCCTCATCCCTTCTTTCCAGTCTTCTTAGAATCGATATGAGCGACAGACTGTATGACGTAAATAGAAAAATGAACCTCCTGCGAAGAGAAAAAAAAAGGGCTGTCTTTCTTTTCGTTCGCTCCCGGGAGCTTCTTTGAATTGTCAGTTTACTCTGTGCGGCTCTGCATATACACTTTCTTCGGCAGCGTGCGTCTTATCAGAATTTGTACGAGAGGAGACTGTATATGTGTCGTAAAGATGAGTGACTGTTTACTGTTCGACTGATATTTTCTCTACGAGTGATGGAAGAACACACGATATTACGTAAAGCACACGATACGATAATCGCGCATCAATTAAAATGAAGATGCTTTTTTCTGTTCTTGCTTCGAGCAAAATTTTTTTAGCAGTTGGTTTTGAAATACATCGTCATTGTAGCGACTTTGTTGATTTCTTATCAAGTGTAGCAATGTTTTGAACTTCATAAAAAAGATTCTTGAATAGATGATTGAAAATTATCGATCAGAGCAAATATAAGCAAAAAAAAAAATTGCGATTTCCACGTTTTATGTCGGCTCATGTTGATGCAGTTGAAACTGATCGAGTCAAATAGTTTGTCTCTATGCAAAGAATCCTATTCAGCTATAATATATCTCAACTGAGTAAGACAGGAACGAATCAGCTTCGTATATATCATGACAAACATTCGTAAAAGAGTTGTAAAAATCACGACTTGTGCTGATCTCGACCTTTGATTCGGTTAGAAGCTCATCTTTCCGGTTAGTTTATCACAACTGAGCAAGACGAGAAAACAATTTAGAAAAATAGAAATGTTTAGTAAAAAATTTTTAGAGTTGAATTAACGATTACGGATTTCTCATGATCCGGTCAAAAATGTTGACGATGCGAAAATGAGTAACTGTTTACTCTTTGACTAGTCTTTTCTTTAAGGATGATAGAAGAATACGCGGCATTACATAAAATGCATGATACAATAATGTTACATCAATTATAATGAGGAATTTTTTTTGCTTCCTTGGAGAGGAAGCTTTGTTTGTTAATTTAAACTGCTCTTCGAAAATATATAGTGGACCTGTGACGTAATTTTTTGAAATTATAGTGCAGTAGAAATTATTTTCTACTAGGTGGAAATTGTTGTAAGTAGTTTATTGTTTATGAAACAACAACAATATATTCAGGTTCTATGTTTTTTAATCGCATACTAAGCGAATCCCTATACACAAAGTATTTTACTGAATTCATAGATATGCAAGTTTAAATCGCTTTTGTACAAAGTGCCAATTTAATTCGCAATTGATTACAAGATTGCTTTCGATTGTGATGTTTTTAAAGATCTAGTAAACATAAATCAAGATATCATACTAAATTAATAATGTAATAATCTCATCACTCAAAATAGAATGTCTAACATGATATGATCTTCATGAACACTTTTAACAGTTGATGTGAACGTTGTTAGTGTCTTATCGAATATTTCAATTTTCAAAACAATTATTACCAAATCCATAAAGCGAAGACCCGCTGGACTAACAATAAGTATGAAAAGAAAACAAATCATCATGGTTGGTGTATACTTGAAGTTTATGAAGCGGTAAAATCAGTCGCCTACTCGGCACACAGTAGTAGCGGTCAGTTAGCTGCAGTAGAAAGACGGAGGGAGAGGGGGGGGGGTGTAGAAACTAGCCACCCTTCTTCGGCCGGGTCACGGAGCTGGAAGACAAATGAGCAGCTGAGGTGAGAACTTGCCCGATAAATACCAAAGGCGACATAGCGAGCGAGCTGCGCAAGAAATACTGCCTCCTTTCGTTTTGGTGCGTGCAGTGTATGTGTGTGTGTGTGTGTGTGTGTGTGGGCGCCACTTTGCGGTATATACGACCCGCGAGAAAGCTTCCTCATCCCCCTTTTCTTCTTCGTGGCCCTTCCCAAAGCGTATCCACTTAGAGCATTAATTTGGCGAATTTCCTCGGGAATGCAACTATTGTACACGCACGCACGAGCTATTAAAGCGCGCTTTTCCTCGTTGACCAACAGCCTCCCTTCCTCCCCCCATGCGCACGAATTAAAAATCCTTATGAATTGCTTGGTACGCTCGCGGTTGGGTTGTATTTCGTGAATTCTACTTTTTTTTGCTGTTGTGAATTTTCGAGTAACAAATTTTTTCTTTATTTTTGTAACTTTCCTAGTTTGTGGCTTTTGTACGAGCATTTTTATACTTACAACGAAAATTATATGAAACGTTTTCTTTTTATTTTTCGAATGTGATAGTAAACATAATCGTATAAGTTTTGTAGTTGCTCAAAGATGGCATCTTTGGGCACGTATAAATCTGTAACTGAAATTTCGTAGAAATAATTATTTCTTGAATGTTTATTTAAACCTCATTACTTCAATAGCACATTACACCCTGCTTCTATGAAATAGATGTAATTCAAAATGAAATTCGATATAATTCAATAACCGATTATTTAATAAATTAAAAATGCCTCTTTGGCCCTCTGAAAATAAATTAAAAAAAAAATCTTTGACAATAAATCAATGTTTTACAACCAAAACGTAATTGAATTCGAGAGAGAAAAAAAAGATGCAAAACCACGTCACATTACGCGCACGAAGCTTCTCGCGGCGTAACAAAAATTTCTGACTTCCATACGCGCGAGAAGTACGTTCTTTCTTCACGCGGCAGGCTCTCTCTCTCTCTCTGACAAATGTGCATCTCTCTCGCGCAAAAAGGAACGGGATGCGGATTCGCTCTCGCGCAAGCGAGCTTATTAAATATGTGTGATGGCAGTATAGTAGCGTATACGTATATACACTCGGGGATTGGATTGCTTTAATCAGAGGATTAATTCGTCATGCAGGACGCGGGGCGGTCCTTTGTCGGTGTTTCTGCTTCCACGGAGCAATATATATGTATATATACGCGTGCTCTCGCGCGTAATCAACTATATTTGCGCTAATGAATATTATGCTCGCAGCACCGTGCTCGCCATTAATAATATCGCTCTCTTGCTCGCCTCGCCTCGGCTATACGTATTATGCTTCTTAGATATGTGCAGTGAGCACTGTTTCGTTTTGCTATATAGTTATCTTGGGAGGTTTTTGCGTATACAGTGCACGCGTAACACGCGTTTACATAGATACACGAGGATGTTCGTTTAATTGTTCATACATTTATATTACCGAGTGACCATTCATACTCTTCAAAAATTATACTTACTTATTTTTTATTTATTTATTTATTTAAAACATTTATGAACAAAGTTAAACATTAGATAAACTCAACGATAATATGTAAAGACTATATTCTGTGCTAGCAGATAAATTTATTCACAATTACTGTAACATTTATTGATTGAGAAGTATAATCTAATATAGAAATGTACAGCACGAAAGCAAACCCTCTTGTGTCACAAATTATAAATACAATTGACTGATCCATGATATTTAATCAAACGCAAGCAGATAAAAAAAAGCATTCGTTATCACACTCTACAACTTTATTTATTTCAAGCTCATAACCAACCCTCTCTCCAAAACATTCCAGCGAACAGAAAAAAAAAAGAATCAATCGCAAAATCCAAAACAACAGAAAGAGAGAAAACAGAACGTCGCGGCAATAAAAATCGAGGGGGTGAAAGAAAATCAAAGTCAGTGTGGCGCGTGCGGGGCAACAAAGAAAAGCTCGGGCATGGATTGGCCCTGACACAAATTACCTCTTTAACGGGAGGCTTGGTCGGGCAGCTATAAGGCAACCGGGTATACGCGGTCAACGCGCGCGGTCCCGGAAAGATGGAGTGGTCCCCAAGGGGTAGAGAGGAAGAAGAGCAGAAGAGCCTCGGCCAAGCGGCACAAAGAAACTAACGTCCGGCCAAGCCCTGACAAATAGATGCACTATAGCTCGAACGCGATCGTTCCTTCTTCTACTTCTTCTTCTTCGCCGTCGTCGTCGTCGTCGTCGTCGTGTACCCCTAACGTGCGTTATAGCTTCCTGCACGCGTCCTGCTGCGCAAGCACATTGCGTTTATACATACTTTGCCGGATATGCGCCTTTATTACCCAGTTGTTTATTACTCGTCTTTTTTTATTTCTTTCTGTTTTTGAAGATTTTTGATTATTTTTTTATTGGCGGTTGAAAATTTCACGGACGGCAATAAAAGCATTCATTCGATGAAAAAAAAAAATTCGCTTAGCATTTCAAAAAGAGCCTTATAATCAGTATACACGTGCACGATATAAGAGATTTCCGCTGCTTTTGCACGCTATAATTCGCCGAAGAAACGCATCAAAAACCGCAGGATCCGCACGCATCACCGATAAAGAAAAAAAAATTGTAATAAGCAAGCAAACGATACGCGCACATACACATACACACACACACACACACACACACACACACATACATACTCGTTAACCGAAACTCGCTAGCAGCACGTCAATGTCATTACACGTCCGCGAGAAAGAGAGCGAAGCGGTGCATAATGACACACGATGCTATATATGCGTGACTCGAGGAGCGCAGCTGTGGTACAATGCAACGTCACGTCGTCGAGAAGAATCCTTTTAACTCGTAGGTGGTCCATGCAGGTCTTCTTCTGCTGCTGCTTGTCGCGGCAACCGCAAAGCCAGCTGCGTCTGATATTTTTATAATTGAAATGAATTGCTTGGCGTATGCAACATAGTTGCGCGCGCGCTTTGCGACTGCTGCTGACTTCTTTTTTTTTTTTCAGAGACATGTGGCATTGTTGGACGTGCAGCGTTGTTGTAAAATTTTTAATGACGATTTTTAAATCTTCTGTGAAATTTTAATGTTTTTTTTTGTGGAAGAGATTTTTTTTTGCAACGAAAACACAGAAAATTTCTTGGTGGCGTAGTAATTACTATAGTCTGAAAACCTTAATTTGGTGTCGGTAAACTGATGGGAGCTGTCGAAACGAGATGGCGCCAGATTTGACCTTAAATGCACTGCCCTCGAGGCCTTGAAGATTTAGCTTTAGAACGAATTTGGGTCTTGGTATTATGAGAATTCACGTGTATAATATAAGTATGCCACGTTAGTCGCTCGCAACCGATAATCAAAGTCGCATTTACAGTGGCTAATTGGCGTGTTTTACCGGATGACGATATGCGATATTATGTACGCACATATACTAGCTCGCTTTGAGGCATGAAGACAAAGCAGTTGTATGCAATTTTTATAAAAATTTGATTAATTGTGATGAGAATATTCGATTTTTTATTCAGTCATTCAATCGGTAATTTTTTTTTAATATTTTGAAATAATCTAGTGTAACAATAATCACAGTCTGATGTGTTTGTATAAGTCAAATTAATATCACGAAATCAAACAGCATGCGTTGTTGCAGGATAATAGAAATAAAATATTCATATCATTATTTGACAAACTTTTATCTTTCTCGATTATCACGGTCAATTAATGATCGTAGGTTCTGGAAAGCTAAAGAATGGCAAAACTGGATTTTGTATCATAGTGATCAAGAAATTGTTCACGCTCATATATATATGAAATATATTTATTAAATAAAAATAATGATTTTACTAGATGTTAATACTAAACCTGAAGAATAGTCCTCTACTACACTACAAAAAAAATTTCTTAAATTTGCTGCATACTTAAATCAACTTTTTCTTATTTTAAGAGCAAAAATTTTC
>JAWWMK010000032.1:4400210-4430946 GCA_035047105.1 Galeopsomyia nigrocyanea | reverse complement strand
TTAAGAACTTTTTTCTAACCTTTTGATTTAAGAACATGGACTACTTAAATTTGCTGCATACTTATTTTAAGAAAAAACACTACTTAATTTAAGAAATTTCTTTTGTAGTGTGTATTCGGTTTTCAATTAGTTTCACACATAAAACATATGTTTTGTTTATTCAGACGTCGAAAATTACAAAGATAAATAAAACTTAAATATCAAATTCTCAAAAATACTTTGTTAAAATTTATCGACCGTTCTCTCATTTATCTACTATTTTTACTCATCACGCACCAACATTCATAATAACACACTCCCGCTCCGATAATTACATTTAACACATCAGTAATTTCTCAATTCAAAGAACCAATTAGAAGGTACCTTTCAAGAAAGCCCTTTTTATCAAGTCCAAGCCAACGGACTCCATCTTATAAAAAATTGATTCCAAGATCGTAAAAAAACAACAACATGGAAGTTGAATCGACGATCTCTTTCTCTCTTCTTGGCACCAATAATCATGCCGGCACGAGCAATCAAGCGCGCTGGAAACCCTCGAGGCGACCAATGGCCAAGGCTTAACATCCGCTCGAGCGGTACCTGTACTCTGTTATTAGAGATATGGGCATTATCGCAATGCCTCGGCCGATCAGCCGATTCGTGCGCGCGGCGCAACTCTTCTCCGAGAGAGAGAGGAGGCGGAGCGCTTTAATAGGGCCCCTTTGGATAAATCGACCGACATGTCGGCGCGCGCTGAGGTGAATCGTCGTTTAATATACCTCAGGGATTTTTTTTATTTGTACGGAAATTTATTATTATTTTTTTAAAATAATTTTATGCCTTATTTTTTGAAAAGGAAAATCTAAGAAGTTTTATATTTTACTCGTGTATAAATGTCGCTTGTGATAAATTATTCCTCATTTAATTAATATTTCCTGTTCTCCGATACAAGTAATCGAATTACTCGAAGATTGATTGTTCATTCCAAATAGCGGAAACGAAATTTGATTGGACGTTCGGAAGAGTTACATAACGATCGACAAAAAAAAAGTATTACTAAAAAAAGCTCGAATCTACCATCGCCATTAATGAACTCATCATAACATTCGAAAGAGATGAATGAAGAAAAAACTTTTCAATGTCCTTTCAAAGGAATAGATTTCACCGGATTTCAGAAACCTTATACTCGAAAGATTATTAAAAAAATGTTATTTTTACAAACACGCGAGGTAAACACGACAATTGTCTCTCATACATTCGCCATATAAACTACATCATTCTCTCTCTAAAAACTTTTTGCGCAAAACTTTCAAAATCATTCGTCATAATACTTTCATGACTCACGTATATGCAAACGTGCGCCTGCTTTCTGCGCCAATCGCATGAGTAACGACATACACACACACACACATACGAACTCTGCCGAAAATTCGCCTCATCGAAGGTTTGAAGCACACGCTCGCGTATAACTTTTCGTCGAAAACAAGAGAGAGAAAGAGATTCCTTATATAGCTGCAAGAAGGCAAAAAGGAAAAAAAATGCCTTTTCCTTCCATCGCGCGCTCGCGCGCGGGGCGCTAACGGCCTCGAAAATCTGGTTTATATATATACGGTTTACCAAAGTGGAGCTTATCGCTGGCAAGGCGTAGGTTTCTAATAGAATATAGGTATATATACATATACATACACACACACACACACACACACACAAGCGGTTTCTTTTCGTTGCGGCAAAGAAAAAAAAAAGGAAGAGAAGAGAAGAGAGAGAGAGGAGAGCAAGGATAAGAAGTACGCGCGCAGACGGAGCATTCGAATTGCAAATAGCGGAATGTTTGCATGCTGTTGTCACCGCGAGAGAGAGAAAGAGAGAGAGAGAGAGAGAGAACTCTGCAAGAGGAAATGGAGAGGAACCGAGTCGAGTCGCAGATAAAGACGAATAAAAATAGGCGAGAGAGAGAGAGAGAGAGAGAGAGAGAGAGAGAGAGAGAGAGAGCGGCCGAAGAGAGATAGGGGCTGCAGGATGGAGACGGCGTTTCCTGCCCGGGGAACATTAGCGCCCTCGATACTCTCCTCCTTCTCGCTTCTCTCTCTCTGTCTCTCACCCTGTGTGTGTGTGCGCTCACTCTCTCGCTTTGTCGCCCTTATCCTACTCCTCTCGGCGACCGGCTTTTCTCGTCTTTTCCTTTTCCCGTTTTTTTTTCTTTCCTCTTCGTCTTTTCTTTGACTTATTCCGCGAAGAGACAGCCTGACAGACATCGAGCTCGGGAATCAAGCCTTTCGACTTTTTCCCGAATAGGGAATCGAAGTATTTATGGGCTTTGCAAGCTGTATCTTTACTGCGCTTGCCTATATATATACACTTGAGACAATGAGTTTGATATTCCTTTATACTACTTTGCTCTTTTTTTTATGGGGAGCCACGACGCTCGCGCCGAGGTGGTGCGTTATTATTTGTTTTGCCGAGAGATATTGAGTGTACGCGAATTCTTTTTTATGCGTTTTTGTCGATATCGGTTTTAAAGATTTTTATGGAGACTTCGTGATATAGCTTTATGTTTCATTTTATTCATTTATTATTGTGTTTATTTTTAATTTTATCGAGTTGACTAATTTCAAAATAAGTTCCTATTATAATATACGAAAGTGGAAAGGTTACTCTACGAATAATTGCAGCTAGCACTGATAAAACCATATTAAACGAATAATTTTTTTTTTACATTGAATGCATGTTGATCACCATTTTCAACTGATATTGATTTTCTTTTACATTGAATGCAAATGTGAATTTATCACTTTGAATTGATATTGACTAGATATGATAATTCCACTCATGCCATGTGTAACCTTATTAAAAGCCCTCTAGTGTGAATTTGACCAACGACAACAGCTGCTATACAACTTTTCTGATTCTCAAAAATTTTTCAATCAACAGAACTTTTACCTAACAGATTTTCCAAATCGCAATGTATTTTCTCATACCATGAATTATTCGAAACCACACTCATTGCATTGCGTATCCTTTATTAATTCAATAAATCCAGGTGTACAGCATATCTCGAAAAATCCATCACGAAAGCCCCGACAGTATATACTCAGTCTCCATAAATCTCAAGCGACATAACATGCAATCTAAACTCTAAAACCTTCGTGGCATATCAAAACCGCAATGCCTCGCGCTTGAAAACATCGAAGACTGCACGTACAAGCACACTAGAGAAGTATATACGCTCGCGTAGAGTCTCGTAATTGCAAGATCGCGTAATGCGAAGTGGCAGCACGTGTCGTCGCGGGCTTGCACGCGCGGCTTCCCTTTTACAATCAAACTCGTGGCATCTGTAGCGCGCGGGCTCGCGCGGGCTGTAATAAGAACGGCGAGAGAGGGATTATGAATCTTCGGTGCGTCATTACCCTCTACCGCGATATATATGTGCGATAAGCTGCGAATAATCATAGGTTTTTTTGTTGTTATTTTTTAATTAAACGTATAACTCGGATTGCAAATTAAAAAAAATTCGCATCGCAAAAGCGTAATGCTCGGTAATTTGTTAGCGTTGTGTAACTGCAGCGAAATGCCCGGGAGGTGTATGCACCTCGAGGAGGGCGGTACGCGAGAATGATGCGAGTCTTCTGAGAAATTTGCGCTTGACGTGTGTATGTGTGTGTGTGTGTGTGTGTGTGTGTGTGAGATGGGTTTTGAGCGAGAGATAAGATTGTTAAAAATTTACTGTTATAACTGACTTTTAATTTTTAATTTATTTTTTATTTTTTTAATAATATTTAATTATCAATTCTGCTAAAATATTAATTGAATTAAAAGCCAGTATGATGCTAAAAATAATTAAAAAAAACTAATTGTAAGTAAATTTATAGGTGTGCGTTATAAAAATACGACTTTTATTGAAAGGAAAGAATAACTTTACTAGATACAAATGTACAACCTAAAAGAAAGCCCTCTAACGTATCGATTTATATTCACTTATGTATGGATTCGATGAATTTCGTTAAATATATAGCTGAAGTAAAAATTTATCTTCATAATTGCTTATTTTTATGATTTGCTATCCAAACAATTTTTTAATCCATTATGATAATCAATAAAATTGCAAACGTACTGTTCAAAGATAGGTAGAAGATAGATAAGTAGTATAGAAAAACGTGAGATCAGATTTACAAGCGTTCTGAAGAAATAAAAAAATCATACGCTTAAAATAATTGACTTTGTTACCAAATAGACATATGCAATCAAAACTAAAAGTAGCTCGGTGATAAAAGCACATCACACTTGAAATACTTTATTCCAATCAGATAAAATAATCGGTTACAATATCAAACAAACAAAAAAAAATATCACCAAAAATATATTGATTTTCCAAAGCTTCACATCAATATCGATCGATACGCTTTTAAAAAGCCATATTCCCATTGGAGGCCCCGTTCGAAAAAAAAAAGAAACACGGCCCTTTTCTCGCGTGATCCATACGAAGAAAAAAAAACAGAACTAAAAAGGGCGCGCGTGGGCGTGTGTTTGCCACACGGAGGGCTCGTGACACGCTCCGTCGATCGCGAGCCAATCGCAGCTACTTTGAATTCTCTCTTTCTCTCTCTCTCTCGCTTTCTCCTATGCTCACGTGAGATCTACACACATAGACTTCGCTGCTAAGTACGAGTTCGCGTGAGTTCGGCCCATTGCGATATGTACCTTTATACGAAGGGTGGTTTTGCTGTGCTTCCAGGAGCGAGAGAGCGAAAGAGAAAACACTTTTATTTCAGTGACACGCGCCCTCCCAGCGATTTTGGTTTTTCTTTAACTAATAGGTAAACCAGCGACAAGATCTTATACGGCTCCGCTCCGCAGTTGTAATTACGTTGGATATGAAATTACAGTGTGTATATTTTTTGTACGTGTGTACTCGCGTATAGAATGAGTGAGATTGATATTAGCTTATTTTCTGTGTGTGTATGTTAAGTTTGTGTGCGTGCGTAATTGAATTCACGTGTAATGAAGGAAGTCTATTTACATGAGAAATGAATAAAGTGCATAAGCATAACGAATCGAACGTATACGTATATCGGGTATTTATCTTTCTCTTATTGCGCAAATACAATTAGACGAAAACCGCGAGGAAAGTAAATCCACCTCACTTATTTTCCTCCAGGAGTGGTGTGTATATACGGGAGTAAGAGAAAATCGGTTCGTGTACTAAATTTGACGGTAATGCCTTCGAGTCTTTGTAGCCGAATCCCCCATAGTGAGAGAGTAGTCCACAAGAACTGCCGCAAGAAAATATCGAGTTCTCTCTTTCCCGATCGACTTTACTTTTCTTTCTTTTAAGTGTCTGCTCGCTAGCTGCGCGCGAGCAAAAAGTATTTCTCTTATCGACGTGCATTCACTTAATTTACTCTTTTTAAATGAAAAAAAAGCTCCAATCTTATATCATTTTCAAAGTTTTATTATTTTCTGAAAGCAAGTAAAAAAAAAATAAACAACGCGGGTTGAAATTCGTACAAATGAGAAAAAATGAAGCTTACTCCTTACAAAACTGCCCCTCGCTCACACAATGAAAGCGCGGAGAGAAAAGCATTTCAGCGTTATATATGTATATAGCAGCGAAAAAGGACGAGCGAGAGGTAAAAGAGAGCGCCATTACGGGTAGGAAAGGCCTAATAGTCGCGGTTAATTCGCAGACAATGTATACGATGTTTAGTCGGCGTTGAAGGTATAGTCAACTCTCCCGCTCAGACTAAATCAATTCATAAAAGAATCGTAATTAGCGCGAGCGCGCGCGCTCGCACGCCTCTTTTGTGATGATATGGCACGACGACGCGACTCGACTCGCGAGAGAGAGAGAGAGCGAAACTAGGGCTTCCGTATTGAACGGTAGTCGTAATAATATTTCCAATGAATGGAATTTCCGCAACGCGATGGTATTCGAAGAATTTTTTTTATTGAAAGAAAAAAATCATGAGCTTCGAGATGCTTTTTAAAACGTAGACTTGTGGATGCGGGGATAATTAGAGTCGAATACGACAGTCGCTTATTCAAATGCCAAGGCATCGATATATATTAAAAAATATTTGCAACTAAGGCAAATAATAATGTACTTTCATTAATCATTCACGATTGGTTCGTCATTTAAAATACACTTTTTTTTTCTCTGTTACAGGAATCGGAAAAAAATGAGTCTACGAGAGAGCTACCAATTAAACAGATTGTTTTTAATTCTAAAAACTCATCGTCGACTCGATCGGATATCTCTTGGAAGAGGCCTCAATCTATGGGCGTAGACTTCCGGCACTCCTAACATCTTCGCCTTCGAAGTTTGACGAAGCCCACTCTCATTATCCCGAAAGGAAATTAAACGCGCTCGAAGATCCCACCTGGAATCGCATTACAAAGCGAACAAAAACAACTCAACCTTCGGATTTGATTTTTGAATTTTATTCAAAAAATTTATAATGTAATTTATGTTAAATTTGGAAACTTTCGTAATTGGTATTTTTATATTGATTACAAGTTGCTGCGAATAAACTAATTATTACAACTCTAGTAACTTTTTTAATTTTTATACTTATATTTTTATCATTAAAAGTTCAAAATTTATAAATTATTTCAATATAAACACAAAAATTATCAAGCGTCAACCACAACTCAAAGGTATAGGTATATGCACCATTCTTCATTACTTTTTCAACGGTGGCGACATGAGCTTGCGAAGAAGACAAGCAATTCAGCAAGTGTCTGTCGTCGTCGTCGTCGTCGTCGTCGTCGTCGTCGTGGTGGCGGTTGAAGCGCCTGCGGAGGGATCGATAAATCTAGGCGATAATAGTGATGTTACGAGGAGTAATCCCGCGTGCCCTCGAGACAGATAAATGGATCTGCTGCTTCTGCTACCTCGTTTTCTTACGAGGGTATACTATAATATAACACACCATGCTCGCGTCGCGCGACTACTCATCGCGGGGGTGCGAGAAAATTCTCGCGTATCACGCGCGCGCGTGTGTATATATATATAAACACGTGCCCCCGCGCTGATATTTTTTCGCCTCGTCATTGGCGAACGATGGCTTGTAACGCCCGCGCGACTTTATACATGTACGCGCGCGCGCCCATGACTGGCCTTCTCGATATTTTGATCGATAATATTATAGCCCAGTGAAAAGACTCGTGGCATCTCATCGTCGATTGTGAAGAATTCACTTTTTTTTCCGCGAGAGTGTATGTGTGTGCTTTTGAAGACTTCTTTTGCGGCTTGCGGCAAGTTAATAGGGCGGTTTTGTAAAGTGTCGTGAAAGAACTGTGCGGATCACTTATCTTACTTATGGGGTTCCTTGGTTCGTGTGGGAAGACTAATTTTTTTTTTCTGAATTGAAAACAACTTGTCTTATAATTCTGAAAAAAAGTAAACCGATGATATTTATCCACTTTTGTAAGTTAAAATAAATTTTGATTCGAAATCAATTGAATTGAATTTTTTAAGTAGTTAATATCAATCAAATGTCAGACAATTCCATTTCCGATCCACAGCATTAAGATTCTTGATCAAATATTCAAAAATGACATTGCAAGCTAATCCCTTTCGAATACACACAGACATTTGTACATATGAAACCAACCAATAAAGTGTCTGCTGAAAATCACGACAAGCCGCACGTACAGGAGCCAGTGTACTTAGCAATCCTCGATACCGCAACACGGCGCGAGAATCGCGCGCGAAGCAAATGGCAAAGCTGTTTTGGAAAAGCCGCAAGGTGACGTTTTCCCGCATGCAGGGTCCCTCGACGTATGGCGTCATTACAGGCTAATGTCAGAAAGCGGCGGCAACCACACTTTGTGATCCTGCCGAGCGAAAGAGCCGCCTACCTACCCCGGAAATGTGCTGCTGCTGGCCGACGAGCCTTTTACCTGCGCCGAGCACGCAAATGACAGCTCCGCGCGCGCGATGAGAAATTGAAGTTGCCGCTGCAGTCGAAAGACAAAAAAAAGTAACCGGTTTTACGTAATTTTACCGGGAATTGCTTCAAGGATTCAACTTCTTTTTTTTTGTTGGTTACTGTTTGCACAGGGTTGCTATCTTGTATATATGTGTTGGATCATGTTATTCAGGAAGGAAGTTATTAATAATCAATTTACCGGTGAGATTTCTGAAAAGTATCAGTGTCCTTTTTTGCGTGAGCTTTTTAATCTATATGACAATTTGTGTTCTAATTTTGTGTCTACAAAAAACATTTCTTGGGTCAATTTAATATGAGTCAGCTATACTTACGCAAAAAAAAATTTATTTAGTTATCGTATAAATCTATATCAACTTTCGATTGAGAAAAGTAACAAAAGTTCATAAATCAAACTGCATATCCTAAAAACTCAAACACAAAATAAACAGCAAAAGATCAACATAACTTTCCGATTACACCCCTTCTAACAAAGTATATATAACACTTTCGAAGTAAACCCCAAAAAAAAAAACTTTAAAACCCCACATAATACAAGTACAATACCCTAATAGCTTCTAATTTATTTAATAAGACAAAGAAGGACCCTCGCGCGTGTCTTCTAGATACGCGTCTGGGACGAATTCCTGAGGGTAACACGGTATTCCCATTACTTCACGATGCTATCCCCGAGTATGTGCATGTATGTACAGGCAATCGCGGTGCGAATATGAGAAAGAAGGCCGAAACCAAAGATTAATGCGGCACACTTACTGGGGCAATTTGCGCTTACGAGAAGAGAGAGAGAGTAGATTCGTTACGGGCAAGGATCTGAAATGGCCCGCGGGGAAAAGACCGAGAACAGACAGAGCGGAAAAACGTACCGAGGGAACTGGATAAACTATATATGTATATAGGGAAAAGAAACAAAAGTAAACGATCTGTATTTTCAGATGACAATCGATGTCTCGTTATCGTTATTGATAATACGTTCGTATAGGTGAAAACTAACTACTTGAGGGTTGATTACGATTTCAATCTGCGCGCTCGATTTTACGTATTCACTCCCCGTATACGTCTGCAGACAACACACTCGAGATAAGATATACTGTACATTTCGTCGCTGGCAGCAGCAGCAGAGAGCTAATTATACATACATAATTAAAGATATAAAGCGAGAGAGAGAGAGAGAGAGAGAGAGAGAGAGAGAGAGAGAAGATGTTCTTCAAGGAGGAAACCCTTTGCCAAGTGGGCCATGCAAAGTGGAAAAGCATCTGTGCGATATTTCGCCGCTGTTACTGCCTGCAATGCTTAATTAAAACCTCAGACTATATCTGCTTTTATGTACCCTCCCTCTCATATAGATATATATATATATACACAATAACCACAACGCGAGATTCGCTTCTCTTTTGGCTGTTTGCGTGCGCTACATATATATTTACGGAAAGCTCGCGCGCGTTCGAATCATTCGCTACAACGCGATGACTCGCCGGAATTAAGCTACGTGAGACGACAGATTTTTTTTTCATGGGTTTCCAGCTACGCTGCTTTTCGTTTGCCGGGGTTATAGTACAGCATGTGTGTATATGTGCGGTTGTGAAAATTGATGTTTTTGCTGCGTGGTTGCGTGCGCGACTTTTTTTTTCTTCTCTTTTCCCTTTTTCGGAGATTATTTCGTTCGTCATTATACGTATTCAGTTGTGAGAACTATATGATTATATATACGTATAAGAGTAGCGTTTTTGGTTATACTTGTGATAAGTCTATTATAATTATAATTATGATATTCTTCAACTTTAATATGTGATAGATATTTCTATGATAAAAGTCACATAATTAACCTTTCAATTTATTGTTTAAACTTTTTTTAAAAATAATGAGTATCGGAGAACGAAATTTTTAACAGAAAACATAAACGCTACATCGAAACATATCTCTCTATCGAACACCATGAAAAAAAAAACTTTCGAAGGATATTCTCCTCGTTCCACCCAAGCTTGCAACGCACGCCAGCCAAGTGTCTGGCATTCCACATGCGTCGACAATGTGCCACTCGAGGCATGACACTCGGCATCAGCTCCTTTTTTTCCTTCTTCCTCTTCTTCTTCTGCATATGCGCCAAGAAAGAAAGGATAGAAAGGGAAGCGGAAAGAAAGGAGAGAAAAATTCGACTCCTCTCTCTCTTTTCTCTCTCACTCGAACCTATAACTCTCTAACGAGTTTAGCTTTCACCCGGACGACGGAAAAACTTTTGGCCCTCGCGCTCGTGTATGTGTGTATGTGTGTGGGACGCTTGCTGTGTGACGCTACGTTGATTGACAGCAAGAGAGACAGAGAGAGAGAGAGAGACAGTCTCTCCGTGTGCCATGCTAAAATGGCGATGAAGGATGGTTTATTTTTAATTGCTTCGTCGCCTGGTTAAAGCGGGCGGATGTGTCGCTGCCAGTTAGTTTCATTTTTTTTTTTTACAAGTTGCCGATTGTCGAGGAATTTACGGAAGTGTATACTATTATTCAAAGCGAAAATAATTAAAGATAATACTGTCACTCAATCATAAATATTACTTTTGAAAGATATACAAATTCGAGCGATATACGCAAACAATCGATATCATTTAAATTTAAACTATCAATATCCGATTTGCATGACGATTCTAAGAGATGATTGATACGACATAGCAACCCCTCGACATCCGCACTTCAGATTCAATTCACAAGCGGTATAAATCAAAATTTTTGACTCTCGTAATAAACTCGCTGAAAAAAAATCCCTACGAGCCCGCGCGCACGGGAATCTTCACCCGCGCCCTTCTCCCGTTTGATATCGGCCGCGAGAGAGAGAGAGAGAGAGAGAGAAAGAGTACATCAGTATAAGTATAAAGTCGAAACTCCGCGAAGCGCAATAACTCAGAGTAAAACGTTTTTTTTTTCTTCTCATCCCTCGACGGAGGAAAAATCTCGACTCGCGAGACATATGTCAGAGAAAAGAGTCTCTCTCTCTCTCGTCACACTCCATGAGGAGAAACGTAATATCGAAGCGGGCAACGCCTTGACAGAACGTATATCAAAAGCATTATGCCTCGTTACAACGAGATAGCTACTCAAAAGTCCATTCGAAATCCATGAATGCCAGCCGTGCACACATATGCACACTTGTAAATCTGCGCGGTATACCTGCCGGATATGTGTCGCTTGTATATATATATATGGCACGAGCTCCAAGAGTCGATGTCAATATATATGCTAACGCTTTGGCGTAACGATCTATCGGGTTGCCATCCTAAGTGGCTGTGAGAGAGAGACTGTAGAGCGAGGCAAGTGTGCCATCATGCTGTATATAGAGAGAGAAGTGAAACGACGTGATAGAATGAATAGAGGCGGACATAAAATATCATATAGATTATGTAATACACATTCGGTTGAGTATGATATATATCCGCAATGATTGAGATCGGCGTTCGGAGTTTAAATTCATTTATTATTACTTTTTTTTTTATCGTTCGGATGTTATTCTGATGAGAATAGATAGAAAAACGAAATGTTTAACGAAAATTAGAAACTACACGATGTGTCAACCTAAATTACAAATTATTATTCGTTTGTAGCTTCGCAATCTTTAATTATCGATTAATTATCAAACGACGATAGCAGCTGCAAGTGTATACAAAAATATGCAAAAACAACCAATAACGGCCAAAAAATCGGAGAGACAGAGGGTCGCAGAAGAAGAAGAAGATGAAGAAGAAGGAGAAGAAGAAGAAGAAGAAGAAGAAGCAGCCTCGGAAGAAGAGATATGAAGCGATGCAAGACGAAGTGAAAAAAAAGCTATAGCAGGGAGGATGAGGGTGCAGCTTGGTGCGGTGCGGTGCGGCGGAAAACACAAGGAGCCTGGGGTTGGGTTCGCTAAATGGGCGTGGATAAAAAGAGAGCGAGAGAAAGATTCTCTCTGCACAAGCGGATGAGCCAACGAAGGAGAAAAGAAGAGGGAGAGAGAGAGACTCGAAGCTTAATATAAAACTTCATTTCGCAATCGGCGACGATGTTTTATGTATATATCTACCTCGCCGGAAGACCAAAAAAAAAACAAACACAAACGACGAGTTTGTCGCTTTTAAGAAACAAAAAAAAATTCAAACAGGGTGGGTAGAGATATTTGCGCCCTCTTTACCCTCCCACCTTATACCTTCTTCTTTCAAAGTGTGTACAAAGTGTATATACTTAATGCCGAGCGTGCTGTGTGCTATTGATTCTGGATTCGCGAGTATAGTCGTCGAGCGTAATACTGCTGTTTTGGCCTTCCTACAGCATATCATTAGGCTAATTTTAAGTTCGATTGTCTGTATATATACGCGAACGCGCGCTTATTAGTATGCCCTCGAATGTTAATTAGGTTTGCTTCGAGGAGACATTTGAGGTCTGAGAAAAGTGTATAATCAATTGATTGTCTCTCTTTCTCATGGCTGTACCTTTCTTTTGTATAAGTGACCTCATTTCCATTTCACAACGTGTCGTTAGTCGGCATCGATAGAATTAAATATTTATCGGCAAGACAATTTGCAGAAACGCGCATCAGCATTAAAATTGATTGAAGTATCAATTTCAATGAAAAATAAAGTACTATTAGTCTGCAAAGTAACAAAAAAGAGTACAAGTTTGGTCTTTTTTTATACAAAACACTATACATCAACACACTTTCAACGAATAAAAAAACAAGTTGCAGTAAGCCGAAGAGAGAGAGAGAGAGAGAGAGAGAGAGAGAGAGAAAACAAAAGAGAGAGAGAGAGAGAGCGTCGAAAATGAAAAACTTTTGGCCCAGATAGTTAACCAGCAAACTCGCGCTCGCGTGGATATCTCTCAACGCTTGGCCGAAGAAAAACTTGTTTGATGCAGCGGAAACTCCGTTCCCATTTTTGCGAATCGCGACGGCAGCAGTAGCAGTAGTAGTCGTTCGTCGTCGTCGTCGTCGTCGTCGTCGAAGAAAAAGTACGTGCAACGCGCGACGACGAAGAAAGGAAGGGGAGGGAGGAAAAGGCACAGCGCGCGTTCGCGCGATGAAACTTTTAATAAATGGCAGAGTCGATATGAAGTATAGGACTTTGACATATCGTGTGTCTGTAATGTATAGTTAAATCTCTGGCGGCAGATGTGGCACTTCGCTCCCGCTATGCCTGTACTACGTTGCTGCAGCATCCCCGAAAATTTTCCCCGAGCGAGAGGCCCCTCCTACAATCTCTCGCTCTCTCTCTCTCTCTCTCTCTCTCTCTCTCTCTCTCTCTTATATGTATATGAGAGAGTGCGGCGTTATTGGAATCAAAATGCATCTTCTTTTTTTTTTACTTTGCGGGGAGAGGGAGAGATTGCCCTTCGTAATTGGATTATCTGTTTAGGTGTATTATACTTACACGTCGTATAAGCTTGCATATCGATCAAAAACTTTATCGTGTGTTTGGCTTTAGGACTAAATTTAGAATGTGTTTTGAAGGGATATATATATATTATACTACTCGAAGATTGAGATGTTTCAAAAAGATTTTCTGTGGTGGAACAGTTTTTCATTTTTTTCCCCTCCGAAGAGGAGGAGAAAAAAAAATGAGGTGTACAAATTAGTTTCTTTGAAAGCCGTTAGTGTTAAAAGTCAAAGTAGATAAGCAGTTGACTTTTGGTCGATAAGATCAAGCGAAACAGCAAGTGGTCCGAGTCATTATTTCGAAATTTTAACGCCTTTAACATAGTGTTACGACACGTATGTGTATAACTAGGAGATACATATATTTAATGACTTCTTGTTAATTGCTTTCGAAATGATTTTCAGTCGTAATACCAAACTCGAGAGCCTTGAAATACCGGCGTTAATGCAGAGCGAAAGAATTTTTAAATAAACTGAAAGTGAATGTCCTAATAAAAAGATAAGAAAATATGACATGTGCATGAATTCTATAACCGCGCGATAGATGGCTACGTGTTCCATCCTATCTATTAGATAAAACTCTATCCTTTCCAATTAAGAAAGCTTTTGCGATCGCTGTTTTTGACAATGTTTTTAAAAAATTACCATTTTGTTTTGCATTTTCGCCTTTTTTGTCGAATAGTTCATATCGTTGAACAAAAAAGCGCAACCGTGACAAGAAAAGAATTTTAAAACACATGTTATCCCCGACGCGCATACAGTAAAGCCTTCGTCGCTTACTTACGTCAAGCGTTGACACGACATGATTATTGATAACCCCGCATATATATGCACCGTCGTATATATAAGAACCCTAAAAGAGTATAAGCGTTTGCACACGCGCAATTCCCCAAGTTTTTTTTTTATCGCGTCGAGTGAAACTTCGTGCACACGGAGCTCGAGCGATGAACTTTTCAATCAAATCGGCTGTCCAAATGAGAGCCTCGCCACAAAAGCGGATCAGGGTAATCTGTCATCGAGAGCGTTTCGGGCTGTCTCGTCGGCCTATGTGCACCAGCCGGCGCCCCGACCGTTAGCTACGACGAGCTGCGTGCTCTTCTGCAGCCGCTGTTTTAAATATTAGTTCCGATGGGCGGGGAGAGAGAGAGAGAGAGCAGACTGAGTGAAAGAAAGCTTCAAAATGCCGCTCTTATTTTTAGGGAAAAAAAATTTGTATCTATCCAGAGCGACGAGACGACGATATGCGTCCCATGGAAAATTGCGTTTTCCGTTTGAAAAATGGCACTCTACGCGGCTGTGTGGCACTAGGCAATTTCGGAAGTTTTTCATTTTTTTTTGACAGTTTTTAGGACATCGCTGATCGATTTTGATACAAATGATATATTGTTTTTTATAAGAGAAATTTTCAAAACCAATTGTACTGAATTGATAATAAAAAGATTTTATTATCAATTAAAATATTAGAGTTTTTTTTTATGTCACTATCAAATTTATAATTAAACATACACAATTTATTAAATTTGAAAGTGTGAAGCTCAATGGAAATGTTGATATATCAAACAATTGTGAAATATACAGTCTTCTGCTATATACGTGTCAAACAGTCTTTACAGTCATTCATCATCGAATGCGTAAAATTTCAAAATTTTCAAAAATCAGTTATAAGCCAATATAAAGTCCATCAACCAGTACAATATGCAACATTTATTACATATTAGACACTTGATATCATTTACTCCAAAAACTCTCAAACTGCAACACACCCCCAAATAATCAAAGATCCACAGCACCTGCCAAACCTAAAAAATCATTCTACCTACACCCAACAATTATCACCTGGCATCTCCAAAAATCGCGCAGCATGTATAGTATAGACACAATCTCACGAAAAGCTCAACTATACACACACGCTATACATACACCGGGGATGCGGCGGCGCGCACGTGACAGTGATATCCCCACCGCTCTATCTTTCTCTCTCTCACTCCCTGGTGCTGAGGCTCGAATGTCGAACAGCGCGCGGCAAGCGGGTACCCGCCCACACGGCTGTCTGCCGAGGCTAACAACAGCGTAGTCGGCCGAATGCAGTGGAGGCGCGCGGATGTGTGCTGCAGTTGGATAGTGCGCGAGTCCTCCTGAGAGCTGCGCGCCGCCTACGTCGGGAGGGCCGCACCCGTTACCGGACGCCCATTGGCTCCTCGCCAACCTCACGTGACTGCTGCTGCGAGCTACTACTACTACTACTACCACTCGCCACGGAAAAGACAGAGACAGAGAGGTTCGCGCTCGCGCTTATACACCCAACGAAGGAGATACTCGCGCGGCTCTCCGAGCGACAGAGAGACACTGCAGTCAGCAGCACGATACAACGGTGCGTGAGTGTGGCAGGCATGCGGCTTTAACATGGCGATCGACTAGATCGCTAAATTCAACCTTATCACGTTATCCTTATTGTTGTTGCTATATATTCGAAGCAATAGTGCATCATTGTTCGGTTGGAACTGACCGTTCAAAAGAAAAAAGTGCGCGAACTCGATGTACAATCAAATATTATTCAAGTTTTCTTTTTTCCGAGTGTGACAAGTGACCGAGTGCAGCACCTTATATGCCGATACTGATTACTCTCTATAGGCAAAGTAACTTTGTTATAGTCAGTGCTTCGATATGCAAATCCAACAATGATAACCATCATTCAATTTGCACAACGCAGTTAGTTACATAAAGCAACAACAAAAATCCCCGCGCGTATCGGTGAACACATAAAAAATTGATGCGCGGCATTCACCGCGTCGTGGAGGAGCCATTGGCCGTCGGCCTCAACCCTTATCACCATCATCAGCAGCATCAGCATCAACAGCAACTTCATCATCAACAGCAGCAGCAATTTTACGGCTGTACAGCCGTGGGTGTTGATCAGCAGCAGCAGCAAGCGAGCATCGAGTCCGTGAAGACGACGAGGTCGCCAACGCCGCCGGCCGTCCTGGCTAACGAAGCTGGCGGCGGCGCGTTCTGGCTGGCCGCGGTGGCGCCTCAACCGCCACCGATGGACCAGCCGCCGCCGCCCGCCGTTGTCGCCGAGACGGGTTTCATCAGCAGTCAACCATCCATGGCTGAATTCATGATGGCTGCCGACGGACCGGTCGTTCAACATTCGCCTGCATCCGCTGCCGCGTCCGTCGTTGGTCCCTTGAGTCCTGGTTCTCATCATCAGGCCTATCACGGCATGATGGATCCGCATGGTGTGCAGGACGCGTCGGGTGTTAACGTGCCCGAGTATCCCTGGATGAAGGAGAAGAAGACCACGAGGAAAAGCAGTCAGCAAGGTAATTGGTTTTTTGGTTTTGTTTTGTAGTTGATCGTCGATGATACAGCTTCGACTTTTGAAGCTTATGCTTTTCTGATGATCTATTCGGAATGTTCATCGAGTAAGGATGACAAATTATCTGTTGATACTTCAATTTATTGAGACCGACGAAGAAAATACTAATAATTTTCGGGGTAGTCCGATGCATCTTGATGACTCATGGGAGGGTATGCTGAGCAAAAAGAGCATAAGGGGATATTAAAGGGAGGAAAAATGCCTCCCACACTACGGTGGTGAGCGAGGTACCCTAAAAGCTCGAGAAGGGTATAGGGAGTAAAAGAACAACTAGAACTAGAACTACTAATAATTTCGTGTTGCATTGAAATATGCCAGTTGGAAAACAGATTCAAACTAATATCACCTATACTCACTATAAAGCTCATCATTTATGGATAAAACAGTAGGAATTATTGAAGATTATTACAGATTCTGATAGTTTTTTCAAAGTAGAAATTTAAAAAACTGTAGATCTATAAAAATAATATCATCACATTGATAAAACAAAAAGCAAATATGTTTCAAACAAAAATAAATCTGTATTCTATTAAAAAATCTTGTTGTTGCAACTTGCCAATATTAAGTACAGAGTACCAGTCCACGAAAAGTTAATTTGAATATTAAGGTATATTTGCGGATCAGTCCAAACTAAACACAGCTCGAGAGGGTCAATAGGATTAACCACTGGTATACTTAAAAGGTACCAATATCCCAAATGGAAATAGTCTAGCCTCATTATAGAAGTCATTTTAGAATAGTGTATTTCCATCTCACCATTTACAAAACGATTTAAATTAACAAGATCGTTGCGAAATTCTTTCAAAAATGATGAGTCAAACAAAGAAGAAATAATCATGTTTTAATATCAACAAACTCGAATCGTCAATTCCGAATCGTTTAAGTTTCAGCACACGCGTCCAAACACAAGTGAAACCGCAGTCAATAAAGCAATCGGTAGCAAATCGACATTATTGTGTGAGTCAATTGTTATCGAGTTGTCCGTCGGTTCGGCTTCTCTTCCACGACAACTTCATTAGGCCTCTCTCTCTCTCTCTCTTCATCATTGTGGTCCTCCGCAGGGTGGCCGCGTGCCACGCGGACTAATGACAATTCTCATTCATTCATTCATTCATCGTTTGCTTGTCCCTTTAAACGCATCTGCGCGAGCCGGTAGGGGGATTTGCAAACACGCAGTAGAGTTCATCAAAAGACTTCGGTGAAAATTTTTCCGGAAAATCTGCCCAGCACATGTCTCCGCGAGCCGCCGTCGGATGAATTATTATCCTTTTGCGGCGTTTCCAGAAGGCTTCCGGAATTTTCGCGCGCTAATGTCTTTTCTACGGGATCGTTTAAAGGTTTTCCCCCCGTGTATACGTACGAAAAGTCAAAGGGTTCTTCAACACACCCGGAGCTATAATAGATTTCGGTGGTAAGCTCGAATGAGTTTGCCAATTCGACATGTGGAGACCGCTTGAGGGTTGCCAGCGAGAGAGAGAGAGAGAGTTTTATGGGCTTTCTGTGGTACGGTGTAGAAACTGTTTGTATTCTATTAGCTTTTATGGCTGACATCTTGTAGTGTCATTAATTTTCCAATGCCGACTTCATTTAATTTCGCTTAATGACAAAACTTTTGGTGTAAAACGTGTGGTATTCGCTTCTTTTTTAAAATGCTACACTTATTATGTAAGCTACAAATTTTTTAACAAGATGTCACTGTTATAGAACCATGTTATAAATTTTGATGCAGTCGTATTAAATACACATATCTTTGCTTATACTTTAAGTTTTTATCATTAGCTTTTCTACTTCTTTAATGTATGAGATACTATTGAAGCTAACAAAACAATAAGTTATAAAAAAAGCATTAGAACATGTAATTCATTTCACTTGAAAATACCACCCAAAAAATCAATGTTTCAATAAAACCTCTAAACAACAGCTAATAAGCACAGTCAAAACAATTGAAAACAATCAAACAATATACAAAGAAGTAAGAACGTCGAAGACAACAATAGTCCCTCGATAATCAGCCATAAACGCAACCGCATACATACGAATATAGCCTTCAACCTAGTTTTAGGCAGGCATGTTAGCTTATAAATCGTCGCTCGGCCTCTCTCTCACTCTGCTCGGAGGATGGTTTGCTCGCATCGGCACTTCATAGACGTATTGGGGCGATCGTTTTCCGGCAACTTGTTGGCTATTGTCGAGGCATCGAGCTCCCATAAATCTGAAACGCGCGCCGTGCTCGCCCGGGCCGGACTTCTCTCTCTCTCTCTCTCTACTCTCTCCGGGGGGAAGTTTATGGGGCACGAGGGTCGCGATTTAACGGCCCGCGAGTCCGTCGCACGCCGCGCGTAAGATTAAGCGTTTACATCGTGCAGAATCATCTGTAAATTGAGCGTCCGTTTGCCGCGCGCGGCCATTATTCTCATATACATATATATACGTGCGTCTCTTATCTCGCGAGCAGAACGTAACGCGGGGACGGCAACTTGATTTGCGACTATGTTCGTTTCCTATGTCCGTTTTCGTTTGCATACTTTTCTTTTTTTCCTTTTCATGAGAGGGAGAAGTGATGGCGATATGTGGAGGTTTTGGTTAATTGTTTGATTTGTGGATGTAGGGAAATTCATTTGTAACTACAGACAATAAATGTAGAACAATATTTTTACACAGATATCAACTTGTCAATTTCATGTTTATCTTGTATAATTTTCGAACCAAACAAATTTTTATTGTCGTCTAAAAATATTGACATCGTGAACAGAAACAGTGAATATTATAGACGATTTCTCGATGAAACTTTAAGTATATATAGACAACATCATTCAGCCAGATACACAACATATGCGAGTATTAACTAACTTTTCCTCGCCAACCCAACCAAAGCGATAATCCCGTCTAATCAAATGTTCATCTAAACGATCAGTCTACCCGATCGACGTCATTCTGTAAACCAAAACGAAGTATCGGCAATTTATAACCCTCGCTTTAATCAAACAAAACAAATCTTCATACAAATAGAGTGTCATCCCCTGCGGAGGTATCAAATACCGCTCAAGCATCCCCAATATCGAGTCCCGAAGATCACCCACGTCACGGCATCTAATCAAGCCAGCCAGCGCGTTACTTCGCCCAACTGTTGGCCTCTGCCAACGTTGCACACGCAACAACAAAAAAAAAGAGGCTGCGCTTTTTCCTTTAGCGCCTCGTACGGTGGTGGTGTCTCATCAGTCACTGAAGCTCGAGCAGCAGCAGCAGCCTCGGCACGCCGCCGATGTGTCAATTAATCCCCTGCGCGAGGTCCCAAGGGAGTGTAAGTCTCCTTTTCTTGGGCCGACCGACGCGACGACTTACCCTCGTTTCACGCGCGAGCCACAACCGACCTCTCTATGTGTGTGTGTATTTGTCTGTGTGCGAGCCCTCACTTCGGAAAAGGCGTTGCTGCAAGCTTCCCCGAGCGAAATTAATCTTAGCGGCATCGTAATGATGCTTACGTATATTTTATAACGGGGGATGGAATCTTCATTATACCACTTATCGCGATTCACACGTTATATGTCTGTATGTGAGAGAGAAAGACAGTATAGGATGTGTTTCGGAGATAAAACGATATTTTTGTTGTTGAGTTTGAGATTTGATCGGACGAGGCGTGGTGTGAAAGTTTTGAGAAATGTTAGATTTACCGTCTTTGACTCTTTCAAATCTGATGAACTTGAAGTTATGGGATTCTTATAAGAAAACTTTTTGAAATAAAAGGTGTATTTCTGTCAACATTATTGATGCAGCTTTTAATTTACCATAAATTTCAATAAACGATGTATTCAACATCATTTGATCTTCACTGCATTTCAAAATAAACAAATTATCTTGTAAATTACTAAAACTCTATTCACAACAAGCAATCGTGCGATCTCGATTTGACAACCCTATATAACGCAGCAAGATATTCGAAATTGACTGATAAAAAAGGTCAGTACTATATAAGGTACCACGGGAGAGTGCAGAGAGAGAGAGAGCAAAGACCGGGTTATCTTGTTCTTGGTTGGCTGGACCCAAATCCAGTGTCCGGTCGTCTAAATCATACTGGACAGCTCGATGCCCCTCACGGATAATATATAATACTCTTCTTTACTCGCGGCCCAAAGTGCGCTCGTCAGCGTAACAAGGCACGATAAACAAGTTTTTCTTTTTTACACGAGTAAAATGAAAATTTTTTTTCTAATTTGAATAGCAGCCGAGTTTTGAAAATCCATTATTATGACGAGGAATTTCCTTTCGCGTGGATTTGCATAGTCTATCCATTAAAAATAAATTAATAAACACCTTTCTTTCCCAGAGGAATCATCATGCACATAGTTGGATGAACAAATTTTTTTACGAGAAAATGAAAATTTTGTAAATTTTATTAATTTGGATAACAGACGAGCTTTGAAAAACCATTATTATATAAGACGAGAAATTTCCTTTCAACCTAAATTTCCATTTTTAATCCATTAAAAAATTAAAGCAACCATTAGTTAACAAACTCATACTTTCTTTCACCGCACCTTTCCGCAAAAGTATCATCAACGTATATAAAAACCTCCAAACAAGCGAAAACAATAGCTTGTTAGCACCTCGTCGAAGTTAACTCATTACACACACACTAGAGAGAGCGATAATCATCGCAGTAGAGAAGTTGGCCACGGATCTCGTGAAAAAAAAGAGTAGAAGATACATCTCATTAGCTTCTGCTTTTCGGTTTGAAAATTCCATCTGGCACGAGAAAAAAAGCTCTCTCATTCTCGGGGGCATATGCAATAAACACGACGAGGATAACAAATTGATAATACGGAACAGGGAATCTGTGCGCTCGTGCTTCTCTCCGATCTACTAAAGAAAAAAAGCAGAACTTTTTTTTGCTCGCTCTCTCTCTCTCTCCACGCTCGTTGTCGCGCCAAATGGGCCGCCATAAAACGCTCTCCCGCAACCCCCCCACGCGATTTCCGACCTCCGCTTGAAGGGGGGTATATAGGGTAGCTTATGGCTAAGAAACTGCGGTAACCAAAAAAAATAAAATAAAAAAGAAGAACACACGCAAAGGAGACAGCAGCACCCTCGGCGCGCATTTAAAATAATAGAAGCTCTTAAAAAATCACTTCCTACTCCCGCGCGCGCACCGACGAAAATGAAACAAAACTCGCGCGTTGCGCTGTGGTGAATTATCGTCGTACGTTATATTAAACATTTTTTTTTTTTCATTCGAGCTTTGATTTTTTAGACGGAAACGTGCGCGAGATGTGTATTTTATTCGAAGGCCAATGTAAAACACTAAATACCGTATGATTAACTTAAAGGTCGAATTACAATCGCCGGGTATTACGTATAAAGTCCGATACGAGCCGCCACAATTACAAACGACAAAAAAAAAACTCTCACGCGCGCGCGGTATAAGATGATTGAAGCCCCGGTATAGTCTTCTTCGTCGTTTTTTTTCCCTTTTCGAATTTCGTTTTACCATATTCAGAATTATAAATTACACGCTATATAAGGCGCGCACCAACTTCACTCGAACGCTATATAACGCACTCGTTGAAACATATAGCGAACGATTAATAACACTCACCTCGCTGAGAAAGGAAGAGCGAACGAACGAACGAGAGAGAGAGAGAGAGAGAGAGAGAAAAAAAGAAGAAACTTTGACGAAACAAATTAAGAAAGTGGAATAGTTTCGAGAAAATAATTGTCTTGTTTCCTCCCCTTTTGTTTCGTGCGATCGCCGCAGCGCCGTTTGCCGCCGCCGCGATCATTAATCAAAATCTATCGGCAGCGGATCTTCTTCTGCATCGTTTTCTCTCTCTCTCTCTCTCTCTCTCTCGCTCGCTTTGCCTCTCTCTCACTCACCTCGAAAAAGAGAGGATCGTCGACGATGCCAAGAACGTCGGCAGCAGCAGCAGCAGTGCCGCCACCGCCGCCGTGGTGGCGTTAATAATAATTCTATGCAAATGTCCAAGCAGCCAGGCGAAACGACGACGGAAGCCACAGCACGAGACAAAACGCCCGACGCCAAGCGCTTAAAAAAGTCAACCCATAAAAAAAAGTAGATGAAGAAGTAGGTGTAAAAATCCACACAAGGGAGAACGCAATATGCGCGACGAACAGGAGGGGGATGAAGACCCAGATTCAATGTTTAGCCAGTCGTGAGATATTGCTGCTTTGTATTATTACTCGGAAGGGTAAATGATGACCATTTTCTTTTTTTCATTGTTAGTTATATTTCAGCACTTTGGTTGTTATTTCATAAATCTTCGCGGAAAAAAAAACTTGATTAAATAAGCAAACCGACTTTCAACACGCTTTCACTATTATTATCTCACACACTGCGTTTTCTAATTTTCCAAACTCCCACAATAGAATATTGTGTACACACGCTACGTGCATTTAAAAGCGACGACAGGCATTATCGCACGTAACAGCAAAAGGCATTCATCCGTCAAAACTAATATTGAACGAACAGTATTAGTAAGTAAGTATGCTTTTCCCGCGAGGAGTAAATTTCATATCAGATATTAGTCCCATTCATCTCGGCGATTCGTATCTTCGCATCTCTCAGACGAGCCAATTAAAACAAACAGACTTTCACGCCTCTTCGCGCGCATTATTATCAGTTGGTCGTTTTTACGAGCTCTTGACATTTGCCGCTGCCGCGAAAATATATATAAACTTCGGGTAAACCGCCACTGCGCGCCGCCGGAGCAGAGAATCTTTCAGCACTCGGCCTTAGCTAATTACCCCGCAGACATTCCTAACCGAACCCTCGCGCGCACAGTTTTGCGGGCGACCCCTCGCGATCCCTCAAACCTCTTCTCTTCTCTCTCTCTCTCTCTCTCTCTCTCTCTCTCTCTCTCTCTCTCTCTCTCTCTCTCTCTCTCTCTCTCTCTCTCTCTTTCTCTCTCTTTAGACGAAAGAACCGCAGAGAGGCGACGCGCTGACGTCGAGTTTTCGCTAAGAGGAGTTGGACTGTGAAATTTTATTTTTAATGGCTTGCTGAGGCCATAGTTTTTCCAACTCTTTATATTCGTATTATGATTTGTCGTTAAACATTCTCGTTATGTAGAAATTTCAATTTGTAAAAGTTTTTTCATGTATAATTTTTAATTGCTATGTTAAAATGTGTAATAAAACTCCGAATTTTCGTAAACAAAACGGAGTAGGTTAATAACAGAAGTCATTTCGAATTTCCATAAAAAAAGTTTACTCTTCAAAAACAGGCAAAAAAAGATCCTCGAGTCACTTCCAGCACAAATTCACATCCACATCGAAGTACCTACTTTCAAAAATTGTAAAATTTTATTAACATGATAACTCAGCGATCGCACCCTCCCCCCGAAAAAAAGTCATACGCTCTCGTAAAATCAATAAAAATCCATAAAAACCGATCGTTTTGAGCAAAAGAAAAGAAAAGAAAAGAACCGTGAAAATGCCCTCGGGATCATTCTTCGTTTTCTCGCATGAAGCACGCAAGTGCAGGCAGCTCCGGCAAATCGATTTTGAATATTCCCGAATTGAAAAGGCAGCTCACGTTCGGAGCAACTTTCATCAGCGCGCATAAAAAAAAAGGAAAGAAAAGAAAAAAAAAGAAAGAAATCTCGCTCGCGCGCGTACGCATTCTGACGGCAGCTGTCAAAATTTTTCCATTCTATACATGTATATACCACGCCGGCAATATAAAGGTGTATAACAAGTACAAGGCGAGATTTGCGGCGGTAGCCGCGCACTAACGCTTTTGATCGCCGCGTGACGAGGGACTTTGCATTGTACGTATATTTACGGGAGAGATCGTCGTGCGCGTTTGCGTGTGCCGCGCAAATTTTTCAAACTCTCTCTCTCTTTCTCTGCGTATACTTACGGCTTTTATTGCCGCAACGGGTCTCTCGGGCAAAAGTTTTGCCCGGCAGTTTTGTTGTTCCGCTGATGTATGGGCATAATTAATTCGACGAGTTTTGAAGTGCCCCGCTACTGCCGCGCGCGAAGATTGCGAACTGGCAAATATTTCGAGCGCTTTTGCCGGAAATTAAAACATTCTTTGGATTCGTCATTGCTCTCGTAGATGAATTTTGAATTGCGTTTTCTGTGACGTAAATTCATTTTGAAAATTCATCTCGACTGAAATTTGCATGACAATTATTGTTGCTAAGAGTCACCGAGGAAAACAACATCGTATATAATGAAAAACCCTTCTTCTGTCTATCTACTATATATACGACCTGTTATAGAAATCTTGAGAAATATTTTGAAAACATCATACAGTCGGACGAACGATGAGCAAACGCTCCATTAATAATACTCAAGTGAGAGAGAGCTTTTCACTATAGCGAGCATCAGTCAGAAGTTGAGAGCGCGGCTTTATTAAAATTTTCCCGAAAGAAAAATATTGAAATCACGCCTATTTACACGGGTCCTGAGAAAGAAAGCCAAGCAAATCCGAGACGAGCTGCTGCTGCTGCTGCAGCTCACGATCACGCGGCCACTATACTCCTGCTTCCCTTCAATTTTTCATTCTTTTTCTCACACAGCTCTCTCTCTACCTCTCTTTTCTTCATTTCAAGGGAGATTTCGTTAATAAATGCTCGAGTTCCACTTCCATCTCTCTCTCTCTCTCTCTCGCTTCAACTTTCTCCTTCTCTTTAATTTCCTCTCTCTCTGTTGGTTGGTTGGTCGCTCGCGAGAAGAAAAAAAAAAAGACGCGGCGAGATTATACGCGGCCGCAGATGATTTATCAGGAGGAGGCCTGTGAGACTTACAAGTTCGCCGCGGAAGTGTATAGCCGCATCCAGCGAGAGAGAGAGAAACACGTTTCATATATAATATACAGCGTAGCGAAGCGATTACCTGCGAGTGCAATCACCATGATATGCTACACTCGCGCGCACACGATCTTTCGCGCACGGGCAAAGGCTTTTCTATGTCGAGAAGATAAGCGCGCAAAAATGCAGCCGACGAGCTACTGCTGCTGCTAGCTGCTGCTGCTGCAGCTGCAGAGCACCGTTAGAAAAAGAAATTGCTACGAGAAGGTTTTGTAGGTTACCTAGTAATATCGAGTTTTCTCCGGGTCTTCTTCTTGTTTTTTTTTTCTTTATGGCTCACCTACCGGCAACTGCAATTTGCGCTGTAAAATTACTTACGAAAAATTTCGCGGCAATTTGCAAAAGGCCGTGCGAACTGCTACGCGCGCGCGAGCGGTGAAATACTGACGGAAAAACTTACGGCGAATCTCTTGTATTTATGAAGCAAACGTTAGATGGGGTTTTTTTTTAAACTTGCGTGGCAAATTTTTGAAAAGTTAGTTTTATTCACACTCATTTTATGATATAGTGATTTCAAAAAAGTTACAAAATCCACTCTTCGAAATAAAACTCTAACGAATCAATCAATCTGTCACAAAAAAAAAGAAACATGATAAATTAAAAAAAAAAATCAAAAGAAAGAAAAAAAAGAGAGAGAGAGAGAGAATCGCAAAGCATAAAAAGCGTCGACAGCTCGAAAGCCTAGATAATGCAATTATCGGTTCTCGCGAGCCCACAGCAAAAATAAACTCTCTCTCTCTCTCTCTCACTCGCCACCCACATCTGGCATTCTAAAAAAGCAAAATATAAAAAAAAGGTGGCAGTCACCATAGCATCAAAAAAAAAATCAGAAGCCACACACACAGTGAATATCGACTGGCATGTGATGCGACGCGCCGAATATTGAATGGTTTTGTGCCACCGCGTGTGCAGCAGCAGCAGCAGCAGCACACACTTGGTGGCGATCGATCTTTTTGGGAGAGTTGCACACAGTACACGCTCACAGTTATCTATACATACGAACTCACACATACACACACATAGGAAGGCCGTTAAGCGTGACTCGGCGAATCGTCCGAGTGCGAAGTTCGCGCGCGCGCGCGCCCGCTGACCGACGGCCGAGCGCCTTTCTGATTGATGATCGCCACTACCGGACTCCCTCCTCTCTCTCTCTCTCTCTCTCTCTCTCTCTCTCTCTCTGCCTTTTTTTTGGCTATACGCGTCGTCGTCGTAGTCTCGGAGGCGATGCTTTTATTCGTTTCACCCGCTTGCTTGTTTTCGCCACCACCACCACCACCCCAGAGTTTGCGCCGCGCGAGATTGTACTTTTATGGGATTCCAAGGCATCCGAGAAGAGAGAATCCAAGATGTGCGCGGATTTGTTTTGTTTCATTCGGTGGTGCACACGAGTTTTATGGATGAGTTGATGGCTGTAACAATTGTTGTGTTGAATGAATACTTCATAAACGTTATCGTTTCTTATATTCATTGTTTCTTTTTTCTCTTGATTTAATGTATTACAAGAAAAGGCTGCGTGAAAAAAAAAAGTTTACACACCGCATGTCATCGCCTGGTGAGAGACGGAGAGAAAAAAAATGAAAATTTATCATCTTACGTGATTAATTGATCTTTCGAGGGCCAGTGAGGACAAGGATGCCGTACTAATCGTACTTGTGTAAATACTTTTGAGCAACTTGGGAAAACATCCATTATTCAAGCGACTCTTTAATTTGAACGTGACAATAAAAATAATGAGTCACCTTTTTTTACTACATCTTTGCAATACCTGATTTACACAGTCGACTCTTGTAATGATCATCGAAATAATTTAGGTACGAGTTGCAATGTGTTTATGAACTATAATGATGGTTAAAAATTATTTCAAATTTCAAAAAAATATCTGTTTAATACTGACAGTTGAATTAATTTCCGGTACGAAACATTTTTGGAAAAAAAACTGATGTAATATTGATTGGTAGTATGTTGAAAAGTTCGATGGCCGAGAAACACGATTGGAATAAGCTTTCTGGTGGAAGGGCAAGAAGTAGAGATGTGTGTATGTGTGTGTAGGAAGCGATGAAAAGTGACGATGCAAAAAGGTATAGACCCCCGCCGATCATGGGTGTGCGTTTCGCTCGTCACTTCCATATCAATGTATATAAATCCCAAAGTTTCTCTCTCTACTCGCTCAGGAGAATTTTCATCTGATTTTATTGAGAAAAATAGTTCATTTTTCCAAATCTATCATTTATAAGCATAAACGTCATGTAAAAGTATATAACTCTAAAACGAAATCAAATTTTCGCACCGCGGTAAAAGAAAAAAAAAACTCCCCCAATTGACGATTTCCACGGTTAGTGCTCGTCGAAGTATAACAAAGTGCTCGCGATTCCGGAACGCGTTATTTAACTCCTAATCGAGCAAGCCGCCAAAAAGGCTTTCGGCGAGCGGTTGGCGTTCGTTCGTTTCCTTTCATTCGAATAGAGAGGGTAGGAGAAGGCAATATTTCTTTTCCCTCTCTCCTCCATGGAGTCTTTATCTAACAAGGAGCAAATCATTTCCCTATTATTTGCTCGCTATCGCGGCCTCTTTTCCTCTCTTATATTCCTTCGTTTTCCAACATCCACACACAGCCATACTTTCTGGAGGCCATCCAAAAAACCTTATCCATTGTCGTATTCCATGCTCGAGAGAAGAGCCTTCCTCTCCTCGTCACCTGATTTACAAGTATCATTTTCCACAGCGTTCTTCTCTGCGCCCTCAAATAACGAATCGCTTCGACCTCCGCAACGCGAAGCTCTTTGCTTTTAAGAGTTTTTAAATTTTAAATTGGAGACTTACTTTTTTAGGTTAATTTCGACATTCTTCTCGTTTTTTTTCTCTTGTTTTTTTACTGTTCGGAGAAATTTAACGTGAAATGTAAACTTCTAGAGCTTTCGCATTAAAATAGAAAATCTCTGAAGTGTCGAAAGAAATTAGCGAGTAGTATTGTAAACACAATGGAATAATAGCGGTACTCGATACGACGATAAATCGCCACGCATAGGACAGCAAAACAACACCTGCTCCTTGAGCTTTTTTTCGGGTTTGAACTTGCCGGACCCTAATCAAGCGTCGGTTATACTCGCGGGCAGTCAGTTAGAGAGCGAGAGAACGAAAAGGGCTTGGTGGTCGCTTTAAACAATTATCGCGCAAAGGGGTCGAGTGTGCGTCTCTCGGCTATAAGGGTGCTAAGTTATTGGCTTTTGGGCTTGCTTACGAAAGCTCTGCGGTGTACTCTCGGACCTTAGCACTTGACCAGATCGCACTCCCTCCCCGACTAACCCACGCACTTTAACAGCCTTGCCTATTATTGCACTTTAATAGTTTTATATTAAAAATTTTTGGTGCGGGGAAGGAAGGATTTTCGCTTGTTTTATTCTTTGCCGTTTGTAACTGTACATTCTAAACGATTCTCTAAACGTTCGAATCAGCAACAATTTCATTTTTTGTCTTTTTGCTCTCACAATAGCGCCTCAATTACGCACTCAAAAGCTAGATACAAATCGTGTCCGAACTGCGGCTATTAAAATCTAATCAATCAACATTAGATTTAATTAAACGACCAACAAGCAATTGCGCGAGTTGTCGTTTGTAAGTATGTGTGTGTGTGTGTGTGTGTGTGTGTATGTACGTACGCGAAATAAAGGTGAATCCACTTTCGCGTCGTCAAACAAAATTTATATCCTAATAATACACATGTTTGTCGGCCAAGCTGCTGACACGTTAATTCGAGTTGACATACGAAGACCACATACTTCAAGAAAGTCCTGTAATGTCAATCATCATTATTTCCCTCCCTTTTTTTACGGTAATGATCGTCTTGAATTTTTATATACATATAGAGAAAAAAAATCCATTGGAATAATTCAAAAAATTGCACATGCGGCGTTCCGCTGGCCACTTACGCATTCATACCGCGCAGAGCGAAGAAAAAGGCGGCTTGTGTTTTTGACAAAAGGGATATACACACGCAGAGAAAGAGAGAGAGAGAGAGAGAGAGAGAGAGAGAGAGTCCGCTCGACGACACCCTCTCGGACCGCGGGCGGGCGCGATAGTAGGGGTACATATACGAGTACGTACGTAAGAATCGCCTGAATATAAAAGGAGCCTCGTAAATCTTGAGGTTCTTTCGGTGTGGGCTCCACAAGTACGGGCCGAGTGTCCTTTATGGCATTGTTAACAAGTAATGTATGCCTCGCCCTCGCGTTTAACATTCTTTAACATTATTATACACATGGCGCCCGTCTCGAGGGGTCACCCTCTCTCTCTTCCTCTATATATATATACATCCAGGAAGGAATAAGTGTGTATGCACACTGCTTCTAAAACCGCCCTCTTTTTATTGCTACAACCTCACTACCCCTTTTTTCTTTCCGAATCTCATTTCTTTCCGACGCGCTGCTGTGTGTCTCGCAATTTCGTTCTATTCTTTCGTAATTATGAGAGAAACGGCCGCGAGAAAAGCCTGAATTATAACGCCGTATACCTGCTGTTGCAGCAGCAGACGCCGAATGTAATGAATAAATATAATAAAACGCACCTGCATAAGCCGCGTATTTTTTTATTTTATGTGTCGACTTTGGATTTATTTTTGATTTTAAAAGCGACGATTGTTTACGGGAGAATTAGAGAATTGATTATTATTTAATTTATTACACATTTTTCGGAATTTCATAATGAGTATCTTTATTAACATTGCATTGGAGTTTCAATTCTGACAATTGCAATACTCTTGTAGATATCCTGTAGAATATATAGATATCTAACGGCCACCTCTGTAACCAGGAGTGCCACCTTCGGTGTAACTTTGAGGGCCACAAACGGCTGAAAATAAAAATAATCACAATATAATCATCAATTTATATAAAACGAATATCGAAAAATATTTAAGTATATGAGCAAATCCACAAAAAAACTGCCGTAATTCGAGAAAGTATTTTCAAATATTCAAACTGGGGGCACTCTCTCAATTTTAGGTGTCCGCTGTTCTACGAGGTATCAAAAGATTCGTAATTCTCTTGCCCATCTCCTCCTGAAATGCGTGTGACAGTATCAAAACCCCCTTTTTGCGTGTGACAGTATCAAAATCACGTACAAACTCTGACATCGAAAAAACGAAAATCTGCGGTTTTGTTGTTTTTTAAGGTTTTTTGGAATTTCATAAGAAACGAAAAATGTTAGCGTTA
>JAWWMK010000032.1:4367634-4400110 GCA_035047105.1 Galeopsomyia nigrocyanea | reverse complement strand
ATACGATATCGGTGTCTTCGATGCCTCGTTCACGGCCGTTCGCGATCACTTGCGCGCGAGATCACTTATTCAGCTGCTGCTTGCTGCTGCTGGACTTGCTTGATCGCTTTATCGTGTTAAGATGTGTATGTACGACGTGTGGCTCGATAAGCGAGCATGAAAATTCACGCGCTTGCTTTTCACGACGTGAAATACTCGCGCGACTTAGACGGGTCCTGACGTCTTGTTCAGTGGCGATCTTCGAGGATATTTTTTTTTAATTAATTCATGTGCGATATCGCTTGCCGAGCATCTATCGTTCTCTTATACTGGTTATCTTGAAAAAAAGGTTCGTCATCTTTATTTTTTTTTTTATTCGGAGAAGTACGTATATCTTCGACATTTGTAAATTTATTTTGTTGGCATCAAAATCAACGCGCCTATGTTTATATAGAGAATAAAAAAAACATAAAGTAGCGTCCAAAATATGAAAGATGAAGGAAGGGCTTCTAAGTAAAAAGTCTCAAAAGCAACAAAAAACTTGATTTTCAAAATTTTAAAAATCTTCGTAAAATCTTGTTTGTTACTATAAACTATGACGTGTTGCCATGTAGCTACTTTTCTTCTTTTTTATTCAAATGTTTCATAAAATGTAATAACAAAACTGGAAGAAAATATCATAAAAATTTTCAAGTGACCGAAGTTCGATTGCCAAAAAATGAGACTTTTGAGAGAGAAAAATCATCGATATCGAAACATGAAACTGTATATTAAAGATATCTACATCAGTATTACGAGCTACATATAACTTCATTATAGCCGTGATTTATTATATTCAAGCTATAATAATACCCATACTTAAAAACGTTATACAAAAAATAGAGTTAATTTGTGACAGAGAAAGATAAATTAAATATACAACACGATGGATGGCGCGACATATAAATCATAAAGCAACAGCAGCAGCCGGAGCAGTAGCCCGCGAGCCAATGCATAATGCTTAATCATCATAACGTCAAAATGCGCTTAAACGTCAACAATTACATTTTCATTAACAGCACTCTCGTGTCGCCCAATTAACGCGCTCATAAAACAATCTTTCGACTTTTCATCTCTCGCTCTCTCTCTCTCTCCAAAATGCCATTCGTCTTCATCATCGACTTCCCAAAAAAGGATACATACCTTTTCATGAATATCTATATATATAAAAATATTATATCCCATAAAACGGTCCGGACATAGTGATCCTATCGATCGTGGCACGCAAAAAAAAATGTACGTGGAATTGTCAAGATTTTTCACATATATGCACAGATGCCGATTGAGCGATCACAAATAAAAAAAAAGAGAGGAGTTTGGAAGCAGCAGCTGACGATACACTTATTCCGAAAATCCCCGTGACACACATCGCACGTGACGTGCGTAAGATAGATCTGAGGAAGAAAGTCAAGGGGACTTTGCATGGCTAAAGCTGCTGGTCGCGCGCAGAGGCCACATTGTTAGTTCAAGTTGCCGACGACACGCGGATGATGAATTCGTGGTGGTGGCGGCGTAGTATAGGCAACGAATTAAGTGATCGTATACGCCGCTGCTGCTGCTGCTGAAACCCACTGAAAACTCACAAATTGCCATTGGGCTTTTGTATATCTCGCAGCGATGATCGCGCTCACTGGCAACGAGTGAACTGTTTATACGGGAGTTTATATACCAGCTGCTATGGAGATAAGAATTTTTTTTTTTCCTTTTCTTTTTCAACGGATATATTTGTTCGGTTGACGTGAAAAACCGTTTTGTTTCTTTTTCTTCATGCTCGAAATAAGTGAGAATACTTTTTTTCATTCTATAAAGCATTATATATTTAGAATTCTGATTGAGGATTATGATATGTATATATATATATATAATTTTGGGATACTCATGGACATTTTCCGTGTTCTTATCAATCGATTTTTCATAATAGGATGCAAGATTTTACGTCACCGTGATTACACTTTTCCGCAATAGATAAAGACGTCAGTGAGTCACAAAGAAAATCACCCTAATGTACAATTCTAATTGCGATGTCAACTTGAACTTCATTTATTTCAAGTGCTAGATATCTTCATTATCATGAATAAGTACGGAAATTTTATGCCGTCAGTTTCATTTGAATATTTATTTACGGTGAAGCTCCATTTTTTTACCTTCAGTTTATCAGAAAAAAATGTCTTTAGCATTCAAATAATTTCCTTAATAATCGAGCGAAACCAAAAGTCAATAAAAATTCTCATACAAACTTTTCAAACAATTAATTATAAAAGCAATTTTGGCAAAAGTAAACATACAAGTTAACATCGCTCTCAGCGTGAATCCGCAGAAGCCTCAACATTCGCGTCATCTTTCACATATTCGCCGGCACATGAAATACATCGGTGCTCGCCACGCATCGGTTGATGAACTCGTCAAACGTCACTTTTAATTAAAGTAACAACCAAGAGAAAAAGAGAGAAAGACATGTGTGCACATGGGCGGTAGCGTTTTGAAACTTGAAAGCTACGTGGCTGCATCGAGCCAGATAAAATGTATACATATATGTATATATATAAAATCCGCACACGAGAGCCAAGAGAGAAAAAGATGATCCATCACGCTGACGCTCGAGCAAAGCATTGGATTGGTCGTTAAACTCCGCCTCGCGGCGATCACGTGACGCGGTTGGGGCACCGCCTACCACCGGGGAAACGGTTCAGCCCTCTCCCACCCGCCGGACAACTAAAAGTGGAGTGAGAAACGCGAGCTGGCTTTTACCTGCGTCACCTGCCTGCCCAGTTAGTTCGCTCTCAGCAGTCAACGCCGACGGTCGCGCACAAAGAGAGAGAGAGAGAGAGAGAATAGAAAAAAAAAAACAATAGTGTGCGAGTGATACTTTATTCAACACGCATGGTTGAGTGTTTGGTGGTTCATTGACTATTTGCACGTACTGGTGGTTATTCTTTCGAGTGATTTTAACAATAATACAGAAACAAAAAATTTGTTCTGATAATTAAACATGGAGGCTACATTCAAGTTCAAAATGTAAAAGTTCATGTAATCATCTAGGTTAATCAAAAGAACATTGACGGGAATTAACAATTTCATGAACTGATAAGCTACACTCAAAAAATAACAAGAATAATAAGTTTGTGCGACAAACGCGAAGAAGGTTAATGCAACTCCGGCGCGAGGATGATGATGATGGACATGGGCATGTACGGTACCTACGGCAAGCCTGACTCCTACCCGAACTACGGCTTCGCCGCAGGTGCGCATCATCATCACCATCACCACCATCAAGCATCCGTCGGTCATCATCATCATCCGCATCATCATCACCATCATCATCAGCAATCCGTCGGGCACGTGTCCGTGTCCTCGTCGCCTGAACTCGCAGCCACCGCGCATTACTATCCGCAAACTCCGTACGCCTCGAGTAGTCCGGACAATTTCATACCCGACGGCAGCAATGCGACCGCGAGCAGCAGCACGCCACCACAGCAAAACTTTTATACTACGGAGGAGGGTACAGCGCCGATTATCTCATCGGAGAATGGGTTGAGCTACACCAATTTGGACTACGCGAATGCTCAGTCAGCGGCTTTCGGTGCCGAGCATCATCAGAGTTACCAACCGGTGCAACCGATTTACAGAACCGAGGAGCATCGGCCACAGCAGCAGCATCCGACGAGTTTGGGTCCAGCGATTCTCAGGGCATCCGAGTTACCGGATCTTCAGCAGCATCAGTCTAGTCATGATTCTACCGATTACCAGATCGCACCGGGTTACCTTCATCCACTCAACGACGATCCACTTCAACAGCAGCAACAGTCGCACTACGCGTCCGCGAGTAACGTCCGACAGGATAGCGTTTATTCGCAGCAACAACATTTCAAAGAGGAAACACCAGATCACGTGGTTTATCATGGTATTCAGTCGCAACAACCGACGGTTCACCCGAACCACGTGCACTCGCATCACCATGCTCATCATCATCCGCATCATCATCAGCAACCTCATCATCATCAGACGCAACAACAACAGCAGCAGCAGCAACAACAACATCAGGTTCCTCAACAACCATCGGCGCAATCGGTACCCACCTACAAGTGGATGCAGGTCAAGAGGAATGTACCAAAACCCGCAGGTGAGTTGTTTCTTTATAATCTTCGCGGCGTGAAATTAAGAGTGCGACGGACGTGCGAAATGCGTTCCGAAAGTTGCAGCATCATTCAATCAGCTGCGGGCTGATGAGCTCGACTGCAGAGCCAGAGCGATTGCGGGATAAAACATTGTTATGCAGCTATTGGGTAACGGGTTCGGTGTGAGAATGTTGCATAAAGCTGATACGAGATGAAATTTATTTGCATTCTGATGTGTATTAATAAATTGTTGATTGGACTGGTTTTTTTTTATCATGTTGTAATTAAAAGTTGCAAAGAATTAGAAACTTTGAATGCAATATCTTTCATTATACAACTGCTCGATAAAAAAATGCTACATGAATAAGGGTATTTTATTTTTGGGTAAAACTCTTTCTTTCAAAAGACATTTCTTTAGCAAGGTTAACATTTCTAGCAGTTATTTTTAGTTAAAAGCGTCTAATGCAAGTTTTTTGAGAATCCATTAAAGCAATAATTAGATACTGATGTATAATATTCACATCATTTTTTTGTTCTTATAATATTATTCGTCAGAAAGTCAGTTATATGTCAGTGCATAGAACCTAACGCCACATGTTTAGCATTACAGCAAAAACTAAACACAAGTAGCTCAAGCATCAAGTAATTTGTAAAGCAAATGAAATGCTAACCTGATAAAATTGCTAATTAAATTACCTCAGTAGCGCCAGAAGCGCATACACAAGTCTTTTTCATTTACGAAAAAAAAAATCGTCTTACTCAAAAAGTAAAACCACCTCGAAAATAATATCAGACGACTCAATCTGCCAGAACCGAGAGAGAGAGAGAGAGAGAGAGAGAGAATAGAAAATCGAGCAAATCGGCGCACACATAGAAGTTGCGGAGCCGGCAAACGCGCGCGGGCGCAACAGATAAGTTACTTACAACGGATGAAAGGGATAAAGCGCGCGCGCGCGAGTATATAAGCTCGCGAGATAGGCGAATACGCTCGCGACGGGACGGCGGTCATAAATCAAACGTGACAAGCGCTTGCCAACTCTCTATCTGTCAGTGGCGAACGTTACAATCGCGCGAGCGCGTATATGTGTGTATTTCGCGCGCCACTGGATGGAGTGAGAGAGAGAGAAGCACTTACACCCTTCGATTTATCGCGAGCGCGCATTACCAGTCGCCTTAAGATAAAGCTTATTATACTGCACCCGGCAATTGCACGTCAGATAAGACATTGCACAGGTGACATCTGTCAAGGACGCTGGAGCCTTGAGCTTGATGGTTTTATTAACGAGACGGTTATATTATAATCGTTGAGGATCGTTCAGTTTTGGTTATTTATTAATCGTTAATTAGATTTGATTTTATAAGATTTGGAATTCGTGGAGTTTAATTCGTTTGATCTTAGTTGTTGATTAGTCACTTGTTTATTTATAATTTTTAATCAATAATCTCGAGTTATTTTTTGGGAGTAATGGGACCAATAATAGATCGCCGGGTTGATGGAACAAAAGTACATCACCAATTATTCATTGAAGGAAATGTCACATCAAATTTTCTATGACACATCCAAATTAAACAAATAACTTGTCGAGTGAAATAGACACCTTTAAAAGTAGAATCCTTTTTTAGAATACATCTTAATTTTTCTGAGGTCACATACTTCCACATTGCAGAGTTAAAAATAATCGTGTATACATTTGCAGGAGTTTTTCTTACTCGACAAGAGGTTTATAAAAAATTGGATGTAACATAATCTTCGAACAAAAATTGGAGGTGTACTTTTGTTCCACCAATCCGACGAGATATTGGGAACCGAGAGAATATAAAAATAATGAAAAGGCATGCTTTTTGTTCAATTAAATACATTAAAAAATACATCGCGTTTAAGGTCGAAAAAAACATAAATTAATTAACGATTATTCAATTATTTGGCAGAATGGATGTAAAACTGCATAAATTGCTTCTGCACTATGATTTTTTCGTTAAATTCACACACTCATTCATTCTTCAACATGATTAATAGCCCGTGAGAGGGAAACATGCGATTTAGATCCCGCGACATCATCAAAACTATATATACCACAGTCCATAAGTGTAACAGTAAATCTTCCGAGTGAAGAGATTATTTCCTGTATTGTACGCACGATGACAACAAATCGAAAATCGCGTGTGTTTACCAAGTGAAATAATTGTCTAATCGTCATTATATCTTTAATTGATTAAATAATCGTCAGTGCGAATTCATTGAAAAACTTTTCCTGTCAAGACGCAATAATTGTCGCCCCGATAAGTGACGTAGCGGTCTACGAATAATCGAACCATTAAATAATCGTTCACTATGATCTTTACACATCATTTTTCCTTCAAAATCATATATGTATGAACTTGTAAACATCGAACGTTATTGATTTTTGACCTTCGATCTCTGATAAGAAGTTGCTTGGATTTGTGTATCGTATAGCTTTTCCCGCATTGATACGTGAATTATCAATACTTCGTATCTCTGCTTTTTCCCAAAACCTCTGATGTATTCGATAACTGAAGAATAACAAAGATATGATTCTCAGATACTTGACAAATTTGCGCCGTGGTTTATAAAAATAAATTTCTATACTTTACGATAAGGAAATAAATGTTTTACCAATGAAATTGATATTATTAGAGCATTACAATATATAGAATACGTACATCTGAAACAAAATTGAAATTTACGCTATAATTCCTAAAAAGCACCAAACGCTTCAAAACTGTGACGTATATCTTTAATTCCAAATTTTATTCTTTTCGAGTTTATTGACGATCTAGACGTTTTTCCTGAAAACGATACCAAATCATAATTTTATCATCAAGGTTACAATAAAATTGACATAGCTATAGGTATATAAAAATAAAATTAAAATAAAGATAAAATAATACATTGAACTTTCTTTGTTAGTAATTGCAACAATGTTGCCTGTGCTGTCGAAAATATAATCGTTCAATCTGAAATAGCCCAATATCGCCGATCTAAGATACTGACCGTGGATAAGAAGTGGCACCAAGGCATACAGTTAACATGTCTCGTCACGAGTGGGTTGATTGGTCGGCATGTACGTATGCCACGAAATCAATGAAATCTCCGAAGATAATCAATTGTCTTAGGTTAATCTTGGAATGCAAACGATACAAATTTTGCGTTGTTACTCATGCGTACGTCGATTCCGTTTCTTTCCTACCTTTCTTTTAAAACGGATCAAAGGTAAACATAGTTGAAAAAATGTAACTGAAAGCATAAAAAATCGTCATTACAATTTCCCTTATATATGTATAGCTTATCGAGTCATGCGTAATACGTATACTCAGCCCGAAAAAAAAAGAGAGCCTCAAAAGCTTCTCTCTTCCACACGTATAAAGCGCATATTTTTATCTGAAGTGCACTCATGCGATCAGAGAGACCGGCAATAAAAGCACATCGTGCATGCGCGCGCGACAATATAGCGTCTCTCTCTTTCTCGATGGTGGTGCTGCAAGCTCAATTTAACTTAATAGCACGCGCGTTAACTGCCAATGAGCTCGCAATCTCGGACAAACCGTTCGTCTCTCTTTCTCGCTCGCGCGCTTAAAAGCTCATTATAATCGAATTAATAAAGGCAAAGGGGGGATGATGACGGACTATGTGCCGCTCATTGCTTTCAGACATGCGAACCCTTCTCAAGAGAGAGAGCAAGTTTTACCCTCTCTTTTTTTTACGAAAGCTCACTCGAAGGCAATTGCCCGCTTATCTTTGGCTTTTGTCAACTTGTTGCCATGATGCATGCGTATCGTGTGTGTGTGTATGTGGATGAGGGCCGAAATATTCTGAAATTTCGCGGCTTCATTTCGATTGCTATCGCGAGGATTGGGTTACGCGCTTTTGCGCGAATATGCGTGTTTTTTTTAGCGCTTCGCGTATAAGCTGCTGCTGCACATTTTTATGTGCGGGGTATTTGCTATGGAGACTGAAAATGTTTTGCTTTATTTTTAGTGAATTTTATACTTTACCTTACGATTTGAGCTGATCAAAACTTTATTTTAATCAAATATTTATCCAAACAAATGTCGTTCAAATTGAGAAATATTTCTCAGATATTATTTTTATCTTTGAACTAAATTTTAACATAGTAATCTCTGTTCTTAATTTGCAACAATGAAAATCAAGGCTCTGATTAGCATCACAATCGAGGAGCTTCTCCTCGGTACAAATTCATGAAGCTTAACTTTAAAAAAAAAAAAGCCGAAGGATCACGAACAATAACAGCATACACAACAAACAATAGCAACGTCGGGGCGTGGTTATAGCTCGTGAAGCGAATTTTTTTTTTCGGTAAATTCTGGTTGGCCAGGCTATAGTACAATGGATCTCTCATCCCCCTCTCTCTTTAGTATCCCTCGAGATGAGCATTCTTTTCCTCCCCCTTCCCCTTATACACAGTTGCTCTTTTCATCCCTCTCTTTTCTTTACGTGCACGCGGGGTCCACCCTTCGCGTGGCGGCGCGGCGCGTCGCTGTCAAGCCAAACACACAGAGCCGATCTATCATATACGAAACTCGATTTCTTTTTCCCGACGACGACGACGACGACGACGATATACTCAATGGCTGACGAGAGCTATATAGCTCCCCGTTATACACACACAGCACATACATAACCGGATGCGTCAGGAAATGCCTCTTTCTTGTTTGAACGGTTTTTTCGTGACGTGCCTTCTTTTCTTGCTCCAAGACTTTAATCCAATTTATTAATTTCGGCAAACGATTCTGTAAACAAAAAAAAAAACAAATTACGTCTCGGAAGCTAATTGAAACTCGCAGGTCGAACGGCGCAAAAAAAAAACACAACAAGCACGCGTGAATCATGCTATACACTCAACGTACAGCCGCGCTCGCGCATAAATGCAACCAACTTTTACGAGGCACACGACTCGCTCTCGCAATATCGCGATTGGCATATAAACCTTCGCGTTTTGTGTGTCGTTTCATCGAGTTTTACGGGTCATTACGAAAGCTATACCACGATTCGTGTGTTAGTGTGACCTGAAAAAAAAAGAAGGAATCGTTTGCTTTTATAACTGCGCTTTTGAAAAAAAAAATCAACGTTTCTATTGCCCGATAACGAAAGAGAACCAACGTTGTTTTATAAATAAACGCTAAGCTTAATAGAAATCTTCGAATTAACATTTATATCCACGCGCCAAATGATTTATTCGCGTGGGAATTTTCGCGAGATTTATCGCCTCGACGCGATTTCATATCTCAAACATTAAAATGTACATAATCACCGAGGTAAATTAACTTTCCCGAAAGATCGCATTATACTTGTATATCTTCGCGAAGATTCGCTTCACGATAAAAAGCTCTTCGAAACGAGGAATGCAAAAAAAAAAAAACGACCGAGCGATCGAACCAAATTAAAATTCCCGTCTTTCTTATTCTTCGAATCGGACACACACACAGGCCATGAACTTGGTTTGAAAAAAGCTCTATTTTGTGCGCAAGGGGGGTTTCACGGAAGAGAATGAAAAGAAAAAAAAAAGAAGGAGAGAGAGAGAGAGACGTTGGGTTATAGTGACCGCGTTGCTGCAGCATTGCGAGTATATGGCCGATATCAGTCGAGGGGATCAGAGGATCGCGCGCGCTCTCTCTCTCTCTCTCTCTCCTCGCGTGTTTCGTGGCAGCCCCCCGCGAACCACACAACGTCCACGTGTCTCGCGCCACGGTGATTTTCATTTCCGCGGGCACTTCACCACCGACCTCTCTCTCTCTCTCTCTCTCTCACCCTATCTCTCTATGGCTCGCTTTAGGACGTCGGTGACGAGCTATTTTCTGGAAGTTCAACGTTCTTATGGGAAAAGAATGTATGGTTTAAAGTTTTTTTTTATTTTACCGAAGAAAAGTTACTTTTGAAAAGAATATTTCAGCGAAACAAAATTTTCACAAAAAAAGCGTATTGGATTAACATAATATACCTCGTATTTCCACAATCGAAAAGTTTCATCAAGATCCTGGTAATAACCCAAAAAAGCTCTCGTGAAAATCACGTCCGAAAAATCTTTACCGTTTTTATATTCGTGTTATCGCTACACAACAATGTCTCGCCAAGATCAAATTCAATGACTTCCCCTTGTGTACGCCGCGAGAGAGGAAAAGAAATTCAGAAGATTGATAGATCGACAAATTGATTACGAGCGACTTCGCCTTCCCTTCGCTCTTATCGCGAGCTTTTAAAAAGCTCTCGAAAATCTTTTTCTTTTTTTTTTTGTCGCCAACCCCCTCCTTTGCATATATGACCCTCTCTCTCGATGTTTTATACCGTGACTCGGAATATTACCTATATCATAAACCCATTACCGATACAACGTGGCGGCGCCTATATGTGAGGACAATAATAAACGCCTCGAGGCGACGGCGACGGCGGCGGCATTGAAATTACTCGCGAGAGTGCCACACTGCGAAAGATTTTGCGATAGCGATTCTGCCACCGCGTGTTTTTTGTACCCTGCGCGCAAAGTGGTGGTAAGTAGTGTTCGACTTTTTTTCTTTTTTCTCTCTCATTTTTTTTTTTTTGGCTTTCACGTCAATCGATATAGCGGTTGCGAGTTCGAATTCCAAACTGACAAATAGTTGCAAGTATAGAAGCTTAATTTAATTATCGAACATCTTCGTCATCGGTACAGTTATATAGCCGTCATTCTCCAAACATACTCTGCATGCCGTCGTCCCGCGCGTTTGACCCGACCTGAACTTCTTTCACGAGTTCGAATGAAGAAAAAAAAAATTCACGATGACTTAGGAAGATCAAAAAGCCAAGATAACCACAGTAAAGTTTAATCTAATAAGAACACATCACTCAAAGATCTCTTATCACATTACAAATGTTACATTGCACCGTAGTATTCGAATGAAAAAAGAAATTACATACGAAAATTTTTCGACGTATACGTATCAAAAATTTGTACCGAGAAATTTCTTTGGACTCGCAAGCGTGGAAATAATAATATCAAAAGCAGCAGCAGCAGCAGCAGCGGTTGGTTCTCTCGCGGGTGCTCGCGCGCGATTTAATCTCATACCTTCGAACGAACATGAACTGAGTGACGTGCACGCGGCAACTCTCTTATACACACGCGTGTATGTGTGTATGTATATGTGTTTAACCGTGAGCTCGTGATGCCAACCAACATTTTTTTTTTCGAGCGTCTAGACTATCAGCGCCTAATTTGACTTTTAGTTGGAGGGAGAGAGAAAAAGAAAAGTGGGACTTGTATGTGTGTGTGTCATTTTTAACTTGTTACTCGTTTAATCACTGTTATCGTATCTATCTACCTTTTTTTCCCTTTTTTTCTTTACTTTTTTTTTTTCGATTAATGGATACGAAGTGCTGATGGAAAATTGAATTTGGGATATACTATTTTGGAAATCTAACGAATTATTATGAATTTGGTGAGGTGCATCTTACGATATTATTTATCTTTCTGATACTCTTTCAAAACGCTCGTATGATTCAATTACAGATAATTATAATTATTTTTACTAATTAAATCTGTCAATATTCATTTATTTGCTGAAGGAAAAATCATCACGCAAAACAAAAAAAAATTTACTTCAACAATCAAAATGAAAATAAGCTATATTAACAAAATAAAAAATGTCGACAATGAATCGAGTTGTAAAGCGTTCTTATAAATATAACACAACGTTTGCCGATCATGAACGCGTGACGTCGAAAGGTAGCCAAGCAGCAGCGGCAGCAGCAGCAATCCGTTGAGTACACAGTATCATCTGCCTTCGACGACCCTTGTGGTGCAAGCCGCGCATTATGCAATTCAAATATTATTCAAAGGCTAAAAGCTTAGCCCTGTGGAGTAGCCGCAGATGATGCAAGAGGAGCCCGTTGTAGAAATTCCGTGTTATGCGGGCATTATACTGTATCACTCGATTCGTCAACTCATCTTCCGAAGTTTTTCAATCAAAATTCGTGTCATCAAATAAAAATTGTTGATCTTATATTTAAAATAATCCATGTAGTAGCTAAGTATGCAATGAAATTCTCGAGCAAGAAAATTAAAAGTCAATTAAGCAGCTTTCTCTCTCGAATGAAGATAAGATTCACGCTCGTGGCTTTTCGTATGGCGGTGCGTCGAGGGGGTAGGTATAGCCTTATGCGAGGGCGAACGCCCGGAAGACCAGGTGTATTTGATCGCTATCGAGTTTCCAACTCAAAGAGATGCAATCATATGCTCCAAAGCAACCCATAAAACTCTCTCTCTCGCGGCCTCCTTTTTTTTTATTAGTCATCTCTCTCTTTTTTTCCAATAAGCTTTTAACTTCTTCTCAAATGCATATAAAACACACATAGATTATACGCCGTATCAATAACGGAAGATCACTTTACAACCGAATAAATATATATGTATAGCTTGGCTTGATTCCCCTGTCACTTTGGATAGGTATGATTAGCTTTGAGAGGAACGTCGACGCGACGGTCAACACAACAATCTACTTTTCTCTGGACGGGGAATCGAGAGGTTGATTAGCATAAATCTCGACTGACGAGGAATCGAATGAGACTGACAGGTTGATGCTTAATTACTTCAAAAGATTCGTTGCGATTTCTTAAAAGTAGCTTTCTTAAGGTTTTGAATATTCGAAATTATTTCAAAATCAATTGCATCCAAAGCAACATGTCTTAAAAAAAAAACAACACTGAGCATCTGAAAAACAGTCGAATCACTCTCTCATCCCAGTATCAATGTAGTATATACATAATAAATATCAGTCGAAATCGTAAAGCAAATAACCACGGGCAATTTGAATATCCAAGTATTCTCTTCACGCTCGGTAAGCGGATCGTGATTAGGCGGCCGAGCGCGCGGAGTTAAGTGCCTTGCGAGGAGTGAGAGAGCCGAGAGAGAAGGACGACAAATCGATACAGAGCACACAGCACCAAGCCGTGTAGCCCCGTTTTCCTTTGCGTCGAGGTCGAGTGCGGCTTATATATGTATATAACCGGGCGACGTCTTGAGCAACCTCTTCTTAATATACAACCACTACCCTACGGGTCTTGGCTAATTGAAGTTTTGTTGTTTTTTTTTTTGTTTTAGATCAAGACGACGTTTATCGAAGCTGGGGTTATGTTTTTTTTTTTATATTAAAAAAGTTTCTTGTTATAGATAGTATTGTCGTGATGGAAAAATAAGAGTTTTGAATATTTTAATATTGAAATAAGCAGATCAACCTATTCGTTTTTTTCATGCGGATATTCGCGAATTTCGATGCAGACTTACAAAATTTTTTTTATAGACGCTTCCCGTATAATCTTTCGATCTCGGTAAATCTTGATCAAACTCGACAAGGAATAAAAATTTTAATTTCATAGTAAAAAAAAAAAGAAATCTTACCTTGAAAAGCGTTGCCAGTTCACAATTTCCATACAGGTCATCCTTTTACACGTGTAACTTCATTCTTTGATGAAATATTTCACTCATCCATATAACCTAAAAGTTCTCGACGACCGTATATTTCAAACAATAAACCACAAACCAAAAGCACAAATATCAATTCTTTCACTTTTAAAAAGGATTTCACTTCGAGAAGCAATAACGTCCGATGCCTTGTCCTGACAATAAGCATATAATCACTGCGCGCACTCGCGATAACCAACATTTTTCTTAGCCCTGTTTCAACACGTTTCTGTTGGGAGAGGGGATGAAAGTTAATTAGCAACTCTCGTTGACGTCGTCCGAAACCCCTTTTCTTTCTCTAACTCGTGCAAAAGCTTGACTCGCAGCGCTATATATATATAGTGGGACACTTGTCAACGCGCCAAATCATTTCCGACCGACGGCCGGCGCGCAATCTCTGTATGGGAATCGGACTGAGCAGACGACGTCGTTTCTACGAATACCGATCTGTTTTTTTTTTTTCAGCTCTGGTTCGAATTGTTGGTAAACCCCTGAACACAGTAATTGAAATTTCATATTGTAAAAGTTCAAATGAATATCACCAAATTAGTTATTATTAAATTCGGGCAAAAGTTATCAAACGAAAACTTCTAACGACATCGACACAAGCTCCCAAACCAAAAAAAAAAAAGCTTCACGAAAGTTTTCTCTCTTTCGTGACCCAAAATGAGCAAAAACTAAGGCAAAGGAAGAGGGAAAAAAAGTATATGAAATAGAAGCAATCAGTCACTTATTCGAAATGCGGACTCGCGCGCGCGCGGCAAGAGGCGTTTGCCGAATCAAGGATTTCCTAAGTAAATAATCGAGTTGGACAAGTTCTATTAAGCACGCGGGAGATAGAACGTCTCGAGTCGAGCAGGCACTTTCTTTTTTTTTGTTCTCTTTTAGCAGCTCATTCATCAATTTAGCGACTAACGCTCGCGCGAGAGAAACGCAAAAGGTAAAAGGTAAAAGAAGCGCTCCGAATGGGGATGTGTTTTGGTTTTTTGCAGCAGGAATGAAGATATAATCTGGAAAAATAGTGTGTAATTTAAAATGACGGTTTTGTAAATGAAACATAAAAAAAAATTTTAAGAAAGAATTTCTATATTGAATAATTTGCCATGCACATTTATTGCAAACATTTTTGTAATTCATCTGACTTTTACGTTGTAATATGCACAATTATTATAATCGTCACAGATCAATTCTCGACTGCAGGCGTATAGCGTAGACATCAAAAGACAAATAGCACCGTCCGTTATAGAAACGTTAACAGTGTATAACTAATTAATTAACTAAAGTTAAGACATTGACACTGGCGCGCGCGCTTGTACAGTCAAATCCATTAATCAATGTTTGCATAACGTAATAAGAAGCGTAAGCTTCTGTTTTAAGGAAAAATATATATACATATATATATTTTTTTTTTTGCTCGCACAAGACAAGGAGTTTTTCCTCGCCCTCTTCCATTAAGCAAATTGACGATGAGCGCACATATTATCTCGCGCGGAAGTGCTGCCTAATTTTCATAATGTCACTGTCGTCAGGCGGGACAAGTGCATTAAGCAAACGCTTGATCGACGAGCTGCGCGCGATAATTCTTAAATGAAAGTCGCTGAAAAAATTTCAGACGGTTACGTAAAATAAGATTACAAACGCGTAAAACAATAAAGAAATATTAGGTATACACAAGGAAACCCTTTCGGAAAAAGTAATCAAATATAAGTAAGGCAAATATAAGCTGCACGCAATTATTGTGGAACCAGCTGCGACGGATGGGTCAGTCTGTGCGGGTGTCCGTCAACAATAGGCTTTAATCCGGCACATATTGCGCACTGGTCAAGCCAATCCTTTATTCTTTTCGTCAAATTGCTATTGCAATACTGACCAAAATAATATTGATTAGAATTTGACCCTTTATTACCACCGCTAGATTTTTGCAAATTAAAAAATGAAATTAAAACAAATTTTACATAAAAAATCTTTTGTTTCAGCGCCAAAGACAAACACAGTCATCGGCGGAGATTTCGGCAATCCAGTAGCAGTGTCCACGGGGGTAGGCGCAGTGTATCCCGGCGCATTATTACCCAGTTCGATATCACCAGGAGCAAGCGGTGCATTGTCGCCTGGTGGAGTCTCGTTGAGCGTAGCGGCAGCCGCGGCGGCAGCGAGCTTCAACAACACGGGTCGCACGAATTTCACGAACAAGCAGCTGACCGAGCTGGAGAAAGAATTTCACTTCAACAAGTACCTGACGCGAGCGCGCCGCATTGAAATAGCCACCTCGCTCAATCTCAACGAGACCCAGGTGAAAATCTGGTTTCAAAATCGACGCATGAAGCAGAAAAAACGCATGAAGGAGGGACTTATACCATCCGCGGCTGCTGCCGCTAGTGACAATTCGATTGGGATAGCTTCGAGTAGTGCACGAAGTACGAGCAATTCGCCGACGAGCTCGTCCACGGGTTTGGATTTGGGAATGGGTTTGCATGGATTTGTTGGCTCGGAGAACAGTCGCGACTCGCCTGCCAAGGACTGATATTGCGAGTAGGATGACGGTGACGAGTGGATTTTTTAACTGCTTTGCATCGATGTTGAGAAAAAAAAAGTGACGATATCGCGCTGCGGACTTTCAACTTTTAGTTTCGTAGATTTTTTGCGTGTAAAATATTAAGAGTCAAATGTAATGATGTAAGAAACTTAAGGCTGTTAGGTGGTGTTTTTTTTTCTTCTCTTTTTGCCGTCGGACGTCGAGGCACGCTAAGGACTTGTGTCGTGTGCAGGACTTTGATGTGTAGGTTGAAATTGTGAGGAAAAAAAAGTTTTTTTTTTTTGGCATGGATACGTGGTGTATGTAGAAAAGTTGTTGATGTGCGTCGATTTTCGCGAATTTTTTTTAGTACAGCTTTTCATCTTGCAAATTTTCTATTAAAACGCTAATTATAATGCCATCAATCTTTTAAATTATTTTTAAAAGTTTGTAAAAAAATCTGTATAAGGCAAACGTTTAGATTTTCATTGTTTACTTTCTGCCTAGTGAGAGAAAATAAACGAATGATAAATTATTAATGAAAAATAATCGAGACTAATTGGCACCGACTTCTGTGCAAAAAAAATTCAAATTGAATGTACACGTATCGATATTTCAAGCGCAAGCAAGACTTGTCACAAATGTCTGCAAGAAGTATATCAAGCAAGTAGCGTTACTAGAGGAACGAAAAAAAATTGCATTTTTGTAGACAGTGCGTAAAATGATTACGTCAAGTTGTAAGATTCAGAAATTCCAGACAGAAAAGTGAAAGTAATAATCATTATTAAATGGCGCTGAGTATGACTGCTTTCACTAATCACTGTAACTTTTAATGTTGAATTGAACTTGCATAATACATCAATACAAGTACTTCTTAATCAGATATCAAATTTTTTCAATTTACAAAACAATAAAGGAAATATGATTATCAAAGACTGTACATACATACATAACAAACTATAAGAAAGATGGCTTACGAAAAAAAATATTGTGATTTGAAAAGTAACGAGTAGTGCCATTAAAAAGCGAAAAACTTTACCTGAAAAACGCATCATATACATAATTATAAATATAGTAGGCTGTCCTATATTTTATTTTTCGTTAATTGAGAGCGAAAATATTGAAATTGTTTTTGTTGGAGAAAGAAAAACGATTCTTAAACTTTTCTAAATTAGCGCTTTCATTATTTTTTTTACAACGCATAATCCTGCAGAAGAAAAAGCATCAGCATAAACTGTCTTACTGTTGGTGTTAATCACGTTGATTCCAAAATGCTGTAGAAAAAAACCGAACATTCCATCGTTATGCATGCGCTACATCTATATATGTTACGATAATAAAGTCCTGCGATAAGACTGTACTATAAGCTCTTGAACGAAAAAAAGTGCTCATTAACATTGACTATCTGTTGAAAAATATGCTCAACCAAAGAAAAATGAATGGAGACATTAACCCGTTATTGAGGTGGTAGTATATAAATGCAAAATATGATGATACATGTGTATACGATAGAATATGAAAAATAAAACAAAAAATTTTGTTGATATAAATCGTAGAAACCTATGTTCTACCAAAAATTCCAGCCTATGCAATCGAATTCATCATTGTTTGAACACGTTTTTCCATTTTAATGAAATTTGACATGTCAGTTTCACATAAAAAGATGAAAGGGATATGTTTTATTTATTAAAAATTTATTATCATTACCAATGAAAAAAAATGATCACTTAATCAAAATTGTGTTCTATTATTGCATTATCAAAAAAAAAGCTTAAAATATTAAAAATCAACAAGAGCTGCAAATCGAATTTAAACTGTATTTCTATCAAAATAACTAATGTATTAATATGTAAATAGTATCTTGTGCAAATGTCATAATTTATCGTATTGACAAAGAAAATAAATTAATCAACTATAATATTTGCCCATATAATAATTCATAATTGTGTAAAAATGATCATTTTTATTAAATCATTAAAATAAATTATTTAAAATAAAGTATATTTTACATTTGCACAAGTATCTTTATTGGTAGAACTTGAATATAAATAAATTAAGTTTTATCAGAAGCTGCGTAGTCAAGAATCAAGTAGATTCGCACAAGCTCCTGAACCTGAAATTCCTATTATTATAAATTATTGATAGAGTAATACTCCATGTAGAAATGATTGAATAATAAAGTATTACTGTATTTATGTGCGTCTAATTTTTTAAAACATTTTATTTATTTATGCCTGCAGTAACACAACATCGACTATCTTTGAATATGCTTTATCTTTTTTTATTATTTCCGCAATTTTTGCAAAAAGGACCAGATTTTTATTATAGAAGATAAACAGCTATTCAAATGAATAAAGAAAAAGCTATTTTAAAAAAAAAATATCTTTACTTGTAGCCGGTAAGTTAGGAACTCTAATTTGACGTAGAGGCCAGAGCGCTTCAGTCGATTATGGAATTATTAACATAATTCTCATGTGTGAATCCAGCTCCGTGATCTGGACACCCGCTCATCGATTTGATAATTTGTAAAATACTCAATAATTATTGCAAAAGCTGCGTGTCACGAATCCACAATAAAACAATTTGTAGAATGTTTATTTCAGCCGTAATTAAATAATCAAAGTCAGTGCTGAGAAAACTTTCATTGCGATTATCTCGCGAAAATTATTGCAAATTTTCGAATCTAGCGCCATCGGTGTTGCGCGTAATTTGGGCATCGACGGAGCTTGTGAATCCTCTTTCGCAAAAGCTTGGGCAGCGTTTCAATAAAATCATTAGAAGGTCCACTTAAAATTTAAGTATATCAGTATATCTATGTTGACGGCAGTTCCATATCCTTAGACATTATCATAGCTAACTTAAATTTTAAGGGATCACTTCTAATTAACAGTGCCTAAGTATCAAAGTTGAAAGAATAGCGAGGAAGACGTACGATGATATGAAAGATTAAAAGAATAATTTATAAATATATGTACATACATAATGTAAATAATTAAATGTTGAAAACAATTTTCTCAGTACTTAGTACTCAGAGCCCTCAGTGGATTGCTTTCTCAGTACGGAGTATTCAGAATATTCTTCTCAACATTTAAGAACTAGAGGGTGCTACACTCTATAGCAGTATTCTTTTCAACACGTTAATAATTAAGTTTTTTATGTGATGAAATTGAAAATAGCAAAAGAATTAATTTATGGACTTTGTAACGTAATGCTAAATGCAATGGATATCGAAGACGTCGAGTACGACGTATTGAAAGAGATTCTGAGATTCGCATTTAGGCAGCGTGCATTGAAAACATTGAAAAATCGATCAGCAATTTTCTCGTTGCCGCAGATAAGTACATACCAAATTGAAGGATTGAAAGAAGTCTATGTTCAGGTGCTCAGTGAAAACATGTCAGTGGAAAATATCGCTGAAGTATTCGTAAAAGTTGCCGATCATCATGCAATGTTCCCAGTTTGAAAGCGCAAGCCATGAATTTCATTAGAGCTCACATCACAGAAGATGTCCGACATCTCGCGGGGTTCAAATCAATTGTACAAGTGCACGTATTAGCGAAAATAATTAAAGCAATAGGTCAAAAGTAATGCCACTGATCTTTTTACATAGAACGATCGACTTTTTTATGTTTCTTAATAATAACAACTTTTACTTTTACTCTCTGACACTGCGCCGTATCTAACGTTATCAATAAAAACTTAATATAAAACTTAGGCTGAAAGATAGCAAATCAACGTGAGTCGTGAGTCATTGTGTACAATTTTTATTAAAGGAAGCAGTTGCGTCCTCATACTGGCACTTTTACGTACAATATAGAGAGAATCTACGTAGTTTCGTTTTTAAGTCGTTTCAATTCCACTATTGGATTATTTGATTATTGCTAATTAAAAAAGAATTGTCAGTAAGTTATATTTAATATAATATTTTCAATATGATGTCAATTTGTAAAATTATCGCGTAAGCTAACCTACCATATTGTTAAAATATAGTTTATTCATGTGAAACCGCAAAGGTAAACCCGGCAATTATTATCAGAATACTATAGCTAAATTTTGGATCGCAACTTCAGTGCAATTCGTTACAGTAGGTAAGGCAAAAATAAAACGAAATGAATAATTTTATTGAAGAGGGCGTGTCAAAATTGAAAGCAGTAAAACATTATTACACATGGAAAATAAAAGATTTTCACAATTGGCCAACAAATACAAACAAGGTTTTAGTCTCACCAGAATTTTTACTCAAAGTATTAGATCAAGATGTAAAATGTGCTGTATATCTCTACCATGAAGAAAGAGATCCAGATATGTCTGATGACGACTTTTCGGTGATCGAAGATAAATTATTGCTCCACATAGAGTTCCATTATGATAGAACATTATTAAATGATATAAAGAATGTGCATATTCATTTCTCGGTACATAATAATCAAGGAGACATTTACAGAAACTTCGCAGATTGGGAACCATTCACTTCGAGGACAAGATCGTTTCAATTTTTAAATCATAGTGTAATTATGAACCCAGCAAACAATCGATTATGCAACAATACCTTGATTATATTTTTCGAAATTACAATACCCACAGGAGTAGATAATACTTTACAAAAAGCAAATCAGCTTGCTATTCTGTCTAAAATAGAATGTAATATAAGATCAGATCTAGAAAATTTATTTAAAAAAGAAGAATTCAGCGATGTAACTATCACAGCGTCTTGCAGAAAAACGTTCCATGCGCACAAAGGTATATTAGCAGCACGTAGTAAAGTTTTTGCAGCAATGTTCAAACACAACATGTTAGAAAGTAATCAAAACGCAGTAAACATTGATGATATTGATGGCAAAATAATGCTTGAACTGCTTTGTTTTATTTACTCAGGAAAAATCGATTTACCTGCAGATGATGCTATTAAAATTATGTGTGCAGCTGATTTATATGAAATCATTGATTTAAGAGAAATGTGTGAAAGTATTGTGAGCAAAAGCATTAATTTCGAAAATGTGGTTGACATATTTATTACTGCTAATAAACATAACGCAGAACAATTGAAAAATAAGTGTTTGAATTTTATGGGTGAAAAACAAGAACTCGTAATTAAGTCATCTGGATTCCAAAATTTAATAACAAATGGTGACAAGCATTTACATGAAATTCTGCAGTATTTTGGAAAATGTAATAATTAATTGTATTTTCTAGAATTTACTCGTATCTTTATCGGTAGAACTTATGAATATAAATAAATTAAGTTTTATCAGAAGCTACGTAGTCAAGAATCAAGTACATTCGCAATGCTCCTGAACCTGAAATTTCTATTGTTATAAATTATTGATAGAGTAATACTCCATGTAGAAATGATTGAATTGAATAATAAAGTATTATACTGTATTTATGTGCGTCTCATTTTTTAAACATTTCATTTACTTATGCCTGCAGTAACGACATCGACTATGTTTAAATACAGGTTTTCTTTTTTCATCATTTCCGCTTTTTTTTGCAAAAAGTACCAGATTTTTAATATAAAAGATAAATAAATTTTCAAACCAATCATTAAAAAACTATGGTCGGTTCTAGTCTTTGGTCCTTACGCATTGAGTTATATGGCAAATCGACCGACCGACCGACCGACCAATGCTCAAATCGAACGCACCCAACTTTACTCGTAGCCGGTAAGTTAGAAATTCGAATTTGACAGAGCGCTTCAGTCGGTTTTCGAATTATCCGTCATCATATTCTAATCTCCATGCATCCCCCATGCATGTGTGTATACAATTCTAACCTGTAAAATGTAAAATTGATGCTTTGAAAATTTTCTTGAAAATAAATTATATATTGTAAATGACTGAAGGAGAAAGTTTAGAAAAACTGTTGGTTTACCAGCAAGATCTGGTTGCTGAAGAAGAGTGTATAAAGAAAATGATTGACAAGCTAAATACTCAAGCTCATGCTCTTCAAGTTAGTATTGGAATTTTTCTTGTCTACAATTATATCAATGCCCAATATTTTGTTTATAATCTGTTAAAAATCCATAGGTTGAGCAGTTGCACATTTTGAATGCAATCAATAGCAAGGTAAAAGAAAATGATGAAACTACAGCCAATGGGACTGATATTCATTTGAAGAAAGAAGTTGATCCTCTTTTGCAAAAGCTTGATCTAACAGTGCCTAAGTATCAAAGTAGCGAGGAAGACGAAGATGATATGGAAGACTGATTTATAATTATTTACATAATGTAAATAATTAACTTTTTTATATGATGAAAGTGAAAATAGCAAAAGAATTAACTTATAAAAGTTGTAAATTGCTTATACAAATGACATCAAAAGTATGTATGATCTATTAATATGAAGGAAAGCTCAATAACAACAAACTGAGTTAACACAAAACAATTATTATTTCCTTTCTTAACCTACGTACTTGATAATCTATACACATAATTCATTCAGGCAAACAGAAAGTTATCGCAGTATTTTGTTGCTTCGTAGTCACTTTTGTAATCGAATATTGTTCTAAAATAATCTAAATTACTTTACAAATTTTACAATGGCTGTCCTGGTTGAGGTGGACCTAACTGTGAGGGATCATCGACAACCAGTGAAGGAGGTTTGAAATGTTCTGCAGATAGCCTTGTGAATACAATACCAATACCCTCAATGAGTGCCAGCAGAACTCCTCCAATAACCGCACTACCTGCCATAGCTGGCAAACCATTTCTTGCTGCCAAGATACCTCCAGTTGCTGCACCACTTATTATTGAATTCCAAGGATCTTCCTTTTTCCTGAAGTGAACTAACGTACAGTCGATTGTGGAGAACATGCCACCCCAGATTGCAAAATTTCCAGCAATAATTGGTGATCTCTGTTTGACAGCCATTAAACTTCCCAACATTCTTTTGTTTATACCACTTGGTGCATTTCGAAAACCTTTTATACTTTGGAATACTGCACCTCCTATCGTACCCATTATGAAGGCTCCTCCACAGTCATCAACTATCCTCCATGGGCATGGTTCTCTTGCGTACTCTTCCATTTTGGTGTTCTGAAAATTCATTGGTCACTCATAAGTAAGGTATTACACAACATTGAAACAATTTTATATATCTTTGATAACATTATAAAATGTTTACAGCATTGAAATTTTGTTTCAAATATTATTATAATCATATTTGACTGTAAAGGTGAAAAATAGTTTTTCCATTAAAAAATAGGACACAACTGCGATTATTTATTACATTTTTGATGATTTAATAAACATTGTATATACTTTCAAAAGAAGTTTTCTTGAACAGTTACTCTCTAAAAATATTTTAACACATTCTTAACAATCAACGAGCAGCAAGTTTAAAATCTATAAAATCATTCAAATTCTAAGGATATAACAAGATTTCAAAAATCTATAATAAAAAAAAATTGTATAAATGATAAGGGTCAAATAAGAGTCAGTTAGGTGTTTGCGATTTATAAATTTGTTAAAAATTAGTTTCAATATCGCAACACTTTTAAATAAATGTCTTTAAAAATACTATTTATGATAAATAACTCGAATAAATTGGATTTTGGAGCACACAAAAGTAAGGTTAGAATGATGAAATCGCATGAAACACTAATACGACAATCATGATTTTCCATCATTTCTAATCCATCGCATAACTTATGCTATAAAATAATTATTGAACACCAAAAACACTCGATATTTACCTAATAAAAAAACTAAAACTGTAACTTTCCACTAACAGAAACACGCAATGTTAGTTGCGATATCAAACGCACACGGTCAAGGACCACGCGAGTCAGCCGCAGAAACCCTCGTGCAAACACACTTAATCAATTTTCACATTGCCACGATGTTATTACAATTTTGTACTTTGAGAATGCTTCATAAATGTTCATACATCATAGAACGATGTCTGAATTCTGAAAAACTCGAAAACCATTTAAAAAATCATTTCCACGACTTTTGTTTTTCAACGAGAAAACAGCACGTGCTGCGCACTCGCGCATTTGCGCGGAAAGTTCAAAAACAGTGCGTAGCGTATAGGCATCTGTCACGTAACTAACCAATTTTCAGCGATTATTTGAGAATCTAATAAAAGGTTAATGATAATAAGATTCGAAGTTATTCGTTTTTTCAATACAAAAACAAAGTTTCACGTCAACGTAAACACAGATTTCCCCATTTCTGTGTACGTGTAGCCGGCGGCAAACAAGTATACGTGAACGTTCAAAAATAGAGTGACCGGAGAGTATCCAAAAATAAAACCTATTTCTCGTTAGTTTGGATCACGCCTGCATGCTGGTATGTATATTTTCCGTATGTTTTGCTTAAAATATCGATTAGATCTATGAAAAAAACACAGATTTAATTAATTTTTCCTCCATAACATTTATATGTGATTCAGGTACGTTTCAAGCTATAAATCTTTTAAAAACAGCAGTCTATTTTGATTATAACTAACTGTGAATTTTCGCAGAGCTCGTGCACAGTTATGATTTAAATATCCAACAATATTCATAAATAGCTAATTTACTCATCACTTCTGCGCTAATGATATCAAAACATTATTTTTTTGGCTACGTATTTTTCATTAAACTTGTAAAAATAACAGTCTATTATTAATCTATTTATATAAATTTTCGGATAGTTCATATACACTATAGCATTATGATTTAAATATTTTAAAGAACAGTAAGTAACTAATTTTCACATAATTTTCACAATAACCATTCCAACATTTAATTTTGTGTTGAACAGGCGATTTATTTGGAACCTAGAAGCTGAAATTCCCAAAATAAGGAAAAATGTCGGAAGCCCAAAATAATGCAAGCAGTGATGCTAGTAAAGAGCCGACAGAGGCAGCAAATGGCTTGCAGGAAAATTTAGAACCTCCCACGCTGAATCCCCAAAATCCTGTTGAACAACCCCAACCTGCAGTTTGCCAAATTCCACAACAGCTTCAGGATAATCAACTAATAGAAAAGGTGATTCTTTGACAATTATATACATAACTTAATACAACTTAAATTTTAGTATGATTGATTTTGACAGATTATTAATAAAATAACAGAATAATGTAAAAAAATGTACTTTTTAATATTTCAGGATGACAATGCCAACACAAAAGAGTCTGCAGAAGCAAACAATAATGAGGCTAGTACCATTTTACAGTTGCAAGAAGAAGTACAAGTACGTAAATATATAATTTTTCATGCCAAGTTTAATTTGCTATTTTTTTATTTTCATTTTCATGAGGGAAAATATTTTCATAAAAAACGAGTCGATTTTCATGAAAAAAATGAGTCACTACACATTAAAAAAATGTAGTTGTATATAATAAACATTAACAACGTTAACAGAAACGAACGAGTGAACGAGACGACTTCCGCAAAAAGCTCGAGGAGACCGAGCGCAAGCTCAACGCTGCTCTCGCAACCGTTTCCCCAAACAACCTAACGAACGGTATAGGTAGCGACGACGGTAATCTACGTCGTGAACTTGACGATTTAAAAACCAATCTGGCTCAAACGAAACACGCGCTGGACGATCGCGAACGTCGCGTCGTCAGTCAAGAGAATCAAATCTCAGCGCTGATCAAACAAGTAAGCTCGCTGAAAGAAGTCGTTGCTATCACCAAGGATATGCTCAACATTCGCAACATGGAAGTGAAACATTTGCAAGACGACGTCGACAAGATGGAATCAAGGATCACTGCTGAACGCGATCGACACACCGCGATGTTGGATAAGATGGATGCGGCTGTCAGACTCAACGCTGATTTGAAGAAAGAGTACCAAACGCAGTTGCAGTTGTTTCAGGACCTTCGTGGCAAGTACGAAGAAAAGGTGACACTGCTCAGCGAGGAGAATAAAGCTCTCGAAACTGCTGTGCAAGCACAGCCTGCACAATGACTAGTATATCGACTTTACAAGTCAGCCAAGAGGGATCCGTGATTTTTTTTGTTACTTTGCTTCTTTTTTTTCATTTGAATGGTTTTTATAAGATTGTACCGTTCGGATATTCTTATATAAAATTTGTACTGTGTAATTTTTTTTTTAATTTGCAGTCGTATAAAACTTGAACAACTCTCGTATGCACTCGCAATTTACGATTATATTCTCTAAGAAGGTACAGGAATGTTTATAAAGATTTTGTGAAAAAAAGTTTGAAAAAAATTAGATGTCTGATAGAAATTTCGATATTACGTAATCATTTAATATGTATTATTATCAGGTGTGAAAGTTTTCAAAATAAAGATTTACAAAAAATTATTTTTGTGCTGAATATTGACCACAGTTATTGTAAAGCTTAGCTAAAAAAGTTGGTATACCGAGGCATGTAAATAACAATTGAGTAACCGAACTTTTAGATTTCAAACAACATAACCAAAATACATTAGTGATCTTTGGTAGGTCAGTTGAAATAAAATTAAATTCAACTAGTGTAGCATTTTCACTGTAAAAATTATTAGTCGTTTTACAATTGAAAAAAATGAGCGATCTAGAAGAATGTTTATCGAAACTCAAAGTAATCAAAAAGTGCTACACTTGGAAAATCAAAAATTTTCACAACTGGCCGCAATCCACATCGGAATCTCTGGTATCACCTGATTTTACAATCAACGCATTGGACGAAATTATAAACTGCAACATACGTCTTCTCCACGAGACCGAGAGGGTCAACAGGACTACCACTGTAAAAGACGATATTCATCTGTGGGTAAATTTGAATCCAAGCTCAAAATCATATCGAGAAACGAGCGTGCACGTGAAATTTTTATTGTACGACAATCGAGGGGAAGTTTGCAAAAAATTTGAAGAATGGAAACGTATCGAACACAACAACAAATATTACGGTGTTTGTTGGCGAGAATTTTTAAATCACAGTTCAGTCCTGAGTGTCGATAGTAATTTATTATTGCAAGATACTTTGACGATACGTTGCGAATTTACGATCCCCTGTGGAGTGGACAATATTTTACGAAAAACGAATCATTTGCGACTACTACACAAGTCAGATAGTAAAATTCTGTTGGATTTGAAACAATTGTTTGAAAGTGAAAAATTATCCGACCTCACTGTCGTGTCTTCGAACGGAATAGAATTTCACGTTCACAAAAACATACTAGCGGCACGGAGTAACGTTTTTGCAGCGATGTTCGAGAACGATATGCTGGAAAACAGTGAGAATATCGTGAGAGTAACCGATATCGATGACAAGATAATGTACGACCTTCTGCATTGGATTTACACGGGAAAAATTCAGTCGCTTACGGCAGACAACGCTACAGGCATCATTCGAGCAGCTAATAAATATGCCGTTGAAGACTTGAAACAATTGTGTGAAAGTGTAATTTCTGAAAGCATAAACATGGAAAATGCTGTGGAAATGTTTGTCATTGCTAATTTGCATAACGCTAACTTCTTGAAAACTGAATGCTTGAATTTTATAGATCAGAATATGGAGCAAATAATGAAGACTTCGGGATTTCAAACTTTGGTGTCGAATTGTGATCCTAATTTATTGGAAATTTTTCGAGAACTTCAAAAATACAACATTGAATTGGATAGCACCGATTAATTCTATTATAGATTGTTGAATGTACTCCAAAATTTCTTGTATTGGACAAATAAAACATTTTAAATGATCAATCAAATCAACTCGTTCAAGGCGGTGGAAAATTATTTTCAAAAAACAATACATTCATCACGAAACAAAGATACATAATTTTTATTCAAAATTGCAATCACCAAGAAAAATCGAATATCTGAATTGAAATTATTAACTTTACATAATATGATTAATTATCCTCAAATTTTCAATAACTACCAACATTTATTTGTCGTCGACCTTTGATGAATCATTCAATGCGTATATTAAAATTGAGCTCTGAAGGCGCCAACTCATGCATCCGCGCATAATACATATTCTCACGCTTTATTGTTAGGTTTTATTGACAGAGCGGAAATCTTGTTCCGAACGACTGGGTCAGCAGTCAGTTGTCAATTGGAGCGCTAATAGTTACTTGCACAGTTTTGTTTGCTTTGTTCTTTCCGATCGAAAACACTTCTTACATTCCGTGACAGTGCATCAATAAAAATATAATTTCTCGTCGTGAAAGTTTATAGCAAAAGTAAAATGTACGTGTGAATTTAAAAATCAAGTTTAATTGATCATTAATATGCAAGCAAAGGACAAGTGGGGTGTAACGCGCGTTAAAGTTACCAAGTGTAATTATTCATGGACAATACAAAACTTCAGTTACTTGCGCAAAAAAACCGGAGAAGAACTTGAATCGCCGTGTTTCAGTATAGGCAAGAATAGCGATGCCAAATGGTGTGTAAGATTATACTTGCAAGGTATCAATGAAAATTTTAAAGATTTTTTATCCGTATATCTCTATCGAAAATCCGGTACTGAATATCAATTGGACGGCCAATACACTCTTTCAATTCTGACCAACGATGGAACGAAGTTTATAGAAGAGAGTGAAGAATGTCAATACAACAAAAATTACTCGAGCTGGGGCTTTCCATCATTCATAAAAAGTGAATTGATCAAAGAAAGCTCTCTGAGCTTACTCGCGAACGATTCACTAAAGCTCCACTGCGAGGTTGCAATCGTGACAGGTATCGATACGATTTCAAGCGAGGATACATACACAGTGAAACTTCACGACGAAGTAGCACAAAATGCACTTGGTCATTTCGAAAAACTCTTCCTCGACGAACGACTTAGCGATGTCAAACTAACCGCAGCTTGCGGTCGAGCTTTACACGCTCACAAAAGTATTTTAACCGCGAGAAGTCCGATTTTTGCGGCGATGTTCGAACATGATACTGTAGAGCGACAACTGAATGCAGTGGATATCGAAGACGTAGAATATGATGTGTTGAAAGAGATGTTGAGATTCATTTACGCAGCCCGCATTGAAAACATCGAAAAATCGACAAGCGATATTCTCATTGCTGCAGATAAGTACCAGATCGAAGGCTTGAAAGAATTTTGTGTTCAGGTGCTCAGTGAAAACATGTCAGTGGAAAATGTCGCTGAAGTATTAGTGGTTGCCGATCGTCATAATGCTGCTAGTTTGAAAGCGCAAGCGATGAATTTCATTAGAGCTCACGTCGCAGAAGTTGTCGACACGTCGGGATTCAAATCAATTGTGCAAGTGCATGTGTTGGCGGAAATCATTAAATCATTAGGTCAACAGTAATGCCTCGCTGATCTATTTACATAGAAAGATGGATTATATCGATTGTTTTTAAATATAATATGATAATTACAGTTTATTTAGGTTTTTTGAAAGAAAAATTTCTACCCCATATTATAAAACTGCAGCCTGCAGTTGCCAATACGTGAATAAAAATCGCTGTTTGCAATTATTAGCATTTCACGAAATTACTTTAGCACCCCTTTGATAAAAATGCAACTGCATTTAAAGTTATTTCTAAATGAATAATCAAGTGTATAAATAATTTAATAATGACAATGCAATTTTCGCAATAAGCAGTCTATATACAAAAATATACAAAAATTTACCAGGAATTATTTAATTTGTGAATTTTTATCTTGCAATTCTTGAATGTATGTAGTTATTTATAATGAAAATTAATTAATAACAATTCAAGGCGGATAAGGTAGAGCGTACAACATAAATTCTTATGCCTCTGTAGTAAAACGTGCATACACGAGGAGGCGCCACTATTACTAAGGAACGTAAATAAATAGAGATCGCATACCCATACTCAGTATGCGAAGAGATCGACAGACGAAAACCTCGTGCATGGAGGCGAATACAAAAGCATTCAGTTTCGGAATTGTGTCCTAGATTCCAGTGTGCCATAAAAATGATTTATCGTAAATACAAGTAAGAGTTGCAAGGGTTCAGAACTCAATATTAAACATCTAACATGATGCAAGTAGCTTATGTTTAAAGTTGTCAAACTACTTTGTAAACTAACCTGGATAATTTATTCAATCCACGTTTGCTAATTGATATTGACAGTCGGTATTCATTTTATGAAGTTTAATATATAGTTATAATTATAACTAAGATGTCATGTGTAAATAACATTGGCTTTACACAAATAGCCGTTGAAAGGTCTCAATTTACATGGAAGATAAATAAATACAGTTCATTATCTTTTATGAAACAGCCGGGAACAAAATTAGAATCGCCAACATTTACTGCAAAACCTAAAGACGACATAAAGTGGCAGTTAATTTTATGGCCAAATGGACATACTAGTGAATATTCTCAATTCTTGTCTGCTTCATTGAACAATCCGTCAGATAACCATTCCAGGGTGCATGTACAATTTACATTGTGCATTTTAGATAACAATGGCCAAAAACGCTTTGAGCAAAGCAAGGAAATGAATTATCAGCAATATGACGGTTTCAATGAATTTATAGAAAAAAATACTTTGTTAACCGAAGCAAACGACATTCTGCTAAATGACGTACTTACAATATTTTGCGAATTATCAATGATATGTAAGGACAGCGTGAACAATACTGATGAAAGCATTCAACAACCATCCAGTCATACTGACAGAAAAGTGTTGAATGCATTTGAGCGACAATTAGAAAAAGGAGAATTCAGCGATGTAAAGCTTGTCGCGTCTTGCGGAACAGAATTGCGAGCCCATAAATTCGTTCTGGCTGCGCATAGCCCTGTGTTCTCGGCAATGTTCACGAACGATATGAAGGAGAAAGACGATCATGAAGTTGTTATAAAAGATCTTGATTATAATTCACTTAAAGAAATGTTACGTTTCATGTATGCTGGAAAAGTTGAAAATCTCGATAAGTCATTCAATGGAGTTTTGACAGCACAGGAAAAATATCAGATTGATGGATTGAAGGAATATTGCGAGGAATATCTTTTTCAAAATATAAATATTGGGAATGTAATTGAAATCTTAGCTTTGTCAATACGCTATGATATTAAAAAAACCAAATTTTTATCTACGAAGTTCATACAATGCTACGGAAAAGATGTTTGTGAAACTGATGCCTTTAAAGCAATCGAGGAACCAAAGTTGCTAGCAGAAATCGTTCGTATTTTAGCAAATATATAAATTGCGTCTTTACAAACTGATTTATTATTAATTTTCTATACGATGTAAGCATGTCTTTGCATCTAACTTTTATCAAATTGTTTTTAGTATAATTCACATTGTCAAAAAAAAAATATTTGCGAACTTAATTAACCTATGTAAAAAAGAAAATAATTGAATAAGAAATAATTAATTCTTAAAATAAGTATAATCACTGTCAAAGCGGTTCTTGTAGAGCGAGATAATCAAATCTATTTTATAAACTATCATTTTGAAAAAGGCCGATGTTACTCGTACGCCTGATCGTTCTGATATTTTTTTTATATTTAAACATCTAACTCGATTCGAGAAAATTAAACTTATGGATCAATCATAACCAATTAGTAAAAACAATTGATCTGGAGTACAAGCAGACTTTGCCTTTGAAAAAATAAAGTTATGCGGCGTGAATATGTGATGCATCTGACTGATTGCAACGATGGGTCTTCTCCTCTCTTCGAATAATTCGATACCGTATCGGTATAGCGCATAGTCATTGCTGACGTCTGCTCCCTCCGGCTGTGATCACAGGTACCTACTACTGCCAATCTTATCTTTAAAGCCAGATTTAACATTTTGCAGTCAATTTGTAATATTGATCAAAATTTTGCTTACCGCACAATGACAAAACTATTGCTTTTCGAAATACAATCAATTAGTTTCAAATGTTAAAGTTCTAAATTTTAATGCACATATTTTTTTTTACAAATTCAGTGATCTTTACCTGTTAATATCTGACGTAATAGAAAGAATCTCGTACATATGTATATGTGAACGATAAGCCAGTGTGAGTCATTACGAGTTTCGATAAGCGCTCTTCCGTATAGAGTTCATTTGTTACTTTCGAGAAAACTACTTATACTTATAATATAAAAAGATAATAGTTTGTGTATTAAATCGTTTGAGTCGCTTCAACCCTTAAGACCGTCTATGCAAAGTAGCAGTAGAAGTTCAATATGTATGTAATATAATTTACGATGAAAACTATTATTTACCGATCAGTTTGTGAAATATTTTAAAAGCTAACCTAACATATTCTCAAAACTGCGTTTGTAAAATACGACATTGGAAAATTCAGGCACTTACATTTTGCAATATTAAAGATGGCATCTAGTAACATAGCTTTTACACAAATAGACGTTAAAAAAACTCAGTTTATATGGAAAATAGATAATTTCACTGGCTTATCTGTAAGAGGATGACGGAGTAAATGACCGCTTCGGGAGAAACGATTATACATAAATAATTTACAGTTTACATGAAATATA
>JAWWMK010000032.1:4296760-4361014 GCA_035047105.1 Galeopsomyia nigrocyanea | reverse complement strand
CGTGGTGTAGTGGTTATCACATCCGCCTAACACGCGGAAGGTCCCCGGTTCGATCCCGGGCGGAAACATTTTTTTTTTCACTCTAAAATTTGTAATACACGAAAAATATTATTATATTTGTAATTAATTGCCATTTTAAATACAAGATAAAAAGTTATAAGTTTTTTTGTATGGTACACTTCTTTATATAATAATTCTAACTGTTACATGATAAAAACGTTAATTTATTGTTAAAAATAAATTATAGCACGGAGTTAATAGTACTTTCTCACTCAGCACACTTTTTTCTCGTTTATACGCATAAAAAAAAATTCTTATTGGTCATCTTCTAACGAGACAACCACAGGCGCTTCGTCGTCTTCTTCTTCTTGCAAATTCTTGAAATCCCACAAAAACTTTGTAGTCAGCCTTTCTTTCATTCTAGTTGCATATGATTTTAGGCGATCGTCAACGTCTGAGTTCGATTCAATATTAGCAAATAATTTTCGTAAATTATGATATACAAAATTATTACTGGCCACAATATCGCAAAGTACATCTTCTGGTACAAATGCTAACTGGACTTCTAATACTTTCAAGAACTCAGCAAATATATTTCTCCTCTTGGATATTAATGAATCTGCTTTGCATATGAGAGAGACAAGTCCTTTCCAATGTTCAAATGCCTCTAAACTTTGGCCAGCTAAGAAACATATAAATGCTAACTGCATTTCACCAATTATTTCTATGGGACTGAAAAATAAAGTTCAAAACATAATTGATAGTGATTATCATAATTACCAAATTACTTATAGAAATAAAATTCTTACTCTTTTAATTGACTGAATAATATATCCACTGCAAAACTAGTGTCCAGTGAATGTCTTGTAATATCTGCTGGTGTGGCATCATCAGGATAAAACTTGTCGGGCAGTGGAGTCAACCTTAATTCGGTGCCTGCTTTTGGTTTCAAATCTGGTAATAAATCTTTTTCTTTTTCCTCAAGTGTCAGGCCAGCTCCCCTTTTTCGTTTTCTGCTTGTTTCACCACCTCTTGGTCTTGATGCATTGTCGCAATTTACTAACTCCAAAGCTGATCGCACAAATCTGTAATCAATACAAATTAATTAGTTCAATAAATTCAATTTTTTATGAACAAATAGAGTGGTATGTTTTCTTACTGACCCACATTCAGGTTTGCATCTTTCTGCTATTGACACATCAATTTTATTTGTAAGATCTTTCCAATTATTCCAGATATCATAAGGGTATGGTCCTAAGAACCTATCCAGTTCTTTTAGATTATACTTTAGAGTTTCAACAGTTCCTTCAGGGGCTGCTATTAAATTGGTATAAATGACTTGTTAATCAAACATTTACAAGAAACTGTCAGTAATGGATTAAGAAAAAAAGACTTACATTCAGGACTCAATTCTTCCAATTTTGGATCCCATCGCTTGACAACAAATTCTGATTTCTTAAAGATGTGAAAAAATCCAATTCTTGGAGCTGATTCCCCATATTCATCTGTAGCACTAAAAATTTGATAATTAAAATGTAATGTTTACAATTTGAAATCTTGTCGTCTGGCAAAATTTTAACCTGTAATGAATAAAATGAAATCCTGGAGGAATCATCTTAATTCCTTTGAAATTTTCACCACTAGTCCACGACTTAATGTCCATGCCAATGTCAGTTCCTGGTGGCACATCGAGAAGAACTAAAGTGCCTCCTTCAACTAATAAACGTTTTGCAAGTTCTGGATCCATTTCTACGTCTTCACTTTCCATTTTTATATAATTCACAAAACTTGAGGAGAACAAAATCAAATTTCAACGCTGAACTGTTATTTAATTATTTTATTTGCAGTTAGTAATTTATTAAAAATCCACATCAAACGTTCATGAGGATTCACGATCAAATCACGATCACAAGTTGTAAACAAAAAAAGCTGAATTAATGTCACGTTTAGGTTAGGATCGCTCTTTTCATTTTGGCGCTTTACGCGGAAATTTCAAATATAATGTATAGAATTTTTAATCTAACAGATTCATATCTTGCAAAATACCTACTGCAGTATCAACGAAATTTTGTAAAATCGCTTTCATATTTGACGGCAGAGGAAATTCAGAATAAGGAATCCACACTCGAGAATTATCAGCTTGTACTTTTAAATGCACAGGTTGCGAGAAAAATAAATTTTCCGGAAAATTGAATGTTCCTGAAATAATAAATTATACGTGATTAGAAGGTAAAATTCATTCAATAAAGTATATACAACCATTTGAAGCCACTCCCAAAGTAATAATTTCGTCGCCAATCAATGAAACGTCTTTTTGGTACCAAAGTTTTAAAAGATCACATATTGCTTTACATTTTTGAAAATCCTCTGTACGACCTACTTGATATAAACATACTGCCTAAAATAACAAAACAAAAGTAAATTGAAAAATTAACATTTTATTTTACATAATACACCACCTTTCTATTTGCAAGCATTTCATGAGGTTTCTTATCAAAAGCCATATAGGAAAACCATCTGTTCTCTGTATACTTTATTCCAAGAGGAAGGCTTGAACTATCATACGATGTTAATGCTCTTTTATTTGGTACATATACACTGCACCTTTGCAAAGCATGGTTCATATCTACATAATAGCTGACACCTATATTCAAGATTAAATTTATAAAATCAAAATTATTCTCAATTGCAACAGTGTTTTATGCATACCTAAAAATCCCCAAACAGGAGGGCAGCCAAATTCTCTGATACTAACATTGATGGACTTTGTGAACTCGTAAATCATCTCTAAAGCCCAATGTGCACTAACGACAACAATATTATTTTTATTCAACTTCGGCGCCTCTTTCATCATGGCATTTGCACAAAAACACGCTGGTCCAGTGGAACAAAAAATTACTTTCATATCTGCAGGTGCATGAACATTAATTTGTTCTGCTATATTCTTCGTACATTCGTAATTTTCTCCCAACCATTCATTTATAGAATCTTGATCTTCTCTACAATTTTAAAAATCCAGCTTTAATTTAATATCGAATCCAAAATAATAAATTATAAAAACCTGAGTGTAAGATCCAAGACAATAAGAATGTTGCAATTTTTCAATCCATCTGATAAATTTTCAACATATTTGATTGAACGTAATTCACCACCTATAGCTGCTGCATCTCTTTTGATATCTTTAATTTTGAAATAATGCCCTGCTTTGTCGTGTAATTTAATAGCGACACCGTTCTCGTTTAATTCTTTCATAGTGGCTAGTTGCGCCACTAAATCGGGACACACAGATCTCCCGGCACCATATATTGTAATGTTTAGAATATTGCTTTTGGTTTCATTTAGTTCATGCTTTATACCAAGATCTTGAGCCTTCGAAAACAAATACGAATTTTTCATAATATTGAATTTTACAACATTAAAGTCAGTGTTATTAAAATGCACATAAATTACTAATAAACAATCTAGATCCAGAGCTTTTTGGTCTAATGTTGAGAGAACGGTATTTATGCCATAATAATGTTGAACAAAGTCTTTTAATTCTTTGAGTCCTCCAACATAAGTACAATTTCCACCACATACTCCCGTTTCTCTCCATATCAAAAGTGAAGAGGCGTGAGACCATTTGTGATTTTGGCACTTGTTTGCCAACCAAACCTATTAAAATTATGTATTTCACAGGTCACTTGAGTTAAAAAAAAACAAAGATTTTACAAATAAATGAATACCTCCCAGTCAGATGATAGCTTTCCAATTTTATGAACGGAAAAATTTGGTAAAAGTTCTGACAAATTTTCAGCTATATAGCATGCATAATTAAAATCACTATCTTCTATACAACCAGCTACAACAGTAACTACTTTGTTCAAATACATGATAATCGTGAAGAAAGTGGATATGTAAAACTAACTGTTATGAAAAAGCTTTGAAGTTGGTTATTTTACAAAAACGTATGCTCATTTATTTGTTAGCTTTGTTTATAAAACTATTACACATGTTATGTTTACAACTACATCACAATGGTATTTACTTACATACATTTTTAAGCACCAAGATCACTCATACATATTTCTTTTGATTTATTTTAAATTAAAAATTTACAATTTTTCGAGTAAAACTATAGAACAGAACTATGATAAGCATAAATTAAGCAACTGTTTATATATTTTTGAGATCAAATTCAAGTTATTGAATAAAATTATTACAAGCATGTCATGTATGTGGGAATGAATCCAGAATCAATGCCAATCAGCCTTAAATCAAACAGCATCTATTTGATTAAATAGATTGTCTAAGAAGTTATTTAAATTTACATGCTTCTTTTAAAATAATAATGATAATAAAAATTAACTCTTAAATTTAATCTTCACAATCTGAAATCTCTGGAAGTTCAACATTATTTGAAGATATCTCTGAAGAAGATAAGCCAATGGAAACATCAAAAGAGTCAAAAGAAGAATCTGTTTAGAGAAAAAAATTATAATTATTGAAAATGTTCAAGTCTTCTTACAATAGTCTTTTATAGAATAACTTTTCTGTTACCTGAAATAAATCCTTCATCCTCAAGGGACATTGTTGTATCATCGTGCTTCATTACAGTCTTGAGAAAATTGCGATCATCATTGAAAATTTGCTCCATTTCTTCTTCTAAACAGTCATAATAATATATAATTAGATATGCTCAACAATTCAAATGATTCAAACTCAAGGAGACTGTGAAAAATGTATAAACTTACTCATATATTGATATTCATCAAAGTGATAAGCCAAAGATTCAGGTTCAGGATATTTAGTTGGTTTTTGCTTTGGCGTTGCTGGTTTTTTGAAAATAGTCAACTCATCTACAACATTCTGTAGAATTGGAGATGATATTTTTGGTGACAGTTTTTTTGGAGTTAACATTCTTGGTGATAATTTTTTGGGAGTAATGTTTGCAATTGATTTACTCTAAATAAATGAAAATAGATATTTTTATCTCTCTAACTAGATAGAAAGTTCATTATCTTACAATGTTATATTTTTATAAGTAAACGCACCTTTGGAGTTTTCAGCTTCAAAGGTGAAATTGTTCTTTTTATAGGAACACATGATTTCTCTTTGAAGCCTAGACAATCTTTAGGATTCAACTTTTTGCCACTCAAGTTATTTGAAACAGCAGCAACATTCAGATCTGATTTGGAGCGGATGGATAATCCCTTTGATTTGAATTGAGTTTGTAAAGCATTTTTAGCCGCCAGAAGCCCTGTGCTTCCATTTGATTTGAGTTTTGATGAACCAAGTGGAAGTGATGTTTCTTTTCCTGTAGGTTTCAAAACAATGAATTTAATAATACTATTGTGTATTCAATTCCTATTACAAAATTTTATATTTGTATGTTTGAAGTATAGCACCCTCCATGGTATAAATATATCGTGATTCACGATCAGCTGAGGGCTCCCTCAGCTGATCGTGAATCAAGATATATTTATATTTATATTTAACTGGAAAAATGAATGACACTTGCATAGTAAAATACGATAAGTAATATATAAATATTTGCAATATAAATATCATGCAATATAAAACCTTCAAATTTAATGTCATCATAACGGGTTCTTTGAACGCAAAGTCAAAGGTAAACAAAATCTTTGCGTTCAAAACAAGGCTTCAAAACAATACCGATAAATTTGTTAGTAAACTGTTGTTATACTCCTCTTTACCTTTATGAATGGATAACGATGATCTATTTTCCGACTCGCTGAATATGTTGAACATTCCTGCCATTTTCAACAATGTAAATAAATCGGAGATGAAAAATGTGTTTTCACTTGAAAGTAGCGTCAACGGTTTGGCAATACGATAAAATAACTAAGAATCAGAATTAACTGAGTCAACACATTAGAAAGATGTTAGCGAAGGTGTTGAATGTTTGAAATAAAATTAAATTACAGAAATATGCTCAAATTAAACTGGATTCTCCAACTGCGATCGAAAGACAAACAAAACCTTTCTGTCTCGAGCTGCTCTAACCGACAACGGACAAAGCCATGACAGTCGACTCGAAAGCGATTGAGCGGGATGAAGCGATGCGCTTATTGGTTCCCGCGTGCTCACGTGGCTCAGACTAGCAGCCAATAAAAAGACTCGTAGCTTTTCTTTAGTCAAAGATGAGCAAATAAACATTAATAACAATTTCAATAATTCACACCAAAATTTTTTTGAATCATTGTTTTTGAAATCATGCAAGTAAAGTGAAATTAGGAATAAGGTCCGTTTTAATTAGTCCAAAAGAATTATTTTTCAAATTTTAGTTTATTTGCATTGTTTTAAAAGTAATAAATATATGTATTTATTTTACATGAACTATATTGAATGTTTTTAATACAAACAGAACATTTCAAGAAAAAAGTTAATTTCTTACATCTTAGTCGTTTTACAAGATTTCACATTTATCGTTAAAAGCTTTTGTTGAAAACAAAATTAGACGGATTGGCAAACATATAACATTTTTTTCTCATTAGTACAAAGCCGCGGAAAATTATATTAAATGATTACACATTAAGGAATGTTGGTTCAAGTTGAAAATTTAAGTATTTTGAAATGAAAATGATAAGGTTTTCCTAGTTATTTCTTGTCATCGTTGCTACCGTCTAAGCTTTCTTATAATTCTTTATTTTTTTCTTTTAATGTACACATGCACAGCACCAAAAAGATACCATAAACATTTAGCACTCGTATATCATTCTTACAAAAAGGCACTTATCCCATATATGCGCATCATGCTACAATTTTTTTTTACGCACCTGATTTTATAGATCTCTTCATATGTTCATTCGGTATTACGATGTTCAATACGCTCGCTAACGTTACTTTTTTTTTAGTACTGAAGAAAATAAGATGTTAGCTATCTTACAGTATGTAGTAAAATACTAGACAACTAACTGACTTGCTAGACTAAAGTTTAAACTTGGAAGCATTTATTTACAAAAACTCACTTTTTTAGATTGATTGTTAATTGATTTGATATTTCAATAACTTTTTTTTCTACGGTTTATAGCAGCTTTTATTAAGATTGCTTTGTTCTGTTCTCACTCTAGCAGAAAATTTTATTGTTCTGTTTATCGTTATGGACTTTCAGAGTTTAAACTTTCTTTTATAATTAACGAACAGAGATATGTACAGTACAGGATTTTACAGACGGTACTTTAACGTGCTAGTCGATAACTGCGGACAAAGTTAACAAATTTCTTTATAACAGTTTCTTATTATTTTGTTTAACTATACAAGGTTTATTGAACCATCGATAAAACCCTGAATAATTTTCAATATCAAGCCAATATAGGCACGCGTTAAAAGATCCTTTTTTTCTGAAATGCTATTTTTTTTTATTTTGAGGTTTACATTAAGTTTTTCGATTTTCATCGTTATTAAACAAACATATGCACACAAGAAATTAGCAGCTTCTTTCTGTGATAAAATACCTGTATCATTTTAAAAAACGTATCACAAATATTAAGTGATTATCAGTTGAAAATAAGTAAATTGGCAAGATTTTTTTTAATGTATGAGACGTAAGTAAACTTGTGCAATAATCAAGATGAAAAGTGAAAGAAAATGGTAGCGTGCGTCACATGTGTGACATAAATGACAAATAATTTCTTAGTTATTTATACATGATTAAATAAATTGATGATTGCATAACATTTTCCAATAACTTACATGTAAGTTTTTGTAGAAAAATCAAGTACAATAACTTAAGTACCTAGTGTTAGGCCCAATATCGATAGTATGAAAAATATTTGTTTTTTTTTCGCTCAGCACTGGGTTTGAGTATAAAATACAAGTAACTAATCAACTACAATAATTCTTAATTGGTATTGCGTGGTAAGTTTTATGAACGATTACTATAGTATTTAGAGAATAGTGCAAAAATATAATACTATTACTGCAAATTTGCATTATAGATTTTACGTTCAGGCAATGAAGTTGAATGTATAACTCACGAACGAACACATCTTATGAAATTACATCAAATTTGAAACTCTCTTCTTAAATCAACACGTAATCTTAATATTACATTGATACCATTGAATAATAAAAAAAATGAGACACTGAATACAGTTTTGTTCTTCGCCCTTTAGATTGTGACAATAGTTTTGATGGATACTCAAAAATACGCAATGCTCCTAATTGTATTGATAACAATAATACAATAACTTGATAAAATTGGCAGTAGTTAAAATGACTTAATTTACATACATATAGATTTTAAGCAATTCTTTTTTAACATCGTTTAAACGAGACGCAAAAATATTTCCTAAAACTTTTATAGCCAACGCATATACGCAAGCGACAAGGTTCTTTGATTGCCAAGTTCTTGAAAATACGTATCTTAATAATTCGATTGTTGTTTTGAAAATCATATGGTTTTCAACTACGATTATTATAAGGTAGATCATTGTTACGATCAAAGCTCATAGGCAAGACTGCAAATTCGTTAATTGACAAAATCTACTAGTGCACCTCACGATAATGTTAACCCGGCGTCTTTGGCCATACTGTAGAAAAAGCTTTCGGGTTTCTGGAGAAGGGTATTTGGTGCATCGAATTCAACGATTGAACCTTTATCTAAGACAATGACCCTGAAAATAGAAAAAGCAAATAACACGGTTATTTTTACTCTCCACAAAAAAAAAGAAAAGAAAAGAAACTAGAGGCAGAAAATATAATTTACCTGTCTGAATCAAGAATAGTATTAAGTCTATGAGCTATGGTAAGTACTGTACAATCTTTAAATTCTTCTCGGATTGTCCTTTGAATAAGGTCATCAGTTTCAAGATCGACGGCAGCTGTCGCCTCATCCAAAACCAGAACTTTAGTTTTCCTCAAAAGAGCTCTCGCTAAACATATCAGCTGCCTTTGTCCAACGCTCAAGTTGTCTCCGCCCTCTGTTACCTCGTGTTCCAAACCGTTGGGCAAAGCTAAAAAAACATTAACTTTCCATCAAAACTCACGTACCATACGTTTGATAAAATCAACAAAAAAAAGCTTACTTTTAACAAAGTCTTTGAGATGAGCATGAGCGAGTGCTCTCCAAAGATCGTCGTCGGAGCACTTCTTGAACGGATCCAAGTTGATCCTCAGACTACCAGAGAACAACACTGGGTCTTGAGGTATGATGGTCAACCTAGACCTAAGCGTATGCAATCCCAACTTCGAGATTTCGACGTTGTCGATGAGAATCTTGCCGCCGGCAGCCTCGATAATTCGGAATAAAGCGAGGGTAAGCGAGGATTTACCGGCGCCGGTTCGACCGACGATACCGATCTTCTCACCACCACCGACGGCGAAGGTGAGACCGTTGAGCACGAGATCCAAACCTTCCCTGTAGCGAACTTTGTAGTCGTGGAACTCGACGCTACCGCGCGATGGCCATTCCTTGGGTGGATCGTTTTCCGGTATGTCCCACGGTGCTTCTTGCGGTGTCTCGCCGTACTCCTTGATTCTCTCCACCGCCACGATGTTCGTTTCCACGTCCGACGTCATGCGTACCAGCCAGTTCAACGTTTGCGTGATCTGCAATGAATTTTGAAGGCGAATGAGCGTTTGAGATGTTTTCGGAATAATTCTAGAGGTAATTTAATTGCTCACCTGTAACGCATAACTTATGGACAAACCAACGAGGCCAGCGTTCATTGTTTCCTTGCCGAGAACCGCAAAGAGGGCGGCGAATAAGATGATTAAATTTCCTACCATTTCTAGGCGCACTGCCAACCACCTGTTGCAAATAATACGACGAAAAAAATTAAATTTGTAATTTGTATTCATTGGTAAATGTGATATAAATGTTTCAATCAACAAATTCTCTTGAAAATACACACGACTTAGGAATAAAAGCCATAATGAAAAAAAAGAAGGAAAGCGTATGCCGTACCTGTTGGAAATGATACTAGGATAGTAACAAACTTGATTGAAATCGACTCTGTTCTCGGATTCCTTGATAAATCTGTCCTCCACGCCGTAGGCCCGAATGGTTTGTGCACCGGTGACCGATTCGCCGAAATGCGAATAAATCGGCGACCTAGACACCGACTCCAGACGCTTGAGCTGGCGCGAGGTAGCGACATAGAATCGCTGGATAAAGTAATAAATCACGCCAATTGGTATTATAACGGCTATGAAAATCGGTGTACTGTAACTGATGACGAAGAGGGTGGCGATCACCTGTAACACAAAGTTTGCTTCAACACTGCTCTTTCGTCCTCTTTCCACGATTAAAGGAGAAGTGGTTAAAAAATTATGCTCGATCGTTGCGCGCGCGGAAAAAAAAGAGTGCTTTGTCATATCATCCAACGTGCTTCACAACTAAAAAATAAAGGAAAAATCAAGTGAAAAAAAAAAAACAAACAAAAATCGTGTTGTTATCCCTTTGGTTATTTTTTTTTTTCAAGCTTTAAAAAATATTTGTAAGCGTATATAAATCAAGATGTATTTGTAAAAGTGTATAAGGAATTATGTATACCAGAAGCGAACTCCCGTTTTTAAAATGGTTCGAATGCCAACTATATACACGAGTCTTCTAAATCTCGCATGCATAATAAATAAATTAAGTATATATAAGTTGATACTATTGTGAAAACAAATGTATGAAATTGACATTCGTACCCCGAATATGAATGACATGAATGAGAAAAAAATAGAGTGACAGCATCGCAAAAATCATGCCCATAAATACATCATCTATAAAAGATGCATGACTTTTGTACGATATGGAATCAACTCAGAAAAAACTACGCGTTGTGATTTATATGACATATATTATGCAGTGATAAGACCCATATCAGGTGAAACGCGAAAACAACAAGAGTGTTAACTTCTCGTGCCGAGCTTTAATGCATTATCAATTGCAAAAAAGAATGCGGATTCTCAAGTGATACGTAAATCGAAGCAGGTGAGCGTGTAATTTTAAACGCACAGCAACGAGAAGACAATACACTTATTGTTTTTCTTTTTTTTTCGGTAATACAGCCTCGCAATTATTGATGAGATGTGACCCCTTAAATATAGACCAAGTGAAATAAGCTTCAAAGCAACTTGAAAGAAAACATCATGCTTGTTGTGGTTCATAATTATTATGTACGTAAAATTATTGATGAATGATTTAATGATGAATGCCCCAAAAAGTATACAACATAAATATACCAAAGATATATACTTTTTCGGCCCACCAACATGTACTTTTTTTTTTCACAGTCAGTGCTTGTTGTAACGAACGAATTTTTTTTTGTATTTTAATATATACACACACTTCCAAAAGCTTTATAAAAATACTGCTTGATATAATAAATACACACAAAGAAAACCAATATGGTGGACACAATTATACAATTACTAAATCGTCTCTCTTTCGTATTACGTTGTACTACACAGAAAATCATTATATAACACAGAGTCATTGATTACTTTTTTTGTTCATCAAAATACTGATATAGACGTGCAGATAAAAATTTACACAAAGCGCCAAACAATTGTTGACAGAAAATGTATACAACATTCAAAGTACAATCACATGTTAAAATATAAAAAATAATGTTGCACCCAATTGTACAAGTATAACAACAAAAATTAGCGTGAATACTTGTACGTTTTATTAGGATTATGTATGTGTGATTACTCGAATAAATGTCCTAGATATAAAATATGTTGGCGATCAAATCATAATTATCGATGCACGCTTTAACTTACCAATAATGTATGATAGAAAAAAGTTAGTGTGAAAAAAATAATGAAAAATTCTATTTGAAAGATCAATGACACCATCTTGTTCCTATCGCGATCATGAAAAATAAAATGAAAATAAAAATCGATCAAACAAATTCAGGGGGGGATTAAGAAAGAAAAGTGCCATTCAAATTTCGAGAATCTACCGAACAACACGTTCACTCGTAGTTTTACTTTATAACGAAACCCAAAAAAATTTAAAACAAAAAACGAACCGTAAAGACTTGGAATGATTGATGTTGAGAATTACCTCGAACGTACAATAGATGCTATCGGAAATTTGTTGGGGAAGCGATACGTCCAGGACATCGACGTCCTTAGCGAACCTGGAGATAATACGACCGATGGGTGTCGTGTCAAAAAAGGTGAGCGGAGCGCGCATGACTCCGCGCAGCATGACGATGTGCATCTGACGTGCGGCCAGCCAACAGCCCAGCTGCGGAGCCAAATCACAGAAAAAGCTCGCCAAACCTAATGTAATATATAAAGATCGCTACAACATCTCAATGCACACACACAACACGTTTGCGTGTTGCCCGTAGCTCATCGTCTCTTCTCTTGCCCATATTACTTATATATTCTCAATTCAATTGCATGCTCGCAAATTTTCTTTCAACTTTTTCTTTTTTCTTTGGTATCGCGAACCTGCCTATATATCGATATCGTATACTTTTTTTTCTATTTTAATCAAGCTGCATGATTAAAATACCTTGACTTGGATTTAGTAGTATGGGAGTAAAGTGAGCGAGCAAGTGTGCGGAACCACATAAAGAAGCTAAATTGACCCCGAATTGTTATTTAGCATCGCATGCATTTTTTGAACACGTTATACTTAATTAAATTTTTTATTAGTTTTTTTTTCTCTATCAAAGATTCTTCACCTACTCAATGCTATATTAATTCCGCGCATTGGCTAGGTGTGTACTGCGAGGGGGTGAAGTTTGCTGTGGCATGCTACTTTTAAACTGGTGGCTAAAAAAAAGCAACAGAAGAAAAGTTTGTGAGAGATAATAGAGTTCCTTGGATAACAACAATGCTAATACTTACAATGATTATTATTTTATTTAAATAAAATTAACTGAAGTGAAAAACTGAAAAGTAAAATAATAATTAAAAAAATGGTTTTTCAAAGCATAACTGTGGATTCTAAGCTTATCGAATCTCAAAATTCTTTTGTTTACTTGAACGTAAATTCATTGCTAAAAAGTATAGTATTGCTAATAATACAGTACAATGTTATTCGAAGAAAAGTACTAGAATAGTGAGGTATTTTTTATTGGCATTTGGATACCGTACAAGTACAATGACAAGGCAAAATGTTTAGATGAAAATGAATGATGATTGGCAGCAGGCAAAGTGCAAGAATCAAGGGATATACATTTTCAAGCACAAGCACATAGTTTCTACTCAACCATGAATTCTCATTAAAGTTAGTTGTATAATTGTGTCCTTAATTGATTCCGAAGAATTTTTTTTTTTCGTTCATTTTTCACAATCGGATATACATTTTAGTATGCCACTCGATCGGCTAAACATCATTTTATAATAAAAACGCTTTCTCTCTCGTTTTATTTCGATGAACCGTGTACATATTTTTAATTTTCTGTACAGTATTTGCGATTTTATTGGGTTATAAGTACTATAAAAAAGTACTTAAATTAGCTGCATATTTAAATAAATTTTTCTTAAAATGAGAACTTTTTTCTTATATCAAGAAACACGTTCTAAATTTAAGAAAGCTTTTTAAAAATTCTGCAAATTTAAAACGTTTTTTTTTAGATATATGCAAAAACTATCCCAGTAATTATCGAGGCATTGCTTCAATTATTGCCCCACTTACTTAATAATTTAACAAGCACTGAGATTCAGAATTTTCAATAGGTAAGTACAAAAAAAGTCAAACAATTCATAGATAGAATTCGAATTATAGTAATCATCATAATTACGAAAATATGCAGGATATCCGGTAATTAAAATCGTATTATCTCTTCGCACTTTTTTTTTATTTTTTAAAAATTAAGGTCACAGGCATCCGAAAGCTGTACACGTTCAATTTGTCCACACCTTTTAATGCCATAAAGTTTAATAATCCAATAAAAGTAAATTGAAAAAGCACAAGACATGGATGCATCTTTACAAGTTATTGACACATTTGAAGCTTAATGTAACTTAGTTGTTAACGCACGAGCTTAAACAGACATAGATGTTAAGAGTGAGAGAGAAAGAGAATCGCGTGGAGAAAGCGTGTACTGCTCTTACCCTAAACGAACAGGATAGGCACTGCATAAGCGACATCGGAAGCTTGTTATCCATGGTATCAATATCGGCGCCGAAGCGGCTGAGAATACGGCCGATCGGCACCGTGTCGAACAGGGTAACGGGGCCGCGCAAAGTGTTGTGTAAGGTCTCACGAAACATCACACTGGACGAGCGTAGTGTGCCGAGTTGTACGGTCAACGACGTACATATTACGCTCAATACTGCAACACAACACTTACTTTTTCACAATGTGCCCATCACCTCATTCAAAACGCACACACAACTTTTTTTTTTCGCGTTGGCTTTTGTTTGTATTGTGGAATGTGAGATAATTTTTGAATTCATTTTCAAAGCTAAAAAGCACTTTTAAGCAACAATAATATGTCTTTTCGTGTACTCGAAGGAATTCTATCGTACCATATGTTACTGTTTTCAAATTCGATATATTTTTATTTTTATGACTCGGTAGTTTTTTTTTCAATTTTATCACAAATGAACAGACAGGATTGGACAAAGGCTGTACATCACATACACAAAAGAGCTGCACTGTAACCTTGAACGTTTTAAAACTCACTATTTGCACCAGACATTTATTTTCTTTTTTGACGTGACACAGTCTGTATGTGTGGGTGATTCTGTTGTCAGTTGTTATATAAAAAAGCGGAAATAATTAGCATGACCTTAGCTACAGGATTCTTGTAAATTTTGTTTTATTCTACACAGCTAAAATTTGGCAGATTATCGTACGAGTCTAGCAAAATTTTGCATTATTTTGTCTTTTTGAAAAACCAATTCAATTTTTTTTCCTTTATTCTTTAGTTGTCGCGTAATGCATATGAGTATTTTAAAGCATGAAATGACCAGTTTATTTTGTGAGCGAAGGTGTTCCGGATGCAACGACAAATTTACGACAAAATTTCTGTCAAACCAATCTGTTTGTGAAAAATAATATTTGTTGTGCATCCTTGTCTCGTAACAAAATATTAAAAATTATTTGAAAACAATCAGTTACCAAGAAAAAACAAGTCATCCACATCCTTAGAATTCGAGGTAAAATATTATCAACAGTATCAATGTCTTTGCCAAGCCGATTCAATATACGACCATTAGGAGTGGTGTCAAAAAATGACATTGGGTTGCGAAGAACGTTTTTTATGAGACTCTCGAAAATTACTTTCGAAGCAATTACAGATCCGATTGCCAGGGTTAATGTTGACAGAAAGACGGCCAAGCCTAAAAATTATCAAACTCACTATTTTACCAGATATTTAATTTATTTTAGTTTTGACGTGACATAATGTATATGTGTGGATGATTCTTTTGTCAGTTGTTATATAAGAAGCGGAAATAATTACCGTGACCTAAACTACAGGATTCAAGTAGATTTTTTTTATTCTACACCGCTAAAATTGGGCAATTATCGAACCGAGTTTCGTAAAAGTTTGCATTAATTTGTCTATTTGAAAATTCAATTGACTTGTTTTTCCTTTATTCTTTAGCGTGGTCGAACAATGCATATTAATATATTATAGCATAAAATGACTTTAGTTTATTTTCTTAGCAAAGGTTTTCCGGATGCAACGACAAATTTATTAGAAGATTTCTGTCAAACCAATCTATTTGTCAAAACAAAAAACATTTGTTGTGCATCCTTGTCTTGTATAAAAAAAACCAAATTTATTTGAAAACAATCATTTACCGAGAAACAACAAGTCATCCACATCCTTAGAATACCAGGTAAAACGTTATCAACAGTATCAACGTCTTTGCCGAGTCGATTGAGTATACGACCATTAGGAGTGGTGTCAAAAAATGACATCGGATTGCGAAGAACGTTTCTTATGATATTCTCAAAAATTACTTTGGAAGCAATTACAGATCCGATTGCCAGGGTTAATGATGTCAGAAAGTTGGCCAAAGCTAAAAATTATATACAGTCAACTAAAATTACGGAGTCAACTGAAATACTAATGAAAAATTAGTTCATGATAATTTTTAGTGAAGCTACAAAAAAATTCTGAAAAAAAAATGGTTAAATTTTTGAAAATAAAATCTATGTAGAGACATGTCAACTATTTTCATTTTCGCGGATATTGTGCTGTGCACTGGCCATACTATTTCTACACTACAGAGTGCAATTTGCGTGAGTAATTCGGTTAGTATTGCAAACAAATGTTAAAAAATGTATATACATAAACGTTAATTGCTCTATCGTGAACAAATTTTGCTGTTTCGATTCGATGGACAATTACAATGTGCACCATCAACTCACTAGTCTAATCTAACATGTAGCTTGCGAAATTAAAAAAGTTCGTTGTATTTTGTTTGTACTTATTGGTGGACCACTCTTTCGACATTTCATTGTATGATTACGGAATCATTAATAGCAAAACAAGTACCACAGTCCACAGAGAAAATGCGGTACTCTGCTAACACTACTGAGAAAAAGATTGTAGTTACATTACAAATTTTTGAAATCATGATTAATTTAGAAAGTAGCTTTGAAGAAGCAAAGTGAAACTACTGCTAAAATATACCAAAATTGCCCAAAAAGAAATTTACAATTTGTACAATTGTAATTATTATCGCGCGTTATTGAAAGAAACTAAACTAGTGCTTATATTTTTTGTGAGATCCGTAAAAGTCCCACGTACCGAAACTAGACAAAACAACCATGCTTTAAGGTTGTGTGGCAAAACGCTGTCAATTACGTCAACATCTTTTCCAAAACGATTTAATATTCTGCCTGATGGAGTAGTATCAAAGAATCCAATCGGAGAGCGCAGTATGCCAAACAATAACGTATAATGCAGTAGATTACTGCTGCGAAGACAGCCGATAGCCATCGTCACTTGCGCAAGAAGCACAAATATTGCTGAAATTCATTTTCAATTTTGTATTAAGTTTTTTTTCTTTATCTGCGCTCCGGCACAGCAAACATTTATACTTCTACGCCTGTTCATTTATGTACAAACCATTTGTTAAATAAGCAAGCATTGTTTGCATGACATTTTGTTAACATGTAATTCTTGATTTTTTTTAGTATTGGTAACACAATTCTATGCTGTTTTTTTATAACCTCATCATTTAGATTGATGTATGAAATTGTACTTCCAATAAATACGGGGTTGATAAGTACACCAATTTCGTGTTCTATATATGAAATGAAAACAGACATATGCATAACTGATAATAGGATATGTCATGCACGAATCAAGACATAAGTTGAACAAAAACTAACGTATGAGTTGTGAAAAAAATGAATTGAACTTAAGAAAGATTTTTTTAAGTGTCTACTGGTAATTTAACATTCTCAAAATATCGATGCTATAAAGATAAAAGCAAAATCAAGTAAGTCTAAAATTCCTTTAGACACAGCAAACCACACTTTCCCTAGCCTTGTAGATTAAAGTGTTATTAACAAATACACAGTACTTAGTCATTTTATTCCACGAACAACTAACAGCTAGTTCTTTGATTTTTTTTAAAATACTATATGATATACTGATCTAACTCGATTGTATAAATTACAAGAAAATGTTATGTGAATTGTGTTATATGGTTTGTTTGATATTTTACTAGATTATGTTGTAAAAAATCACTTGAATTTTTGTTTATTGCCCACACGAGTTATTTAATAACATCATGAGAGTGAAACAGTATTTTAACACAATGAAAAGCCAACAAATAAATAAAATTAAAAGAAAATAGTTGTCGTTTGTAAAATCAAATAATCTTTAGTTGGTGTCAAATCGCTGATGAAAAAAAGTTTTGTTTAAAGTTAATTTGAAACAGTTTTGAATGCCTTTTGATAAACATTTTTACAAAGACTTTGTGAAAAAATGAATGAGCAGGATACATACCTTGTCCCAAACCAAGTGCACCATAAACACCAAGATACATTTCCTGCTTGGCAGGATCGAAAGTTGTGTTGTCGTGTAATGATTTGTCGTCGGACCACACACTCAACCACAGATTTGAACCGATACTAAATGATTGAAATACCGCATTCATAACGATAGTAGATAGTGCCAAGAACCATCCTATGGATTTCAAGTAGTGAGAATAAACTCTCCATTTTACCTATAAAAAAATTTCAATTCAACTTCAAATTTTCAAATTTGGCATAGTTATATAAGAATAATGAGATAAATAATACTCACACTACCAGTTTCGGCTTTTTCAGTCTCGATCAGTTTCTCTCCAGTTTTGTACTGAGCTTGTTCTTTTTCCTTCGCGACACTGTTGCTGCGCAAAGGACTACCCGATTGTTGGCTATCGGTAGAATGTTGCCTATGATAAAATTTGTCATGTAAAACACTTTGAATACAGTCAATAAAGTATTTCAACTAATTTACCTGTGTAATGAACCATTGAGAGACTTTCGGTCGCCCATCGAGCCAGATTCACTGATACTACCGGAAAGCCTGGTCCTTGCTTGGCTTATCCTCTGCTGCAATTCTTCACTGCCAATTGTACTCTCAAGTCGTTGCTTAATTTCGGCCAAGTCTTCAGTTTCTTCTTCTTCAGGTTTCACTGTGATGATTTTTTCAATTAAAAGAAATATCCAATAAAAAGTAACAGGAAAACTAGACGACTTAGATGAAATTGAAGGTCAAAAGTCACAGCCATGCTTACACGGTTTTGATAATTGAAACTCAACTAATTTAATTGTCAATGGAATATCGATAACTAGGCCATTAGTCAATTTGGAATACAACAAGGCAATCTATAGGGACAATGGACAATGAAGGCACAATACAAAAAGGCAAACATAACATTCTCTATAATGCAATTACTGTATCTTAGGAGAAAAATATTAAAACTAAACTGTAGAATGAAAAAGTAAATAGTAATCTAAAGTTTACAGTACTCTCACGTAATATTACGAAGGGATAACACTAAAATTACATAATGACTTACGATTTCCAACTTAGTCCCATGAAAAATACATTAAATTCGATTATTAAAATGGATTATCGTAGAGTGAAATTAAAATTGGATGAACGACAGATATTTTACGAGTGAATATGTACCTTCTTGTAAATGTTGCACCAAGAAATCGGCGAAAGCACCTCGTTTCTCAAGCAGCTCTTTGTAAGTACCACTTTCACTAATCTCTCCGTCTTTCAGCACAATGATATTGTCCACCTCGGGTAAGTACGTGATACCGTGAGTAACGAGAACTCGAGTCTTCTTCCTCATCAAGCCCTTTGGTCCTATGAGGTTTTCAAAAATATGTTTGCCTACATGTGAATCTACAGCGCTGAGGGGATCGTCCAGAAAATATACATCGGAATTATTGTACACAGCTCTCGCCAGCGAGACTCTTTGCTTTTGTCCACCCGACAAATTAATGCCCTTTTCGCCAATTTCAGTTTGATCGCCGGCCGGCAACACTTTTAAATCTGGATTTAGCGCGCACGCTTCGACAACCCGATGATAAGATGCTTTTTCAAGGGGCTTGCCAAAGAGAATGTTATTTTGAAGGGTGGCGTTTTGTATCCAAGCTTGTTGGGATACGTAAGCAATAGAACCCTGGAATTAATCAAGCGACGATTCATTATTTTCTGTCACAAAAATCAATTTGAAAATGTATTTTTGATTTGTTACCTTAGTATTAACTCTGCCGCTTAATCTTTCCATTTCTCCGAGCATGGCCGAAATCAACGAGCTTTTTCCAGATCCAACAGTACCTACAATAGCAACTAATTGCCCTGGTTTGATTTGTAGATTGATGTTTCGTAACACGGGCTTTTCTATGTTCTCCGAATCCCACGCAAAATTGCCGTTTTCGATGATTAGCGGATTTACTGAAACGTAACGGCATTCGGAATTGTGAGTACTTTACATAAGCCAGTTGACTACTACAAAATGAAAAGCAATTACTCTACCTTCTGACTGATCATGCTGCACATTGTCCGGGTCCAATTCTTCCGAATTCATGAACTTATTTATACGTTTCACGGAAACTGATGCCTTGAAAAAAAAAGAAGAGGAATCCATTGAGGTCAATGGCACGAAAACAAAGGATTATAGAAAAAAAGTTGAATGTATATGGCTTACTTGAACCACATTGCTTATCATCATTGGCAACATGGACAATGGAAATCTCAAAATGTTGAACAAACTCAAAGACACGAATGCAATCTCACTGTCTAATTTATTATTTTCGTCTATCAAAACAAACGTGGCGAATGAAACTAGAGACACCTGTTGAATCAAATCAAAAGATTTAGTTCTAAATGCAGCTTACATGTAAACTATTGTATTCATAAAAATAGTAGTGCATACCAGAAATGGTGCACAAGACCAGATAAAACTGGTACCCGCATTAAGATAGGCGGCCTCTTTAAGTACTTTGATTTCTTTGTTTCTGATTTCTAAAATTTGGTCTTCAAATGAAGGTTCCCAAGCATACAGCTTTAGAACTTTGATTCCACTCAATACTTCATTCATCAACTTCACTCTCTCGTCTTTGTTTTTCATTTGTTTGATTTGTAGATTCCTTACTTTACCGGCAAGCAATGCGTTCACAGGTATTAAAATAATCATCACTGCCAAACCGGAAAGTACCGATGGACCCAAGATTTGCCACAAGAAATATAAAGCCAAAATAATCTGCAATGGCGCTGACCAAATCATATTAATGTACGCTGTTACGTCCATAAATCTTTGGGCGTCTACAGACATTAAATTAACGATCTCTCCAACAGTGGATTCTTTCCTTGCTGAGTTTGACATACGCAAAGCCTTTCTGTAAATTGCTGCTATGAGGGCAGTTCGCATGCGAAGGCCAACTAAGAACATGCGGTGAAAATATTGTGATAGCACCAATGTTTGAAAAACGGCCGTGAGGAAAAGTAACACTGCGTAGAAAAAGCCTTTCCAAATGGGTTCGTCTTTTTCCACAAATTGAATGAGTAACCTGATGAAAGAAATTTATCAATTCAATTTCTACGAATCTTGTTACATAGAATATTTTTATCAAAAAGTATTTTAGCGCTCACTTCAAAATTTGTGGACTGATAAATGTCATGACATCTTGAACGACTTTCAGCATAACTCCAAACAAAAATATTGGTCCAAAAGCTTTGCATAACGGCGATAAAACTGAAGCCATCTTCTTCTTTTTATTACTGCTGATGTCAATTTGTCCAGAAGATTTTCTGAACGTTGCTTTGGCACTAGAAAAGGTATCTTTAAATTTAAAATATAATATTGACAAATTCTTTACTAAATCTAATACCTAATTCTTTACAAAACTTTTAAAAGTACTCACAACTGTTCCAAAATTGTCTTGATAGCAAACAAATACATTACCGATGTATTATATTGCTTAATTTAATTATAAATGGCAGTGTATTATTTTTTCACTACCAATTATGCTTATCAAATAAAATATCATAGTGCCAACAAGATTTGTAAATGTGCGAATTCATAATTGTTATGAATTATTTAGTTTAAAAAATCAAACTGACACCATGTTCAAGTAATAGCAAATGTGAAAACTTACTTGTCAACTTTTTTAAGACTTTTGTTCCAGTATTTATCGAATTGAGGTACTATTTCTTTTGCCATGTCTACTGGATTCATCGACCACAAGTCTGTGGTTTGCAACGGACGTTTGAAACCTGTCCATGCTAATGAATCAAACCATCCAAAGGTAAGACGAGATGGAAATGAGGCACTCTGTTCTGGACATGGTCTATCTACCTGTAAATTCAGAAATAACGTGTGAAATATAATTTCAGGGCAATGATAGATAGTAAATATTAATTTGCAAACTTACAGGTTGGTATTCAGAGACTTTTGGCTCTGCATCTACTAGGAAATTAAGTAGGAACAACAGCACCACTATCGGAAAGTATATCATGTACGACACATACTCATAATATGATTCAAGCTGAAAAACATATTTTTTTAATAATTTATTATTTTTTAATTATTCGAATTAGAGGAATGAACTATGATTCAATATTTACCTCACTGTCACTCTTTCTCAATAAACTCCTATATTGAACTATACCACATAGACCAAGAATAAACCAAAACATCCACAGTAATCCTGAAGTTCTCATACCATATTTCTTATTATAAAATAGTAGCGCAAGTGCTAAGGTCTGCAAATAAATAGAAAACATATTAATATTGGATAGTTTTAATTTTTTCTTATCAGACAGTTGCTAATCTCATAAGTGTTGAATCAACCTGATAAGAACCATACAGTCATATCATGTTGACACTCACATTTTTTCTCAAATATAGAAACAAGATAAGGCAAGCATTAAAAAAACAATCATATTTTGAAATTATTGACCTAAAGTAGAAAATAATAAATTACTCACAAAGGTAAGAATTTTTATACAAGGTGTAACATAGTCAACACTGTAAACTTGAATTGGTGGCTCCAATGTGCTATCTCGTATCGATTTGCCCAAATCCACAATTGTAAGTACTATCAGTGCTAGTGTCAGTATAAATTTTGAGATGTATAACCATGTGACAGGAACATTTCTTCTTTTGCTGGTGAGCAAATAGTACACCTCGAACGATGTGCATAGCCATAGAAAAATACATGGTGTCCAAATAAGAGCTGTCTTCTGAAAACATACTGTTAAATCTGGGTCATCTGTATTCCATGTGAGATCTGTGTCCTGAAAAATTTATAGTATTTTAGAATAACTATTTATTGTCATAACTGGAATATATGTAATTCTTCCTATTCGAGCAATGCCATAGAGTTTAAAAATAAATTTGAACCCAATAGTAGAAAGGAAATATATGATGTAAACTCAGAAAAGCTTCCAGATCAACAAGTACATATATACATAGCAATCAATTTAGATTAATTATGTTCAATCATAAGCACACACCACTTGCTTGCACAACAATGATTGATCATCCCACAAAGGTTAAATTCTCACGATACTACAGTAAAATTTTTGTGATGCTGCTCAGTGAGAAAGAAAATAGGGATTACAAAAAGTAGATAAGATAACAGAATCAGCATAAAATGGGCTTTGAGCAACTTTATCATAATTGCCAATATATTGCAATTAAGTTTGTAACATTCTAAAAACTACTGTCATTTCAAACAAAACTTCAAATAACTTCAAAATATTTTCATTCTTTGTAGTTAATATATAAATAAATTATGTTCCTGACAATCTTAATTGTGCATAGAGTATCATTTTCAGTAATCAAGGTAGCATTAGATAAAAGAGTATACTTTATCAAACAACAGAATGATCATAAAATTTCCCAATCATATTTTTTGTCAAGTCATACTGGCATAAAAATATCATTTGTGCTTTTATATAATTTATTTTTGTGCAAACTCGAGTTTCAATATAAAATGCAACATGTTTCGAAATTCAGAAACTAATAAAATCAAACACATTCGTTATTCAGTTGATAAAATAGTCAAGTAACAGATACCGAAATGAATTTCCACGTAAAAATTTAATCTACAGAAGCCAACGGTAAAAATGTTCAATGGTAAAAAAGACATTGAAAGTAGTTACAATGAATAATGTAAGTCGATCAATTGCTCGCTGTAGCATGTTAGAAACGAGCGTTTCCCGTGTAAAAACACCATCGACCACATTCAATGTGCCAACTCATCGACCTCACTGGCAACTTTCCCCAAACTTTAAGTCATAAAATTGCTTTTTTTTCAATTCTCAAATGATTCTCAGTGAACCTCCGGATTTACGCAACGCTGCCAGGCCTTCGATGTCACGGGATTGTAGGCAGAAAAAAGAGGAAAAGAAAAAAAAACGACTCGACTAAACTAACGGTCGTGCGTGTGTGCACTGATGCTTGAATCCGGACGGACACTCACCCAAAATTTAGTGCCGCAAAATTGGTCCATTCCCGTGGTGCGATTCTCCATCTTGCCTGCACATTTATCAGTGTGCGCATCAACCCCCGCGTGAGTGCAGCTATTCCAAGACAATTAAAGGACGTGCGCGTGTGCAGATGAAAATCGACACTCGCGCGTTTTATTTTTCACACACAGCGGCGACGGCGGCGGCACTTTTCTTTGCTATTTCGCCCTCTTTCTCTCCTCTCTCTCTCACTCTTGCCTTTCTATCCACTTGCACGCGCGCACACTGCCAATATAGCACTGCTTGTCTGACGCTGTTCTGCCGCGGAATCCGTCGACACGCGCAGTGAACCTCTCGCGGCAGAGGCTATGTAGCGTGGAAAAGCCGTACCTACGCAAGTAGGAGAGAGAGCAAGGAGGGAGGAAAGAGAGAGAGAGAGAGAAAAAAAAAGAGGGAGCGTTGCCGCACAGCAGCTGCTCCCGTTGCCAGGAATTTTCAAGAGGGTGGGGGGAGAGATAGAACGTCGAACGTAATGATGTTTCGCATGGTTTAGGTGCCGCGCGATCTTTGATTCGGATTCACCACCACTCTATCCGAACATTGCTCTCTCTCTCTTCTTTTTTTTATTCTAAACTTTGAGTTGCGTAAGACGGCGAAATTTTTCGCACCGAAATGAAATTAGAGAGAGAAAGAGACATACAGATGCGACTTTGAAAAGCAATCAGTCAGGCTGTCCTTCTCCACTCAAGGCTATTGCGTACAGTTATAGACTCTTTTTACGATGGTGTCAGTGTGTAGTAAGGACACTTGCACGTACAGGGAAATATATCGTCGTGTTGGTACATGGCAAACACAACACTGGTGACCACTTTAAATTGTTAGTGTGTGGATGTGCTTGGTCATGACGAGTCAGCCGCGCTGATAAACTATAAAAAGATTTGTAGCTTTTTAACTGGCTTAAAAACTCAACGTACATACGTGTAGTCGCATTGCGCAACTTTTTTTAAAAAAAAACGTTGGATATCGGGTTTATTTTTGAGCTTCGTTGACTCTTTAATTGCTAATTAAATATTGGCTCGTTTCGAGCAATAATCTTACGAAAAGTCATTAAATGTGCTTGGATTATCGTTACTTTCCCTGTTTTCTTGTTTTCCTTCTGCCGAACGGCAAATAATCTCGCAAATAATTATATATCTATCATGGTATAATCTTAGATAGCTAATCACTTTGAAGTGTGTGGAAATGCAAGCATGTAATAAATATTAGCCAATATTTGTGTACTGAGTATGTTTCGATAGAATATTGACGATTTAAGCGCATTTTGAAAGTTGCTCAATCGATTATCGAACGAAATTTCAAACTATAAAAGAGACGTTACATATGACAGTACAATCGCTATTGTCCGCTTTTATAATCTACGATGGTGTACATACATACACCTGCGCACTGATAAGCGTTATCAATGAAATCAAGATGCATTGGCGTCAATCTCTATAAAGATATAATAGATATTTCCAAATCAAACGGCAAGAAATTTAATGGAAATTTAAACAACAATTTTCCTTGCTATACCGATACACAAAATGGAATAATAAACTTTTTTTTTTCTATAAAGGTTGCACTGTCACGTGCGATGACATTGTAACACTTTTGAATGAAAATTTTCGCGTGAAAAGATGTAATTATTTCGTGACTCATTATTGAAATGTTCTCGTGTACAAAAAACGAAGGAAATCATTATGTATACAACTTAATTACAACGAACTTCATAAAAAATAATAATACAGCGCGATCTATTGTGTGTGTTTACGTGTGTGGTAACTTGTGTAATGCAAATTATTCGCTAGTAAAAAGTCCTGTTGTACTGCACTATCCGTTTCGATTTGTAGTTGATGCACACATGTCATGTAACATCAGTTTCATTTTCAACCATTTTGAACGATGTTTTGGATTTACTATACACTACAAATATGAACATAATTTTAACTGCTAAATAAAAGTATAATCTGCATATTAATGGCTACATAAATTCTCTAATATTACTATCAAACCTATTCTTAAATAAACAGGTCGCGCGTTGAATATGAGTCAGGAATTCGGTTGTGATACACACCTTTCTCATAATCGATTGACGAGTCAGAGTATAAAGTTTGCCCAAATACATTGCTTTTACTTGCATTAAACTATACACAAGTTATGATATCGAAGACTTCGTTGCTTTTTTAAACTTTCGCTTCATGTATTCGCGAAAACGTTGTATGCGTTAATCGTTAACAGTTAAGGAACGCGTTCTACGTTGACGATAATTGTACAAAATTGACTAGAGCTCATTTGAGATATTGTCGTTCATATTGCATGCTGATTATGATTGGGCCACTGATTAAAATTTCCATTTAAATCGTCATGTTTCAAAATTAGTAATGTACAATGAAACATTTTGAAATTTTCTTTATTCAAATGGAAATTAAATTACCCAACATCGCGCAATAAGATACGTGTAATTCAATATAACTTTTTGATTCATATAAATCAATGAATCGCCCCTTATCAATTGGCGATAACCTATATATTCATAATACATGCAATAATTGCTGCTAAATATATAATCCAAACTAATATTTTCACAAGGAGTTCTGAATTCTCCAAATTATTTTTAGCTACCGGCCTTGGCGTCAAAATCGACCATAACTATACGGTAACGAAAATTTCTCAAAAAGTTTAATCATTTTCCTATAATCACGGCATCGATAACGAAAGGAACAAATGTGCGAGCTTTGGAAATTTTAGCTTGGAAATTCCTGATTGATGAACATTCGATAAAATAATATAAGCTGGCATTAATAACAAAACGATTCATATCATTATCTTACAGAGCCAATGAAACAAACAAGTTTTGAGAAAATAAGAAAGACTAACAAAACATAATTAATTTACACAACTGGACTAAAGAAAGAGCTCTATTCAATTTCTTTTTTTTTTTCTAAGTAGTTTCACATCGCCAGTCGTTCAACAAATGAAAAACAAATATTCAGCTAAAAAACTCACTGTTATCCTACAGTAGAAACATAGAAATTGCCAAATGACCTTTATTTCCATCGTCCGCAGATAATAATAATTATTATCGAGAGTCGAGAAAGCACGTCATTGTCACTTTCAAATTATTCGTGGCTTAAATATACGATGAGATCACACAGTGCAGTTCTGATCGAGAGAAAACAAAAAATAAGTATAATATCGGTTTCACTTTTAATAACAATTGTGTAAGAGCTATAATGGCACTGCATTTTAATCTCTGTCCAAATCGAAAGCTAATGTTTACATCGCGTGAGATTAGCACCTGCTCCGGTATTCGATTGGCCAATTAATTTAATTTAATTTTATAAAAAATTTACGGGAGTGACCCCGTGGTACAATTTCGAGAGCTAAACCAAATAGCCGAAGATGGCACCAACGCTTAGTGGCAACTAAGTATTTATGAATAATTTTAATTCTAATTATTATTTGAGAAGTTGGTAACACTTAAACTCAATTTTTACCAGTACTTTAATAATTCAACGTTGAGGACACAAAATTCACGAAAATTTCCTAAACCAATAAAAAAAACTGCAAAACGGAGCAAAGGAGCAGAATTTAAAAATAGCGCCTGCTCCAAAAAAAAAAAATGATATCCTAGTGCGCCTGCGCATAAACACCTGTTATCAACCGCAACAGAATTTATATCGAAAGCTTCTCGTTCTCGTCGACAGATGTCTTGAGTGCACCAATAGTCGCGCAATTCCAAGCTTCATAAACCGCTATGGAATTGGAACGCTGTATGCAACACCAACACACCTTTAACGCGAACGTGTGTGACAGAGACGGAGCTAAAGTTGTTTACGCGTTCGGTGCGCACAGTGCATGCTCGGCGAGCAAACGAGACGGAGCGATCGTCGATCCTCTATACACAACCTTAACTTTATACCTACACACAAACACATATACACGCACGGCAGTAGTACAGTCACAGCGACAGAGACGCCGCCGCCGCCGCAGCAGTAGCGTTGCGGGTCCGTGGAGTGTGAGCTGAGAGCTAAGCGGGGCCCAGCCCAGTCTCTGGCATTCCCTCGCGACTGGCAGAGCGCGGCACCGCGCTGTATATGTAATAATCGAATCAAAGCTCCGTGTGTATATATCTCTTACTCCTTCATCGAGGGTTTCGCACCGAGAGGAGAGAGAGAAAGAGAGAGCAGTGTTCGATCGTATAACGGCGTCCTCGCGGCGCGTGTGGTGCAGTTTGATTCTTCTTTTTTTTTTTATTCTGTTTAATTCATCGACTTGGTTGCATCACGAGAAGAAATAACGCCGTGTGGAGGGAAAGGAGCAATCGAAGAGTGTGTGAAATTGTAGAAAAGTTCCCTCGATAGCATAGGGGGCTTTCTTTCATGGATAACACAGCAGCGGCTTGATACCGGAGCGAAGGATCTCTGCCCGCGGAGAGTGAGGTAAGCCGTGATGAATGCGTGCACGCTGGAGAGTTTTTTGGGCGTCGGCGAAAAATCCGTTCAGGTGAACGCGCGAGCGAGAGAGAGCCTTTGCTGCCGCGCGCGCGAGCGAGAGTTCTTTCGCAACACAAGCCAGTGGTTGTCACTACTATGGCGCGCGCGCGCCGTATACGTTTCGTAAGGTACAGTTTGTGCCTTTATTGCTATCCCGACGAGTAAGAGAGAGAGAGAGAGAGAGAGAGAAGGTGAAAAAGCTATACGTATATATATACATATATATACGCTACGGGGCCTCATCATCGTATACACAATGGGCGCGACACGCTTCCACCTTTTTTCTCTCTCTCTCTCTCTCCCTCTCTCTTTGACAAATACTACGAGTCGCTTTTGTGGGGTTATCTCGTCGTGCCGGCATCTGATAACGTCCTGGCACGTCGTCGTCGTTGCGGTTATATAGTACACGGGAAAAAGTCTCTCACACCTGCCAGCAGTATATACTGCACTTGCGCATCGAGTTTTATTCGGTGCACACAAACACATACAAACCAACCTCTCTTTTTCAACCCGGAGTCTACGTGTTAATGAAAGAATTATATATCGTCAATGCTTAATGGAGCGGTTAATGGACTCGTTTTTATATTACCACAAACAAAACGAAACATTCGCGTGCTTTTTTTTTTACTTCTCATTCTCTCAAACGTAATTATCGATTCTCTCTCATTGTTGTTTGCTGGTGCCATGGCCGTGCGTAATTAAGCCTCGCTCTTAAACGTCAATAACAATAAATTATGCACGATAGTTGTGTGCTATACCGTCATCCACTGAAAATACATTTCACTGTGCGGGATATATATGTGCCAGATGCCATTCGCGGTATAAATTCTCGACGCATTGCTCCGAAATTCATGACAATGCGCGGTGGTCCTAGAGGGTAGCTCCTTTCGAAGGGTAAATTCCTCGCTGGATCTTTTTGGCTGTATGGACTTATTCACGCGTGGGCGTTCTTTGTCGTTCGGCTTTTCCTCCCATAAAAAAAAAGAAAGAAAAGTGTGCCGCTCAGTTTCTTTTTTTTTCTTTTGGTTGTTTTTCTCTCGGAAGCCGGTGGCAGCCGGTGCTATATATGTCTGTATATTCGCTATACATACTACCCCTCTGACGTCCAGCTGTGAGGTTATAAAACGCCGCCGCCACGCTTTTGTTCCGAGATTCTTCTTCTTCGCTACGCCACGCGCGTGGCGCGCGAGAAAGTGTCTCATACATATAAACGTAGAAGAAAAAGAAAGGAGGGAATTAATTAGCGATTGTTGAAAAGCAATTAGGTTTAGACGTGCATAAGTTTTTTTTTTTTCTCTTTTTTTTTCTGCCGACGGCGGCAGTAGCGGTTGAATGGCAAATTAAGCAGGCGCTCGCGGCACACAATGTGCACACTTGTGCATTGTCTCTTTTCCTTTCGCGCGAGTTATAAGTATAGTAGTATGGTATAGAGTGCGAACGTTTTTATTCTCCTCGAGAACGGATCGATTTACGCGTGTGCGCGTGGGGGTTGGTAAATATGTATATACACTTGCATGCCGCCCTCTCGTCAAGCACACAACCATTTTTATTCTTGGATATAAAGTTTACTTTGGCCCAGGCAATATATATACCATCAAGTGTGTGTGTAAGTGTTTTTGTGCTACTGTTGTGTTGCATGCTCCAGAATGACTAGTATTTCTTTCTAATTTTAACGTTGACAATGCTTGGAACGCGGTAATTAATCGTTTAGGATTCTCGAAATTAAATGCGTTTCATAATACGTAATCGATCGTTTAAAAATACCAAACACACTACACACTTACAAATATTTGTTTTGATTTCGTTGGCTGAAAAAAAAATGAAGAAACTGCAGCGTCGACGGATTTTCCTCTACAGCAAGCACTAAATTTCAATTTAAATGAACGCTCGCTTCAATGCAGGTCACCGTGTTAAATCCAAACGGATGATTAATGCCTGCGTGACAAATACTTATTTTACGCTGAATCTCTAGATATAAAAAAACCACAACTCGACGACTTCTTTTCATCGCATCGCTCATGCAATACAATCTTTTTCGTTTAATGAAATTCTCGCATTTGAATATCTTCGGCTATAAATAACCCAACGCGCAACCGCATTAAAACAATCACAAGTATACATATACAAAAAAAAGTCGTCGTATTCCAAAAAAAAAAAAAAGATCGTACCCCCACGAGTCTCGTAAATAAATCCACAAAGGGCTCCAAAAAAAAAGTGTGTGTGTGTGTGTGTGTGGAGCGCGCGTGCCGAGAAAAAGTAGCTTTGCTGCCGGCCAAGAAGAGAGAGAGAGAGAGAGATGGAAGTGGATGAACGGGATTACGCGCAGGGTGACGTAGGCAGCAGCAGCAGCAGATGCGTCGCGACGTGATTCCCCCCCAACACCAGCAGTCGCAGCCTCCGTTCGCGCGCACGCGTTCAATCACACTCGCATACACAATATTCGTCTGTCGTTCTACTCTACTTTTGCTTTTGGAGAGAGAGAAAAATTGATGAATCGTCGTGTGCTGGTTTGGGAGAACAATCATTATATACATATGCTTACTTGGCGTACTATGTACAAAGAGTATACTCTTCTTTTTTTTTTTTTTTGTAGACAATCGCTAAGATGAATTTATTAAAACACTCGAGTCAAGATCTTTCATCCGCGATAGGAAAGCTATGATGATCATCATCCTAAATGTGCGATCATAACAATGAGACTTGAATGTCAATCACGCGCAAAAAAAAAAATAGTAAGAGAAAGTTAGACATCCACGCGTACGAACATTATCACGATTTTAATCGCACGTCGTCGTTGTTCCCCTCCTGCTTTTTTTCTATCTCTCTCTCGTGTATAAAGTCTCGTGGGAAGTCGCGCGACAGTCAAATGCCACCTTTTTTTATTCACATGTATAAGTATTATTTCAACGCACTCGTGCGAATGACATTCTTTCCGAGTGAGTAATGTGTATTACATATACGCAGTTGCGTCAACATGCAAATAAATCGACGAACGAAAAATGTTCGATTCTCAATGAAGCGACGCGTCGATAATGTAATAATGCAACGTAACGTGAATTATGGGAGGTCTCGCAGTGATTATATCCAACGCGCTATTGTTTTAACACTCTCTCTCTCTCTCAAGGGGGGAACAGGCAGAGTATATAGAGGCGTTGATTAATTCTATTGACAAATTGGAGGGGGTTTAAACACGCGATAATCAATTTGCCATATCGTATCCTATCCGAAAAATGAACGCACGTATAGGTACTTACCGTTCAAAAGCACCGCTTTGAAAATTCCTCCACTCGCGGTAATTACTGCCGCATTCCTTTTATCAAAGAAAACGCACACATACACACACGCATCGTAGAATTCACAATGAACAAAAAAATTCAAGTATATCGGCAAAAAAATTTTTTCGTACGAATCGTATACTATAATGTATATACAAAAGTCGCGCGTCAAGGGCTAAAAAAAGCCGGTTATATTGCTGACGACACGCTAAATTCACGTAAACCGGTTTTCTCATTTTCATTGGTGCGCCGACACTCCGCTCGCGAGAAAGAGAGTCGAGAGAAGCCAAAGACACCTAAAGGGCGGAATTATAATATATTGTATAATGAACAGTCATGTATATAGACGCAATATTGGTTACATTTGTTGCCTACCGCGCAATATGACATATCAGGAAGCACATATTCGCCCGACTGTGTCATCGCGATGTGAAAGTAATAGGCACGCATATAATAATAATAAGTATACAGACTCGACGTATATAATATCAATTGTCTTTTTTTTTTCGCGTAATACACTTCGCCTTTCATTGGTCTTTTTTTTGTTCGTCTCGTTAATACGTTGTGTAAACAAAAAACACTTCAATTCTCACGCTACAAAAGTTCCTTGACAATACTCCCACAATTATGCAACGGTAGCAGTCACGAAAAAAAATCTAGAGCAAAAAAGAATTAAATAGGCCACCCAAAAAAAAAAACAATGTCAGACAGATATAGATAAATCAGTCTCGCAGGCGTCGTCGTCGTCGTCTGGAAATTGAAGTAAAGTGGCGAGTATACATATGTATATACAGCGTAAGTCAACGAACGACGAAGGTGTGGCCGCCGAGGCGCTACGGCATGACCAGAGACTCTCTCTCTTACAATGAACTTGGTATACGCCGCGAGGCAAAAGTATATACGCTGGGTTTGTGTGCACCGAGAGACGGAGCCGCAGCAGCAGCAGCGGTAACTGTGCTCCCAACGGTACATCTCTCGAGGCTTCGTTCGTTGCCTCGTTCCTGCTGCTGACTGCTGCTGAGGTTCATACCTTTTGCTAACTTTTCTTATCGTCGAGCTTTGAACTATGACATTGCGATATAGATTTTTAAACTCCGCGTGTGGTTGTGTTTGTAACTGTCTTTAACGGGAAGCGTAGTTTTGAAAATTCAACGTAGACATACTTTCAATTATCACCGAAAACACTTTTCTCTCGTCGCGTGAAAGTTGTTCCCAAAGAAAAATCAGCTTCGTTCGTATGGAAAAATAGTTTCTACTATATATACGCTATACATGCTCCGCGCATGGCGTTGCAGCAACTATACAATACTTATCGCTTATCACATAGCACCTTGCGAGTTATAAATAGAAACCGGCTTTATCGCCGATAAAAGCTCAATAGTCAAAAGCACGCACGCTTCGTACACCTCTGTATAACTCGTACAACCCTTTTTTTTTCGTAGAGTATAATACCGGAAGTCGCGTGTATCATCTCGACGGAAGATGACACGCGAGCGCATCTCTTTTTTTTTTGTGTGAGTCGCGTTATTGCGTGCGTGTATATTGAGCGTGTGTGCGGTTGTCGGGGAATAATTAACGAGTTATCTTGCGAGTTGTAGCGTGAGTCACTCTTTGCGAGCCGATGATTGTACTGCCAATTGTACGCGACTTTTAAATCATGCGAATATAACACACAGATTACAGTCATTATATAGCAGAAAGAGAGAGAGATGGGATGAGTGTTGCGGGCTTCGAAACTAATTTACCTCGAGAAGTTATTACTTGAATAAAAACAAATAATAATGTGAGAGATCGACAATATCGATTATGTGGAAAAAGGTGACGGAAAATAATTGTTGGGTGACTCGTCCGTTTGCCACGTTGCGCGAGAAATATCTGTATATAAAAAAAAAACAAACTATCGTGAAGATGGATGTTTGCTCTCGATAATCAGCGAGCTATGCCGTCTCGACCGCCACTGCCGCCGCGCGAGAGGAACAAAAAAAAGAAAAGAAAGAATAACACTTTTCTCTCTCTCTTCACTCGCCTTTTAGAACAAAAGTTGGAATCACGCTTTAATGCCTCGCGACCTGCAACGTATACACTTCCTTTCGAAAAGAATGCTTATCTCGTGCTAGTTTCTCTCCTTCTTTTTTCTTTTTTTTTTATTATTGCGTACAATATAAAATTGCGAAACGATAATTATTTGAGAAGTAAGACGACAAACATTCCCAAAGTTACGCTATTTTTTTTTTCTTCCTCTTGTCGCACGGTTTTAACCACGAGAAACAACCTCGTTTTAGCTTTGAATGAAAAAAAAAATAAGAAGGAAAAAAAAATTAAGAATCTCAATCGCACCACAGGCGTCAGTAGTAGGAAAGTGAGCTTAATTGAGTTTTCTGCAGGCAGCAGCTCGGGCGTCGTTCGTCGCTGAGAGTTAATTCTCTTCTCTCTCTTTTTTTTTTACTGCTCTTCCTTTTGTACTGTCGGACAATGCGTCATTTCTTCGTACCGATGGTAGTATATGTATAGGCAACAGCTGTAATGAACGCCGCATCGCGCTGCTTCCGGCTTTATACTTTACTTTCGCTTGGGGGATTTTTTTTATAGTAATTTTGAAGCTACTCGTTTTGAGAGCTTTACTGCTTCCGAGGTTGATTCCGAGATTTTTCGGAGAAGGTCTGTCGATATATTTTTTTTTTTGTATAATTAGCTTACGGTTCGTGTTTTAGCTTTCTGGGGGAAACATTTTAAATTTAAATAGCTACCTACAAGTGTAAGTGTTTCTTTTTTCTAGAACACACAATTGATATTTTTTTTAAGGCTAACTATTGTATTGTGGTTTACAAGGATTTAAAACAATATCTAACAGAAAAAATGGCATGACATAAGCCCGTTACGCAAGCTATTCATAAATTAAAACAACCAAAAAAAGCCTCAACCAACAATACTAAATTCTTCATCCGCGAATAAACAATCAAGCTTAAAACCGCACCGAAAAGTCCTAGAAGAACGCCTCGTATATTTCATCAACTTCGCGGAAGATAAAGAAAAGATCGATCAAATCCTCTCCCTCTCCTATCAAATAAACAAACCTCCTTAAGCCTATACGCAAGTTGATTGAACCGCCCTTTCTTTTTTCCGCTGAAAAGGCCAAATCGATAGCGCTTACTTAGCGCGTGTGGTTTTTTTTTCTTTCTTTCCACACACAAATTGAAAGGGTTGAAATTGCGAGGTTTCGCAAGCGAAAGAAGAGAGAGAGAGAGAGAGAGAGAGAGAGAGTAAAGCGAGGGTGAAAGTGCAGAAGAAACTGCAAGGTTGCACGCTTTTTTTCAATGGTACTTTTTTTAACGCAATTAGGAACCTATTCGGAGTGTGGGCGGCTGACTCGTTGAGGGAGCGATTAAGATATTCAGTTACATGAAAGCTCATGTTTTTTTTCTTTAGGGTGCTTTAAAAGCTTCCGTGGTTTTTAGTGCCAGGGAAAATGTTGTTTTAATTGCTTACGTGACTTCCTTCGACGAATGAATATTATAAGAATTCGAGACGAGTAAATATTTTTATACACGATCGATAATGCCATTATCTCTCTCAGTACATCCAAAAAAAAACAAGTAAAAAAAGAAAAAAAGACCCGGGAATATTATACGGCAAATCGATAATCCCTCTACCGCAGCAGCAACGGCAAAGTCCAAGGTTAAGCAATTGAAATTCATTCCGCAATTTCCTGACGCTGTCTACACAACACTAATACTCGACTCACATTCCTCTATATATGTATATCCACGTAAATGAACCCCTCATTCTGGATGTTAACCCACATTCTCCGATGTACAATGTATCAAATCACGGACCTTCACCCACATATTGCTCGATCGACCAAAAAAAAAAAAAATTTAATCGTATAGACGTCACTATGTATACTTGTTGTATCGCGTACACACACCACAAGCGGAGCAACGAACACCTGCGCCGGAAACCATACAAGCCGTCACGCCCACGAGGCACGAAATTATTGTAAATTACCCGCTGTAAATATGTATCTCGCGCAGTATGCATGTGTGTGTGTATGTGTGAGTCATCGTAGATAGTTGGTGGGGAGAACTTTTTTTTTTGTTCTCTTTTTCTGCAACCCACGTCCCTATAGTCTCTCGCCTATTTTTGAAGATGCGCTCGCGTTATTTTCGACCCCACCGCTATGTGTTTTTTTACACGCACACTTGCTGGTCGGACGGCGTTATTGTGATGAAATAAATATTTGCTTTTTTTTCTCTCAATGCGTTATATCATCGAGTTGTTTACTTTTGATAGTACACGTCGTTTACGTCCCTTGAGATATAGATATGAAACGATACGTATTCAACTGCACACAAAATATGTTTGTTTTCTTCAGTCACAATTATTGCGCTTAAAAACTCCACGTCACTTTGATTTCTCGTCTATCTCTCTGTATTTCCCTACAGCCAGACAAAAAGGCTCGCGGCAAAGCCATTAAAATTCCAACAAAAAAAAAAAGAGAGAGACACTTATTCGTTCCCTTTTTAATCACACGCGCAAAGTCCTCGAGCGAGAGAGCTTTTTTTTTTACTGACACTTTGCGTTGCGCGTCGTTTGATTTTTCGCACAAGGCGGCAGTGCCGCTTCGTTAGTTTTCCAGTATATTATACGTAAATGCATGCGTCGCGTTGTACCTCCTCTTATACGTACTTTCACCTTCGTTGATTTCACATGCCAAAAGAGACAGATTGCTTCAATGACAGCTTGTTGGTCGTCGAGTAATCGTCGTACTCGTTTTTTTTTTTTTTTTTACTTAATTGCCTTATTTTCGAAAACGCGCAATATGTATGGATTTTTCGCTTCCGTCCGTACCGCAAAAAACGACCACGAATGCGTTTGGGGGGGAAAGAAAAAAAATTACTGCTTTGCTCCACTTTGTTTTTACGATCGCGTGTTTTCTAACGATACGTGTATATACATAACTGCTTTTCGACGAAAATTTGCAATGAAAATAAAACTTTCGTCGATAGTTCTCCTCGTTTTGCGGCACAATGTTAAAAGAAAAATTTACTTGAATATTCTAGAGAGGGAAAAAATATTCGATAACCTATACGTCGCAGAAAATGCAATATATAGCGTGTCTCGAGAAGATATAAATCCGTTTGGCGATGACAACCGTAATAGCACAATGCTTTTCTCGAGGCTATATAATACGAAAGATTAAATCGCCTCAGCCGCGCCGCGATCGTTCAGTCAATATAAAGCTGCTACCGGCAGATGCATATTTCTCTCGAGTATGGAAAATGCTGCATATGTTGTGCTTTTATTGGAATACGATCGAGAGTTCTTATGATTTTTTTCTTCTCGATTGGCAAAATTTTTTCATTCCGCTGACGACGACGACAGACGACGTGACTCGCGAACGTATAAATTCGTTCTATTACCACAAAAAAAATGCATTTCCAAGAAAGAATAAACGACGATAAATAAAGAAGTTGACGACGCTTATACTCCCGTGTAATTCGATTCGCCTTGTCGACTATACAAATTAGACCGATATATACATATATCGAACGCACGCGCCGTTATAATGTATAAACGTCGCCCACATGCGTACACCGTGATAAATCTAATTTGTCGTTTATTTATTCAGAACCTTGTGCATGCGCATAGCATTAAATTGCAAATATTTATTTATGGCTTGCGTTCGGCAGGACATTGCACTCGTTTTTTTTTAAGGCGATGGAAACCAGAGCATGTACGGTTTAGAACCTCAATATATACACGAGAGACGATGGGACGTAATAGCTCGATTTATCATCGTCGTCTCTATGCCGCGACCATCATCGTTTTTATTACACCTCTCTATCTGTGGCGTAATTTAAACAAATCGATATATACTTCTCGAGAGAGAGAGAGAAAAAATTTATATCTCGATGATCAATTAACACGCAAGCATCATCAATTTCTTCGTTTCATATATATATATATACATACACTCTCGAGTGGGAAGGAGACCCTTGACGAAAAATTAAAAGAAAAAAAAAGTTGCACACGCGAGCTTCGCGTGCCCGTACGCACGCACGAATAGTGTTATAGTAGTAGGCGTGGACGTGACGTCTTTTCGTAAGAGAGAGATATAATATACAAGCGTGGGCGACTCTGAATCGGCCCTTATTTCGCGACGAGAGAAGAGCGAGGCCATTAAAAAGAATTTTTTTTCTGCCTTCTTCAAGAGAGTCTCCGTCTGCATCCTCATTATCCTCGTGGATTTCATTTAATTGCGCTATACAGTGTTTTTTTTTACTTTGCATGTGCGCTCGTTTGCCAGGTAAATGAGTCAACCTTGAAAAATTGTTAATTGCGCGCGCTTGCGGTTAATAGAAACGACGTGGGTCGTCGGCAATAATTTGATAACGAATCGACTCGGAATGTTATAATTTATGGAGGAGACGATTGAATTAAATATATGCGCGCGACTATTAGAGAAATGAGCTCGTCGCGCTTAATTTGAAAATCGATCGCGTGTTTTGAATTCTTTATATTTATGCTAAAACGATTTCTTGTAATTCAACGGGAAAACTTTGTATTCGAAACCCATTTATCCTACTTTTCTTTGCGAGTCACGAAAGTAGAACTCTGCAATCAAAAATTCGCAAACGCATAAAATTGTGGCACACGAGCAATTTGAAAATATTATCACGGATGAATATACGAGCGACACGATTATAATCTCTCTCTCTCTTTCTCTCTCGCATCAAATCATATCATTACATGGTAAGAACGAGATGAGCCTCGATGACGCCTCCTATATGCGCGCGCGTGCCTGAAATTCTCCAAGCCTGACTTCGTATATTTATTTTTAGACGTTGCGCTATTCTTCGCCCGTTTCTCCCAAATATATTATTCACATTGTTATAACGTCGACCTATACATGATTTATCGTTCTCATCCGAAGCTTTTACAATACCACCTGTTCGAATATCCCTGAAGGCATATATATATGTGTGTGATTACCTCATCGTTTCGTACGATATGATGTGTGAATGGTGCGGCTAAAGGTCGCGGGCTTTCCATATTATAGCGATGACAACATGCCGCCCGAATATCTCCATGGCGACGCCCGAAGATATATAACCTTTCACGCGATTAGACGCCGCTGGATCGTCTCTCTCTATCTTTTTTTTTCGTCTTCCTTTCATCGCCCAAATTGACCGAGAGATACGAGATTGTTTTTTTGTGTTCTTTCGTGATTGAAACTTCTATATACTTAACGATTTTGTTGTGATTGATTCGTCAAATCTGATAACGACAGGACGGCGAGTGAAAAATGAAAATGTTTTTTTTTTCTTTACCGCCGAGTAATATACGGCTTTGTGCAGAGACGCGACACCTGTTAACAAAGACACGCCCTGAGCTATCGGGAAGTGAATCGGTTATCGATATAGGTATATGCATTTCTCTCTCGGACGACTGAACAAACAATCTTCTCTTCGCGCGTGTCGCGCGTGTGTGTATTTTGAAATAAAGATACGTTACTAGCGTGAAAGCTTTTTTTCGCACCCAAAAAAAAAAAAAATGAAAATTAAGCTCCGTAATTTAATTGTCTTATCTAAAGCTCCATCAAATACTTAATCTATTATACGAACGAGGCTGAGATCAACGCTGCTCATTCTTCTCTCTCTCTCTCGTCGGCGTTTTACGCTCCAGCATGCATCGACCCAGTTCGAAGAGAGGCACGACCTTGTTTAGCCAGCCAACGCCACTCACACGTACACATACATCACGTATACTTACATAGAGTATATGTCCATCCGCTTTGTCGCGCTAATGCGTGTCTACGAGTATTGTTCACGGCAATGATGCTGGATTAGAGCTTTTTTTTTCTGGCGCACGGTAGCTTTTTTTTTGGAGCACGCGTTAAGTGTGTATTATTATCGTTTATGATTAATTGGTTTTTATTATCGACTTGAATTGATCGAATAAACAGAGCGATTCGTTACGAATCTCGCGATAATTTATCTTTCATATTTTGTTAGTAAGACGTACACACATACACTATCGGAAAAAAAAATGTATTGTTGAAAGTTTATTACGCTAAGCGAACTTGCTAACGCATAAACTTGTTCTAAACATGCATTCTCAGATAAGAAAAAAAACATTCAACACCTCGGCGGTAAAAAGCGTTTCATTCAATCCCCGACGTGTGTAATACACACGAGGAAGAGCGAAATATATGAAAATGCCCCACGGGATCGGAATGTTAATGAGCATATATGCACACACACACGTATAGCATTGCTGTAGGTGCAATTGAGAAGAATATAACGCATACATAGGCGAGGCTCTCTCTCGGCTTTTATTGCGTAAGAGAAGTAGTAAACGCCTCTCTCGCGTTTAATTTTCGTAAAGCACTAAAGTATAATCGCTCGTGTAGGCGATTTATGCAGCAAGAAATGTCAATCATATTAGTAACATTTCTTACTCTGCGACTTTTCTCTCTATAAAAGTAGGCGATGTTAGATATCACCTGCTTAAATAAAATTTCATTCCCCCCCCCATAATAGAGCTTTCGTCAACGAGTGAGTGACCCGAATTAATCTCTGTAAACAAAGATTAATGTATATAGCGAGGAGTTTTGAGTGCATTGACACGCGTTACATTGCATAACTCGGGTATGCAGTTCTTTTCCATTGCCGACAGACGAATCTATATATCTAACTCTCTAACTTATATCTAATCTCCAACTTTGTCGCGCGGTAAAAAGGCTTCGTCCTGCATATATATATACACTAACGCGATTGACACTAATCTTGTCTTATACATATATATATCACTTCTAGAAAACGCACATTCGCTAGTCAACTTCGCTAAGTAACTTTTAAACAAAAAAAAACAACATCGAATGATAATTTAACGAACGAGCGTGTTCGCATGAATGAAACCGGTTGTATATAGCAGCGGCTTGTAGAGAGCGTCTGGGCATCGACCTGTACTCGCGCGCGTGCGGCGTCTTCATATAAATGCTCCTCCTCGGCAAATATATCGATTATCTTTTACGCCGAAGATAAAGTGCCTTCCTTTATTCATCGTTTCCGTTTACTTCTTTTTCGATAGTCATTAAAGTGCGTCAAATGAAACTCGTATTCCGTTATATTTCTCGTCGAAGAGTGAATTCAGTAGTGATACGCACACGGTAAAAATTCCTCGGGTTATTATTATAAAACACTCAACACACGCGCTGCCGACCTTTCGTCACGCACATATAGCTTTTCCGTATGTTATCGACGTAACTTCGTATCGTGTAAAAGGGTGAGGGAGAACATTGTTTGGCCTCGTTTCAGCCCCGAATATATTTACGATGAGGAATAGCGCGATAAACCTATTTTTTTCTTCTTCTTCTGTCTTTCGTTTGATGGATAAAATGGTTTATCGCTTGTAGTTTAAACAGCAACGGAGGAGAGAAAAATGCCGGAGGAACGGAAGCCAAGTGGCGTTGAGCCGCCGCAGCCGACGTCGCAGCAGCCTACCAACGAGAATGGGGTCAGCTCGCCGAGCAAGAGTCCTCATAATAAAGGCAAACTTACGCTTGCCAGGGTTACACTGCTCGATGGCAATGTCAAAGATTTCAATATCGAGGTAATAATTACGACGGTATCTTTGTTCTCAGATGCGTTGTGATGCGAGGAAAATAAAACTGATGTATCATTTTTTTTTTGTTTCTTTTAACAGAGGAAAGCAAAAGGCCAAGATCTGTTGGACAGAGTGTGCGCGAGTTTGAATCTCGTGGAGAAAGATTACTTCGGACTGATTTACGAGGACAAATACGACCCGAGGAATTGGCTCGATTTACAGAGGAGAATCTCAAAGTTCCTAAAAAGTACGTGTGTGCGACAACTCGCTATCTTATACTCCAACAAAGAAACTCACTTACCGACTTCTTTTTTTTTTCATTCACAGACGAGCCTTGGAAATTCAATTTCGAAGTGAAGTTTTATCCACCCGATCCATCCCAGTTACAAGAGGACATTACGCGCTATCAGTTGTGCCTGCAGATTAGGAACGACATCATCACAGGACGATTGCCATGCTCATTCGTCACCCACGCGCTTCTTGGCTCGTATCTCGTACAGTCGGAGATTGGCGACTACGATCGAGACGAGCACGGCAAGACGTACTTGAAAGATTTTCAATTCGCGCCCAATCAGACGCCCGAGCTCGTCCAGAAAGTCATGAGTCTTCATGAAACGCACAAGTACGTTTTTTTTTTCATTTCCTTTGCATAATCACAAAAGAAAGGTCATAATTTTATTGATGATTTTTTTATCGTTGCTACAGAGGACAAACACCTGCAGAAGCTGAATTGCATTACCTCGAGAATGCAAAGAAACTAGCGATGTACGGTGTCGATCTGCATCCGGCGAAAGATTCCGAGGGCGTAGACATCATGTTGGGCGTCTGTTCGACTGGCATCTCCGTGTACAGAGATAGATTGAGAATCAACAGGTTCGCGTGGCCGAAAATTCTGAAAGTCTCGTACAAGAGGCACAACTTTTATATCAAAATTCGACCCGGCGAGTTCGAGCAGTTCGAGTCGACCGTTGGATTCAAATTGGGAAATCACAGGGCAGCCAAGAAACTCTGGAAGACATGTGTCGAGCATCACACTTTCTTCAGGTAACAGCTGCTTCGCTTGCTTTCAAGAGCTGTCGACGTGCATGATGGATGGTCGTTTTGACAATGTTAACGTGCTTGTTTTTTTCTTTTAGACTCATGAGTCCTGAGCCTGTCAAGAAAGTTGGACTACTGCCCCACCTGGGATCTAACTTTAGGTACTCAGGACGAACGCACTACGAAACGAAAAAGATTCCGATCGACAGGCAACCACCGAAGTTCGAGAGATACCACAGTGGACGACGAATGACTTCGCGTAGTATGGACAGTAAGTACATGAAATTTGATAAGTTCGCGAGAAGCGCGAAGAAGTGCCTTATGTGATTGGATTTGAAACACACCTGTGATGAATGGTCACATTAACATTGAAATAGGCTCGTCACAACCTGTGCTTTCAGCTTTAGGTGCGCAGAAGAACCTTGAACCTTACAGTTCCGAGCCGAGCAAGAGGCACACCATGAGCTACGAACCGGAAACGTTGCCGACCATGGAGCACATCGATCAGAAACCGAGTCCCATTAAAAAGAAGGAAGAGGTATTGTTTTTCATTTTGTTCGGAGTGAAAGTTTGAACGGAAAGAATCTATATTTTTGTTAGGGATTAGACAGCATCGTGCGTTCAACAGTACTTTTTTATCTACGTGATTCAAAAATATATAATTTTTTTTTTGTAAAATTGTTTCTGGTGGTTATGCAAACACTGTGTGTGAACACCAATTGGCTCACGTTTGGAAGTAACATTTATTATTGTATTAATCATTCGTATCGACTCATATATCATTTTAAACATAAGCTCTATGGATTAACCAAACGAGGTGTTGTCGAATAATTGGTTTTGGTATTAACTCTGAAATAATATTCAAAATTTCGCATCTCAAAATTTACTCACTTTGCACCACTGTCGATAAAAATTTTACTCACTTAGCAAGCTTCATAAAGAAATTGGTCAATATTGTAACTATGTGTCTAACTTGATTTAATTTAAGATTATCTTAATTTACACTAATACCACTAATTAAACGGGGATTTGGTTAATTTTGCTATAATCTGTAGGGCTTTTTATCATTTCTCAATTAACTGACACGTAACTAACACTTGATAGCTGACGCGAAAAATAAGCGCTGGAACGACATCAGCCAGCAGTGCGAGTAGCCTGGAAGGAGAGTATGACGCCACTGGCAAGGTACAGGAGACTACTAAAAACACCACCAAAAATCATTTACAAATCATTCACCATTCCATCATTTTCGTAACTAATACATGCCTCTCTTAGTGTCTTGATTGTTGAGCCTATCACTTGGTGTGATTTTATCGTTACACTTGAAGCATGCCATTTTTTATCTTATTCTTTGTATCTCCTTTAGTTCTCGATATACTATTATTGATATTTCACAATTTGTTAGTATCTGTTAGTATCTATTTTGATTTTCATCAGAGTATACAATTGACTAACTCTGATCATCTTGATTTTAATTAACGCAATATAATTATTTTCATTTTGTAAATAATCTATCAATTTTAAATTTAGTTGTATACTCGAACGATGAAAATCCGTAGAAAAATCATGGATTTATGACGCATGATATAGCACGGCAAACGCGTTGTTTAGATAGATAAAATACTTTATGAATGTTCTAAGTGTATAGATGTAGATTTATAAATGAACGACATGACTATTTTTAGTAAGTTTGCCAAGCTTAAATCGCTTATTGCATGAAGCGACGTGTGATTTTTGTGTCTTCGTTTCAATTGTAGAAGCCTTTCGGTGGTATCGCGGTCCTACCGACCGGTCTGTCGAGGAAGAAAAAGGAGAAGGACCAGAAAAACGAAAGCGAAAAGGAAAATCGCAACGATCTTAACAAATCTGACAGTGTAAATGAGAGCATTGCTCTCGAGCCGATCGACGAAAAGACACCGCCGAAAAAGGACGCGAAAAAGAAAGACAAGAAGACGCCAGAGAAGCCCGAGAAGGAGAAAAAGGAGAAAGTCAAGGTAAGTCATTAGTATGAGAATCGCACGATGTCCATGTGTACCACCAATCACCGCCATCACCAGTAGAACAAAAAAAATTTGTCAGATCTCGCCAATCTCGAACGGACCGAGACAATCACGCACACGAGTTTACAAATATATTCACTAACAGTAGCTGACGTGTGCTCATCATCGATCTCCCACTAACCTGCAAATGCACCACAAAACTATCATCAAAACTATATAACCGAACTACTCTTTTTGATTTTTGACGAAACTATGTTTTTTGTTCTTCTCTTTTTTTGTTTTTGTTCCGCGTGCTCGACCAACCAAAGAGCCCTGTGAGCGCTTTCGGGCTGTTCGGTAAGCGAGACAAGGACGAGAAGCAGAAGAAGAACAAGAAGCTCGACGACTCAATCAAGAGCGATCAAGAGTCCGACATGTCGACCTCGGAGAAAGCCAAGACACCCGACGAGAAGTCCGACGCCGAAAAGCCACCGTTCACCAAGCCTTACGAGTACGAGGAACGCGAGATGTCGCCGTCGAAGAAACGACTCGGTCCTCAAGGTTTCACCTACGAGACCAACAAACCAACCTCGCCTAAACTTCACGATCAACAATCGCCTACGTCCGCTGGTAAGAGAGCTACTGGTTTGGCTTTCAACTATGCGCCCGGCGAGCAGAAGAAGCTGGAAGAGCAAGCGGAGAAGAGAAAAGTAAAGACTCCCGAGCCAGTAACGACGGCTCCTGCTCTTCAGCCAATGGGTATCAAGACACCTGGCTTGAATTACGTCGAATCCGCAGGATTGAAGGAACAACAAAAAGCTCCCGTTCCGCCGACGACGCCTCCTGCGACTATCACTAAACCGACGGTACAACCACCTGCACCTCCCACGACGGTGCCTGGCAGCGGCAAAGATCCCAAGAATTTATCCGCGGCGTTCATCAAGGGTGAAGCTCAAGCTAAGGAAGTTCAGGCGGCTCCTGGTGTCGTCATTCCCGGCACTGAGAAAGTCGACACTGACTACCACGTACTGCCACTTCCGGATGGTTCGAGAATCATCGGAGGAGTCATTTTCACCAAGGATGGCAAGCCTCTAGATCAGAGCACACTTGGACCCGAAGGCTCTCGCGTTATCGACGGCAAGATCTGCTCGAAAGACGGGAAACCTATCAAGAAGGCTGACTTCGGACCGCACGGTCAGCACATCATCAACGGTATCGTCACTGGCAAGGATGGCAAGCCAGTGTATCAAGAGGTTCTTGGAACCGATGGTAATTCCATCAAGCATGGCCTGCTTTATGGCCCCGACAATCAACCTCTCAACAAACGCGCTCTCGGACCTGACTACACCCTCGTCAAAGACGGCAAGGTCGTGTCGAAAAACGGCAAGCCCTTGCAGTACAATAAACTTGGAGCTGACGGAACTTACATCAAAGAAGGCCTGATCTTCGCTCACGACGGTAGGCCTTTGACCCAAGGTTCGTACGGTGCCGATGGCAACTACATCGTTGGCGGTATCATTTGCAAGAACGACGGCAAACCAACCGCGCAAGTCGCCCTCTTACCCGACGCCACTTACATCCACGACGGTTTGATCTACGGCAGGGACGGCAAACCTCTGGCCAGCGGAGATCTTGGACACGAGGGTCACTACGTCACCGAGGGTAAAGTTTACGCTAAAGATGGCAAACCCGTGAAACACGTAACTTTCGCATCGGATGGCGCGTCCATCAAGGACGGTATGGTCTATGGCAAGGACGGCAAATTCTTGAACCAGGGTTCGCTGCTGCCAGCTGGAGCTCATCTGTCGCACGGCAAGATTGTCGGCAAAGATGGCAAATCCATCAAACACGCTTACTACAAACCCGATGGCAGTTTCGTCAAGGACGGTGTAATCTACGGCCGCGACGGACGTCCGCTCAACCAGATTCCCCTTATCGTCGATGGCGCTTACGTCAAGAACGGTATACTCTACGACAGAAACGACAAGCCACTCAACCAGAATCTTTTCAAACCGGATAACACTGGCGTGAGAGACGGCGTGATTCTCAACTCAAATGGAGCTCCATTGAAGGAGGGTACATTGGGAGCCGATGGTCTGACGATCAAGGATGGAACTGTCATTGGCAAAGATGGCAAGCCAGTCAAGCAGGATTCGTTAGGATCAAACGGTAGCTACGTCAAGAAGGGTCTGGCTCACTTCAAATCTGGAAAGTTGATGAACCAAGATTCCCTCGTCCCCGAGGGTCTTTCTATCAAAGACGGCAAGATCGTCACTAAAGACGGCAAGCCCGTCAAATTTACTTTCTTCAAGCCCGACGGCAGCTACGTCAAGGATGGTCTCATTTACGGACACGACAACAAACACTTGAATCTCAGCTCGACTTTGCCCGAAGACAGTTACATCGCCAACGGTGTCATTTTCGATCACGCTGGCAAACCTCTGGATCGAGACGTCTTCGGTTCCGATGGGTCGTACGTTGCTAACGGACTTATTCACGACAAAGACGGTAATATCGTTGCCGAGGGTTCGTTCGGCCCCGATGGAAACAAAATCAAAAACGGTTTGGTCATCGGAAGGGATGGCAAGCCTTTGACTCAAGATGAACATGGTCCCGATGGTCTTGCGATCAAGGATGGCAAAATCGTTGATTCCGACGGCAAGCCGAAGAACCAAGCGTCGCTGCTTCCTGACGGCTGCTACATCAGGGACGGCGTCGTTTACGACGTCAACGAGCGACCACTCAAACAAGGCGCCTTCAGAACAGACGAGACTTACGTTAGGGATGGTTTGATCTACGGATGGGGTGGGCAGCTGTTGAATTCCGGAAGTGCTTTGCCGGCTGGATACTACGTTGAAGAAGGACGACTGTATGGAAAAGATGGTCAGCCGCTGAATCACAGTTCGTTCGGTACAGAGGACGGCTACATTCAGAACGGATTTATCTACGGCAAGGACATGAAACCATTAAAACGAGGAACTTTCAGTGACGACGGAAGCTACATTCAGGACGGTTCGATCTACGGACCCGAGAGGACACCTCTCAATAGGAATTTGTCCATTGTTACGATTACATACTACCGATATGGTCTGGTCTGCGACAAAAATGGCAAACCCGTCAAAGAAGCTGTCTACAACGAGGAAGGTGCATCCATCAAAAATGGAAAGATTTACGACCGAAGTGGTCAACCACTTACGCAAACGCGAGCTAATCCTTGCGGTACAATTGTCAAAGACGGTCTGACATTTGGAACTAACGGAAAGCCGCTACTTCAGGGTCCTATTGCTCCCGAGACAGCCTACATCAAACACGGCAAAGTATATGACGCCAATGACCAGCCACTTACCCAAGAAGCTTTCGGACCTGAGGGCTTGAAGGTTGTTCAAGGTGTTATCGTTGATGAAGCCGGCAAACCCTTGAAAAACGCTGCCTTCGATTCCGAGGGTAATGCTGTCAAGGATGGTGTTGTTGTAACGCCTCAAGGCAAACCTTTGGACAAGTATTACACGACCATCACGATAACGTTGATCAAGAGAGGCTTGATTTGTAACAAAGATGGCACGCCGGTGGCTAACGGCGCTTACTCCGAGGATGGCAGTTACGTGAAGGATGGCAAGATCTACGAAAAGACTGGCAAACCCAAGAATCAAGAGCTGTTCGACGAGAGCGGTGCCTTTATCAAAGACGGTGTTATCTTCGCGAACAGCGGTCAACCTCTCGACAAGGAAGACGTCAGTATGAGAGATCTCAAGGCATTCGCCGCCAAGATGAATGTACCTAAGCAGAAGAAGGCAGCTGTGCCTGTCAGTACACCGACTATAGTGAAGTCGACGACTAAACAATCGATGATCAAGGACCAAGAAGGTGTCACTCAAAACGTCGTCGAAAGGGTTGAGGATCTTACCCCCGGTGGAACTGGACAGGTTACTGTCTCCACGCACACGAACAAGGTGAAATTTTTTCTTGAACAGAATTTTGAGAACGAACTAAATAATATAGCGACTATAAGCTTGACAGTTACGAAGATCCCTTAGAAAACTCATAGGGAATACAAATAATTGTTTATATATATATTTTTCTTTTCAATATTTTGTTTCGTCTGTTAGATTAACGGAATGTTTTTTTTTTTGTGATTGTTCTATATATTTTTTCGTATTTTTCTATGAATATTTTTTACTCTACTTTTCCATTCGTTTTTGTGTATGTACTCCAATTTCCAAATATGCAGAAAGCTTTCTTGCATGATACTTGTCAACTTTTTTTTCTATTTTTTTTTCATCCATACGGTATAATCCGCTATATTCTCACTGTAGGATGTTGACATAAAACTCTAGTTCTCAATTTGATTACTTTGATATCTTTAAATTTTACTGCATGCATCGTATTTCAAAGTTTTCGTAATTTGAAAAGTGTATATGCATTAGCCAATTCTTGATACATTTCAATCAAACCGACAAACATTAGTAATAGCAATCATCTTAAAAGTTGCATTAGTCACATAGTAGTTGTATTTAGGCCGAGGCACCTAGCGACGGTTCAGCTCCGTACATATCAGCGACCGCAGTCACCACCCGAACGGCAACGATGCACGAGGATCTGGAAAAGAATCAGAAGACCAGCCAGGTTCGTTGATTATTTATCTTAAACGTAATTACAATATCAGTCATTGAGAGTAAATCATACTTTTTGTACAGTTAAATTTATCTTGTAAAAAGTAGATTAAAATATTTTTATTGAAATCGAACCCTAATTAGATGATTATTTCTGTATAATTATGAAAAGTTCATTGAAGTTGAAAATTAAGAGACTAATAAGGGTAATAGATCGGTAGTATTTGATTATTTATTTGTTATATTAGGTTGAAGAAAAAACCGTAGCACACACCACCTCCACAAGTGCCAATAGGCAAGAACAGCGCACGGTCACACAAGAAGTTAAGACCACAAGTCACGTGCTCGCCGGAGAGCAGGTAAATATAACATTTCCCATAGAGTACAGGTAGTCTTTTAGGATGCTCGTAAACGTTTGTATTTTTATGAAGGCATGAATTATTGCGTTTTATCTGTTCTGTTTTGTATTGATTGAGCCATGAGAAATGTATTGAATTTGTCTCACTTTTATTTTCTATAAAAACAATGAAGGACCATTTTATCGATATGAGTGATCGAGGAACACTTTTACACCTACATGTATTGTTTATGTCACAGTAATTATTCAATTATTCAATTGTTACGAGGACAAAACCACCAAAAAATAAGTAACTACACGAATGAATTATCTATATCAATAACATTTTTTTAACACACTAAAACAAAAAAACAAATAATTCACATCGCACTAATCACGTGCAAATATCATACATACTTACACGATAAAGAAAACTAATATAACAGATAGTAATAAGTAATAGATACTCAAAACGTTAATTCCTTATTGCTTTTTACAATGGATGTCTATTAACTTTTTAGTTAGAAAATCTTCATGACGTATTAAACTTGTAAGCTGCATTTAATGGCCATAATCACGATCGAAAAGCTCATAATTATGATTTATTTTTGAAAGTTTTTTTTTTCAATTACTCATACATTATCGATTTGCCGGCTTTGGCTAACGCATTGCATGATGTAGCTGTTTTCACGACGACTCAGTACATCGAGCTCGAGCAGTTGCGATTCCGGAACACCCATTGATCTTGATGATGATCAGCAAGCTTTCTGCAATCAATACTACCAGGTAATCTAATTTAACCAACGTCATTAATCAGGTGATATTTCTAGAAAAAAATAAAAGGTACATTAGTAAAAATTCATGTAATTGGTTTCTTTATGAAACACAGTAGTTGGAATCAAGCCATCGGAATTCACTTAATGATAAAGCTCTTTGGTATCATGTAAGAACATCAATCACTCGTGACTCTAGGATCGATATAAAAAAAGTCTATTCACATTAATGTTGTAAAACACGCACACATTTAGTTATTACACGAAACCAACTAAACACCTATCAATGTTTCAATGGTCGATCGATATTTTCTATTTTACAAAGTAATCAAGTCACATCACATTTGTCATATACACAGCTTTTAATCGCAAAAATCATCAATTTAACACATCACAACACTTCCTCAACAGAAGAAACCAACAGCTTTAAATCTATCCGGTACAGTATAAAATATAAGGAAACGAGAATTATACAAATATAATGTTTTCATGTTTTTATGGAGTTTGTTAGTTTATTAATGAATTGCATGGTCATAAAATGATTTATCAAGATTTACGACGCGAAAGTTGCAGTCAGGTAAGGCGATGATGAATGAATACCAGCCGTTGATTCATAAATGCATCATTGACTGTGTTTGGTGTGATACGAGTGTTGCATCTACAATTCAATAAAAGTTGAAAATATGTGTGATTTGACCTTTGAGTGAATATCAACTAATGATAATTTTTTATAATAATGTTATAAATTTAATTTCTTAAAAATACTTGCAGATTGTTTCCAATAGAATATATTGAAATGACTTAATTACATAAACATAAAAAATTAAAATTCCGTAGAATGTAGCAAACTGTGGTATGAATAATTTGAATAGAATATTTTTTAATAGCGAAGGTCTTTTTCTAGCTCGTAAAATTAATAGCTATGCAAATTTTTATTCGTAACGATTGCATTATAGGGCGATCCAGCTGGAATAGTTGCAACGGAAAGCCACGTCTATACAGGTGAACCAGAGAATAACGTAACCACGACGACAACGGTGCCTTTGGTGGCGACAGAGTCCAGGAAAGTTGCGGTTGAAAGCGAAGACGGAAATTACAGTGCTACCGGCGAAATCGTCAGCTCGCAGACTATTTCAAGCAAAACTCGCACTGTCGAGACGATAACCGTAAGCTTGCGTTTCATTTTTCAATGAAAATCAAAGAACAATTTACACGCTATTGCTCGAATGAATCTGACATTTCTTTGATTTTCTCCACAGTACAAAACCGAACGCGACGGAGTCGTAGAAACGCGAGTGGAGCAGAAGATAACGATCCAATCAGACGGCGATCCAATTGACCACGACAAAGCTCTCGCTGAAGCGATTCAACAAGCTACAGCCATGAATCCTGACATGCAGGTGGAGAAAATCGAAATCCAACAGCAGACGGCACAGTAATGCTCGTTCTATGAAAAACAACAGGGTACCCTAAATGCTAAAAGTAACGTTTTAAAATCATTTATTTATGGAATAGACATTCCATAATAATCTTGAAATGTGTTCATGAGAGATAAAAATGAAAAGCTATTCGTTATGTTGTGCTATTGAGAATAGCATATCGTCAATTACGAAAATCGACGATTCTATTTTTAGCTTGCGTTTCGATTCAACTATAAGAAGTAAAGGATGCGTGCATTCGGCTTCGCAAAGATAGATTTTATAAAAAAAATTGCGTGGAATCGCGTATTATTAAGCGTACATGTATACATATTCTCTATGTATTGGCTTGAAAAGATAACAAAAAAAAATCAACAGGGTACCCTACCTATGCGTCGCTTGAACAAATAAAGACTTCTATAAGTGTGAGCAATAGAATTGCTATGCATAAATGTATGATAACACAATCGTTTTTAATGGATAGAATATCGGGAAAAATGTCATGATTCGACCGCGATTCAATCGAGACCCTCCCAACCCCATACTTTACTTTGTAAATTCATTCTTTGTGCATTAACTTTGCCGAGCTTCAGCATTTTTCTCAGGATTTCTAAAACGCTACGTGTGTGTGTTTATAACGTGGAACTTGGTATTTCACCGAAAGCACGGCATTTAGACGTGCCGAATCTGATGTGATGATCGAACGTAACAAATTCTAGCTATGTTACGAGATTGCCTGTATAGTACGATTACTCTGGTAGATATTTTGACATTTTACACAGATATTATTATATACTGGTATAAATGCTAAAGAGTCAGAGGGTTCTTCGATATGAAATATTAATATATTATACATAGTATACATATATAATATTCGTAGGCTCAAGAACTTAAGAATTGTCACCATTTTTTAAAAATAAAAATTGAGTTCTTGAAGTATTGCCGATTTGAGATATACGAAATCAAGTATGGCATACGGTTGAAAAAAATGATGCCAGTTTTTAAGTTCTTTGCAAAATATTAGCTGTAACTATTAATTATAATAGATTAATAAATTATAAATACAAAATAAATACCAATAGCGGCGATGCTTTGGTCGGCGTATATGTCTAAATATAGCTATAGAGTGTGTAGCTCTAGATCTACATTCTTTGAATGAATTTTGTTGATTTAAAGATATTTTACTTTATGTTCACTATCCATCCATTAAAAGCAGCGATACTTTTAATAAAGTTAACTTGACTATTATGTATTTTAAAATAATTAATGTTAATATGTGAAGTTGGACAAAAAAATTACAAAAAAAAACGTCTCCGCAAATTATTATACTTAATATGCTGCAAATAAATCTTATCTTATTAATAATACTTTCAACAATCAATTTGCTCACAAATCACAATTGTTTTACTTAGTCAACTGAATGACTATTGTTTTTTTTTAAGTAAGAAGAAAAATGCTTGTATTTTTTTTGTAACCGAATGAAATTGAACGCAATTTTATGTACTAGCCAGTCGATTGAATCGCTACTCTCAGCATCTCCAAAGTGGCCTTTTAGCCTTGCCCTCGGTAACATTCTTTACCGAAAGAGTTTTATTCATTCACATTTTCTGATAATTGCACCATTCCGCGTTTGTAGCGATTTTTGTATGATATAGTGCATTGTATTATTGAATTGTATTTATTAGCTTGCGCTTTAGAAATTGTCCTTGCTTAATTGAAGTAGTTTAAAACGCTGCTACAGTTTTTTTAATTTTTACAAATTATTTTAGTTTTTTGTAATAACACTGGATAAATTTTTTTATACATATATATATTTGAAGGTAACAACGCCGTTATAGTTGAATGCTGTAAAAACATCGTTTGTAAGTTTTTACTTTCGTATAGTTTTTTGTTTCACCCTTTATAAATTTAACGCCTCTATTTTAATAACAATTTTTATGTATTGTCATAAGTAACTGTACTAAATAAGAGATCCTTTATTGTGAGACTAATATTTACATTTTGTACGAAGATTTTGAAAATCCGGTCTCCCATATACGCCTTTTTTTCATTGTAACATTGTGATTGATTTTTTCTACAACGAGTCTATGAAACTAATAAATCAGATTATAAATAATAATTTTTGTGTTTGATTACGCAGCTTTTTTTTCACGTGAATGATGAAAATGACACATTTTGGCCAGGTAGACAGTCTCTTTTTGATTTTTCGCTTTTATTTTTCCAAAATGGTCGAGGCAAAACGTGATTGTCTCTTTCAGCTTTTACAGATGTTGCTAAAATATGAATAAATTATTTAGACTGATAGTAGCTAAAGTGTAGAATATAAGTAAGGCGCATTGTATTTACCTGATTTCCACGATGGTATTACTTGCGGTTGAGCATCGCCGACAATTGATATGCCAGGAAATGAAAATTTTGGATTGATATTTTGAAACATTGCTCTTGAGACTGATCTTTTGAACGCTGGTGGCAAATTTAGAGAACCTAAAGAAATAATTTTATGTAATTACGGCGCTTTTGAAAAATGTTAAAAGTAATGTATAGAATCAAACTTGTTATATCTTCGCTCAAAGGCAATTCCAATTTCTTTCGAGATTGTTGGAGCTTTTCAGTTTTAAATTTCATTAGGAAATTTCGAGAGTTTTCCGAAATACGTTTCTCATCCAAAGTAACTGGAATCCATATGAAATTTTTATCTACTTATATTTGACTGTTAAAAAAATGTATTTCTAGATGCACGATTACTTACTTAGTGAATAACTATTTGCAATGATATTTTCTCGATATCTACGAATTTTTGTGACTGGATTGCCTTGTAAAAGTAGATGTTCTAATCTTTCTAAACGAATAACCGTTTCTGATAAGTCCGCAATGTTACTTATGAAATTATCCTTTGCTTCTAGCGTTACTAATTTTCTGAAATTGTTGATTTCACTCAAGGAAATTATTTTATTGTTCGAAATATTTAAATGCAGCAAGCCATACTGTAAAATGCAAAGAGATAGGTATTGATTCAAACTTTCCAATCATTTTGTTTTCTAAAATTTAATGAAAAATACTTACAGATAATGTTTTTGCGCTTCTTGGATCGAAACATAAACATTCTCCAGGGGCAAGTCTTTGCTTTTCAACGTGTAAATCGGTTAAATTTATTAAATTTTCTAGACCTTCAATGACCGCTATATTGTTGTATCCCAAGTACAATTTTTTAAGATTCACAAGGCCATCTAAGTTTTCTATCTTTCTTATTTCATTATGTTGCAAGTAGAGATGCGTCAGATTCGCGGCAAAATCCAAATTTTCGATTTTTTCTATAGAATTTTTTTGCAGATGTATTACCCTCAAATTTTTGCAAACGCTAAAATCATCCTGCAGAGAATGAAAATTAAAAAATATATGCAATTTAGTGTTCAAATTATGATACTTTGTGCTTGAAATTACTCACTGTTTCATCGATATATTGCTCGTTCATAAACAAATGCGTTATTTTCATCAAATGATCTTTATCTACTTCCTTTGTCAATGATTTTTGAAGTTGTTGCTGCAGGCATTTCTTTTCAATCAATGGTATATTTAATTTGACCATGATGGAGCTTTTACGCTTATAAACAGCTTACATCAGTGTCGCCATAACGCATTTCAAATCTTCATTGATCAAACGGTATAAACTTCTGCATGGAATAGCGCACTTTGCTTATCTTCGTTTGATTATACATTTTAAGAAATTTAATAGGAACTAAAGGTAACGTATTAGAAAATTTGTGCTTGCACCTGCATATATTATATACAGGTTGCTATGGTAAACGTAACCCTGCTTATACGATCCTTCAACCTTTCTCATTACAATATTCGGTACAGGTAAAATATATAAAAGTGTTTGAAGTGAATTTCGAATTATGGTAGGTGCCTATAATTGAAAAATAAAAATAAAATTCATTTTATTTAATAATATATGTGTATCTTTACCTACCGAGTATACATTGAACTTTTCTTATTTCCTTTTTTTTTTCATTTTACATTATAGCAGGGCATTGACTATAGGACGTATGCACCTAACAGGTGCGCGCAAGGTGTGCAGCAGCACCTGTATAAGTGTGAGTGAGTATACATGTATGTATGTCAGTGAGAGGCGAGAGTGTACAACTGACGCTCCATGGTAATGTGTTGTAAGTAAACAAGTCAAACAAGTGAGGAAAGTTCAATGTGGCTCCAAATTCCTCAACCCAACAATCAATTTTGAGGAATGGATATCTTTAAAAAATTATTCAGTGCTTGTATCATCAAAGTTATTTAGAAAATTCAAAATTTTATGAATTAAAGCAAAGATTAACCTTTGAAAAACAATCATGTTTGTTTATTTGAGTAAAAAAATTGCAATACCGAACAACATTCGTTTAAATTGTATTGCTTGGAATGAAAAGCAAGGATACATATCAGTGGGTGGTGAAGATGGGCTTCTCAAAGTCATACGTGCTGAGCCCAACATTACAAGAACAGAAACAGCAAATGGCAGTGGTAAAAGTCGTTCGATGACATCAACGAGTAATCTGAGCATGAATCAAACTTTAGAAGGCCACAACGGACATGTTCAAGTGGTCACCTGGAACGAAGAGCATCAAAAGTTAACATCGAGTGATCAGAATGGTGTTATAATTGTTTGGATGTTGTACAAAGGCTCATGGTTCGAAGAGATGATCAACAACCGTAACAAGTCTGTTGTCAAAGGAATGTCTTGGAGCTCCAATGGCCAGAAAATCTGTATAGTTTATGAAGATGGAGCAGTGATCGTTGGATCAGTCGAAGGCAACAGAATCTGGGGAAAAGAATTGAAAGGTGTATCTTTGACTGCAGTGCAATGGTCTCCGGATGCAAAGCTACTTTTGTTTGGATCAAAAACTGGTGAGGCTCACTTGTACGATGATCAAGGAGTTTTTCTGACAAAATTAGACAGTATAGGTAGCAGCTACTCGCAAGCTGTAGTTGCCATTAGCTGGTACAATGGTCGTAATGGATATACAGCTATCAATTGCCCTGTGCTTGCCATATGCTTTCAGAGTGGTAAAATAGTTCTGCTAAGAGACATAAGCGATGACAGTCCTTTAACTGTAGACGCATCAATGTCCATTAATAGCTGCTCGTGGAATACTTTTGGATCCATGTTGGTCATAGCAGGAATATCAATCAGTGAAGAAAGAAAAGACAGTAATATCATGTCATTCTACTCTCCTTTTGGAGAGCTTTTGAAAGTGTTAAAAGTACCTGGAAAAGAAGTAAGTTGTTGCTCATGGGAAGGTGGCTCATTGAGAATCTGTCTCTCAGTTGACTCCAACATCTACTTTGCCAACATCCGTCCAAACTACAAGTGGGCCTACTTTGGCAACACAGTGGTCTTCACCGACGAGAAGGTTGGCAGGGACGGCGTTTGCATTACATTTTGGAACACCACGACGAACACCCGCTATTTCAAGTACGTAAGATACGTCATAGCAATCGGAGCTTGCGGCGAGCACTGCGTTATCGCTGCGCAAAACGATCCGGATCAAGTTGACGAGCGTTACGTGCTCTACGTGTGCAATGCGATATCGACACCGGTGGATACGAAGTTTTTAGATTTCGAGCCACATCGAGTGGCAATGAACAACAGCGTGGTGGTCGCCGCATCGAAGAGTAATTTCCTATTGTGGACTTTCCGAGCACCCAGGAGCTCCGGTCTCAACGTCGCCAGACCACGTCGCGACAGATTCTACCACGTGGACGACACGCCGAGCGGCGTAACCGATGTTATGCAAGATCTCGATCAACGAGACAAGATCGCCGAGAGTCCGGTGACCAGACAAGAGAGCAGCGATCCTATATGCAGCCTCAGCATCACCGACAAACTGCTACTTATAGGTCGAGATTCCGGCATGATCCAACAGTATTCGTTGCCTCAAGTGACACTGACAAAACGCTACGCAACCGGGCGTCGTCCTTGTCAGATATCCATCAATTGCGACTCGACGATGGCTGCTATCATCGATGCCCAAACGGTACTGCGATTGCAGGAACTCGGCTCGGGTGCCGCCACGACAAAGTCATCCGATGCCTCTTTCATCGGTGAGATAAGATCTAACGACGAGGATGCGAGTAGATTCGAGCGAAAGGACGCTTGGGCAGTGTGCTGGGCTCAGGACAATCCACGTCTGGTCGCCATCGTCGAGAAAAGTCGCGTGTACATTTTCCGAGGTTTAGAGCCGGAAGAGCCGATCACCTGTTCGGGCTACGTGTGTTGCTTCCGTGACCTCGAAATCCGCTGCGTACTCCTGGACGAGCTCGTACAAAAGCCCGAAGAAACACGAACCGAGCTGATGGTCGAGCTGGAGGTGAAATCGTTGAGGGACACGCGCGAGCTTCTCAAGAGCGTTGGTCTGCGCGAAGCCGAAGAGTTCGTACGCGACAATCCCCATCCACGTCTCTGGCGATTGCTGGCCGAGCACGCGTTGCGTCAATTGGAACTCGACGCAGCGGAGAGCGCAATGGTGCGTTGCGCCGACTACCTCGGCATTCGTTTCGTCAAGCGGCTCCGAGGCATGAGGGAACCAGAATTACAACGCGCCGAGGTGCTTGCGTTCCTCGGCGACTACGAGGCAGCCGAGAAAGCTTACCTCGATCTCGAGCGTCGCGAGCTTGCGGTCGAGCTGAGTCAGCGACTCGCCGATTACCCGCGAGCTTTTCAACTGATGCGACTTGGCAGTGCCGACGCTTCGGCTGCGACTTCGGATGCTGAGTTGGAAAAAGCTCGGCTACGCTGGGGTGGCGAGTTGGCGGCGCGACAGCAATGGGCAACGGCTCGCGAACATCTCACTCTCGCGACGAGCGGTGTCGATCTGGAACTTCTACTCGAGAGCCACTATCGATTGGAAGAGTACGAGGAGCTGGCAGCTTTGGCGACTCGACTGCGTGATGGTTCGCCGGAATTGCTCAGAGCCGCGAGAATGCTCGCGTCGGTGGGTATGTGTCAGCCGGCGGTTCAGTGCTTGGTACGCTGCTCGGAAGTTCGACAAGCCGTGGAGGTCTGCGTGCGCTCGAATCGATGGGATCAGGCGCTCGAGCTTGCGCGCAATTGGCGGCTACCTGGCATCACCGAGCTTCTCGGCAAGTACGCGCGACACTTGTTGGCGAGTGGTCGACGACTGCAAGCTGTTGAGCTTTATCGCAAAGCCGAGAGACCCTTCGAAGCGGCTGAATTGCTCCTGGAATTGGCCGAGGAACCGGCGAGTCAAGGAGCACCGCCGTTACGACTGAAAAAGCTGTTTGTGCTTGCGGCTTTGTTGGCACAGGAAGCTGCGGAAGCTGGACAACGACTCGGAAGATCGGATCACTCGAATCTACTGGAACGTGCGTGGCGTGGCGCCGAAGCTTATCATCTGTTGTTACTTGGTCATCGACAACTCTACGCTCAAGACTACGACGCGGCGATGCGCACGGCTTTGAGATTGAGAGAGTACGAGCAGCTGCTCGAACCACGACCTCTTTACGCGTTGTTGGCGCTCGCGAGCTGCGGTTCGAAGGCGCTGGTCACTTGCTCGCGGGCACTCGTGCGTTTGGAGGCCATCGATCCACGCTACGAGGAGCTTGCGCTTGAGATCTTCGCCAGACATCCAGCTCGCGACTCGCGACCGCAACCACGACAAGAGTGCACGCACTGCGAAAGCCTCGTGCCCGAGCATTGCGTCGTGTGTCCCAATTGCTCGACTCCGTTTCCCGCCTGCATCGTCACCGGACGACCGCTCATGAATCCAACTAACGCCTGGTTGTGCACCGTTTGCAAGCATTATGCCGCTTCCGAACGCGATGTACTCAATCTAAATGGATGTCCGCTTTGTCATAGTATTATTACTTATATGTAAAATTGAGGTGGTTATCATTATTAATTTTTTTATGTTATTTATTTAATTTTTTCATGTGTAAGTAGATTGAGGGTAATGTTTTAAGACTTTTATTCACGAGACAAAGTGCACTTACTGTCAACGATTCCGTCCATTATTGATATGTGTGATTTTTCGATCTATACGCGGCTCTTGTTAAATTTGTATGAGCTCTTCATGTAAACTATATAGTTTGTTGTGAATAAACAAGTATTTTAAATAAAAATTGTTATTTTTCGCCACGCTGCCCTCGCTTTGAACATTTTTCATTGAAGTAATTGTTTTGTCGTAACTTTCATAAGTTTCAAAATGAGCCCCCACGCGCTAAAAAATTCATTCTTAAAACAGTTACAGCATTTTTAAACCATAAGTTACATACCTTCCATCTGATAAAAGGATGGTTGCTTTGAAGTGAGATAATTCAGTCTACATATAACCGAATTCATCGCGTTACAACTCATTTTAAAGCTGCTTCCATAAGCCTTAAAATGAGTCCTCACGCGTTAACGAATTCATTCTAAATTCAAAGTTAAAGTAGTTTGCGCATAATAGTTCCATATGAACAACCTACCTTACTTTATTTTTTTGAAAAAAAGATATAAAAATTTTTCTAAACGATAGATCTGCTTAAAAATTATTTTCCCACCTACCTTATTAAAGCATTTCCCAGCATAAAAAACCAAAGATTGAAGCATAAAATATCAAAAAGAAAAAAACTGTAGCGAAAATAAAAAAATTCAAAAAATCGAAAACAAAGTTTCCTTACCACGGAAGCAAAAAATAAATACTTTCCTAATCACGAGCATTTTTGGTCACTAAGTATATATGTACCTTAAATAAGAAGAGGAAACCGGTCTGAAGGTCCTATATGAAAAAAAAATTTTTTTTTTGCGTTTGTAGAGCCCAGAAAGCTTTCTTTTTTTACGGATTTTTTCATTCACCACGGACAAGGTCATATTGCAATTACCCTGGAAAACAAACAACGACTGTATGCGGTCGATAGTCGGTCGCCAACTGGTCGATAGCTGGTAGCTACTAAAAGACTAGAAAAACTTGATTTAACCTGAAATTTCGATCGAATAATGATAGAACATTATTCTCAATAATTTCCTGAGCTTAAATAAACATCAATAAAACTGTAAATAACGTACACTCGACCCACACTAATTTTTGCGGAACGTTTTCAAAATAAAGTAATGTTATTGGCTTTAACCTCTCATAAAGTCGCTCTGATTGGCTGGTTTTGAAAACGTTCCGTTAGAATTAATGTGGGTCGAGTGTACGTATAAAGTAAAAAATTGCCGTAAAGAAGTATATGGAGTGTTATCTGAGCGAACAATATTGAAATTCTAAAAGATTTTATGATTCAAGGCGCTAATCCAAATATTGTAAATAACCAAGGAGAAACTGTTTTACACTTGGCGGTTGTAAGAAGAATGAAGGATACGATAGATTTTTTGCTAAAATCTAAAGCTGATATGCGTATCGTGAATAGTTGTGGCGATACGTTGACTCATTTTTTCATCGACGATGAAAGTGAAAAATTTGAATTAGCAACATGCGATCCATTAATTAAGTAAAACGATGGAAATATATGAGAAGATGACCCTGGCAAACAAATAACGACGGTGTTAAGAGGTATGTCACGATGTGGTGATGTGTAGTTATGCTGCGGTGAGGTGTGGTGTTGTGTAGTGATGTGTGAAGAAGAGTGGTGAGGTATGGCTATCTGTAGTGGTATGTGAAAAGGTTAGGTAAGGTGTATTGTGTACACATTGTGATATGCAGTGATGCGTGATGTGTGGTGATATGTGATGAGGTGTGTTGATGTGTAGTCATGTTGCGGTAGGATGTGTTGATGAATGGTAATGTTCGGTGATGTGCAGTGATGTGTAAGGAGGCGCTGTAAGGTATGGTGATGTGTGAGAAAGTGTGGTGTTTTATGGTGATGTGCGGTGAGGATTGATGATGTGTAGTAATGTGTAAAGAGGTGTGGTGAGATGTGGCTATGTATGGTGAAGTACAGTGACGAGTGTGATGTTTAGTCATGTGTCAAGAGGTGTGGCTATGTGTGGTGATGTGCGGTGAGGAGTGGTGATATGTAGTGCTCCTGAAGAGGTGTGACTATGTTTGGTGATGAGTGAGTTTTGGTGAGGTGCGACTATGTGTGGTGATATGCAGTGATGTGTGGTGCGATGTGGTGATGTGCAGTGATATGTGGTGATATGCGGTAAGGTGTGGTGATGTGAGAGGTGTAGTGATGCTGTGGCGATGTGCGGTGAGGTGATACGTGAAGAGGTAAGGTATGGTGGTGTGTGAGGAGGTTTGGTAATGCGTGGTGCTATGCGTTGAGGAGTGGTGATGTGTAGTTATGTATGGGGAGGAGTGGTGAGGTGTAACTATGTGTCGTGATGTTTGAAGAGGTGTGGTAATGTGCGGTAAGGTGTGGTGTGTGCGGAGGTGTAGTAATGTGTGGTGATATGTGGTGAGGTGTGGCGATATGCAGTAAGGTAGGTTGATGTAGGAGAATTTGTGGTGATGTGAGAAAAAGTGCGTTGAGGTGCGGTGATATGTGGTCATGTGTGGCGATTTGCGGTGAGTTTTTATGTGAAGAGGTAAGGTATGATGGTGTGTGGTTATGCGTGGCCATGTACGGTGAGCAGTGGTGATATGCGGTGAGGAGTGGTGATGAGTAGTTTTATGTGTTTGGACTTGTGGTGAGGTGTACCTATGTGTGGTGATTTGTGGTATTATTCGGTGAGGTGTGGTGATGAATGATAATATTCGGTGATGTATAAAGAAGTGCGGTATGATATGGTGATGTGTGAGGTGTGTTGTTGTGTGGTGATGTGTAGTGATGTTGCTCTAAGGCGTGGTGATGTGTGGTTTAAGGTGTGATGGTGAGTGAGTAGGTGTAGATGTACATGAAGAGGAGTTCCGTTGGGTGGTAAGGATTGGTGATGTATAGTGATGTGTAAAGAAGTGTGGATTGATGTGTTGTAAAGTGTGGTATTGAAATAAAAGAAGACGGTCATATGTTTTTAAGATTTTTTTTTAACACTGGATTTTTTATTTAATGTCGCGTCCTGCGCTGCGTGGATTTTAAAAATAGTTCCCCCTCCTTTACTCAACTGCCATCGGGTTATGGCGATGGTGACTTGCACTGGGCACCAAAAGCGGTGCCTGGTCGTGATGATTCACTCAGCCGTCTGCGGGATCTGGCGATCGTGACTTGCACTGGAACCTAAAAGCAGAGCATAGTTGTAGTAGTTTACTAAGCCTTCCGCAAGTTTTGACCATGGTGATTTTCACTGGGCACCAAAATCGGTGCCTGTTCCTGGTAATTCATTCTGCCGTCCGCGAGCTTTGGCGATGGTGACTTGTACTGGGCACCAAAAATGGTACCTGATTATTATGATTCACTCAGCCGTCCAGGGATTCTGGCTATGGTGAATTGCACTCTGGGACCCAAAAGCGGAGCCTCGTTGTCGTCCTTTACTTATACGTCTGCGGGTTCCGGCGATGGTGTCTAATTGTACTAGGACCTAAAAGCAGAGCCTGGTTGTAGTCTTTCACTAACCTTGCTTCGAGCGCAGCGTGTTTACCGAGTATCAGGGCCGCGACACCTTTATTTAGCATAGTCCCGATACTGATGAGGCCCAGAGGTCGCGGCCGCGTTAGCCTGCGCAGCGCTGATCCTCTCGAGACGCCGCCCCTCGAGGCTAACCTCTACGAGCACCAAGAGAATCTGAACACCATGGTGCGCGGGATCAAGGCGGTAAGTATGCTTCGCTGACTTAAGCCCCGTTGTTGAGAGGCTGAAACTGACAGACGAGCGGTATGTCCTACCGGGGCTGAGCTGGGATACGAAGATCTAAGTTGACGTCCACGCTGATTATTGCCTATACTATTTCTAACGCGTAGCCAATGATTTGCAATGGATAAAGGTTACGCGGTTATAAAGATTAGGCGAATGCCGAATGAAAAAAACTCATGGTCATCTCTTTTCTCAGATCTGATACTGCTCTGTTCGCGCGCTACTCGGTGGAATGCGACTATAAATTTCGGATAAGCAATATTTACATTTTGCCAAACAAAATAAAAAAAGCGAATCTAAAAAAAAATGCGTAAACAGAGTAATAACAATAATAACATACGATCGTCGTTTTTCAGTTATGATGCTTTGTTCGCGCACTGCTCGGTGGGACGCGTCTATTAATTTTGGATAAGCAATATTTAAATTTTTCCAAACCAAATCAGAACAGCGAATCTAAAAAAATTTTTTTTTTATGTTTGGGAAAATGTTGATATTAGCTTATCCGAAATTAATAGTCGCGTCCCACCCAACAGCGCGCCAACAAAGCATCATAGCTATGAAAAGACGATCCTTTAACTATTTTCTTTTTTAGATTCGCTTTTCTGATTTGGTTTGGAAAAACGTAAATATTTTTTATCCGAAATTAATTGTCGCGTCTCACCAAGCAGCGCGCGAACAAAGCATCATAACTGAAAAAGGACGGTCGTATGTTTTTATTATTTTTTTTTCAGCAGCTTATTTATTTATTTGGATTAACTTTTTTGATTTGGTTTGGAAAAATATAAATATTGCTTATCCGAATGATTTTATTTTCATTGTAAATCTATTACGCTTACGTTTATCAAAGGAAATGGAAATATTGAATAGTGAACTTTCTATATCTTTAATGCTTTCTACATTTCCAATTCATCTCACGTATTGCTAAAAAAGGACCGATTGCAGAAAATATAAGATGAGTAATTAGAGTGATGGAGTAGTAAATTAAGTCATGTATTTACAACAATCGAGTATATGTTGCTGCATAATTTTAACAGAAAACGTATCCATTAAGTATATTTGTCATGAATGAACCAATTACATCACCATTGTTTTCGATCAAAGATTTTT